>PYHW01010255.1:2860816-2893238 GCA_013186435.1 Turdus rufiventris
TTAAAATGGTGCGGCTTATATTCGTGAAACTACTGTATGTATTTTACATGTCTACAAGTTTGATTCATATAAAGAGCTAAGCAATATTAGGAAAACACTGTGCAAAGGATACATATATTTTTGAAACACAGCTTAAAAACATTAAAATAATTTAATGTAGAGACAGTTTTGAAATACCTTTTTTCTATATCAAAATATATTTCTCTAGTTCAGCTGTTTGAGCTTCAAAATAGGAGAAATGCGGTCCATGAAAAAAAAAAACCCACAAAAAACCCCAAACAAACAAAAATAAACCAACCAAACAAAAAACATTACCAAGCATCTTTCTTGAATTTAATTTGGGTTTTGCTGAATAATGAATTCTTCTTTTGCTTTGCTAATTGTCATTTTTTACACTAGAGCTTGTTACAGACTATAATATATTTGACTCCCCAAAAGTATAGCAGGCTGTGAACAAGTAATCACAAATACTTGATGTTAATTCTTTTTGGAGTTTCAGTAGGGTCAGAGATGTAGAAAATGTATTGGGCTTGTGGAAGTTTTATCCTTTATTAGTAATATAATCAGAATTTTTCCAAACTAAGACTACCTGCCTTATTCCACGACAAACTTGTATTTCTTATCTTTTGAAAATTTTAGTTGATTTTTCTTCCATAAACTGTAATATAACCCCTGCCTAGTATCAAAACTGATTTACTTGATAGCTACAAGATATATAGTTTAGTCTGTATATTTTAATAGTGCTAGCATGTTTTGAATTAAAATATCATCAGGTATTTTAATATAATGCTCCTTACCAAGTAAACACTTAAGTGTCTTTCCTTAAACAAGGTAAGTTTCTGATTTTTTATAGCCTCAAAGGATACAGGTATTAGCTAACACCTGGCAATATAGTGTAATCAAGTGTGCCTGTTAAGTGCATTTTATGCAGCTGAATACAATCACAGTCCTTGAAAGGACTACAACATTTTAACCATGGTAACTGTGCACAGGAATACAGTGACCATGAAATGCCACAGGGAATATATGCCTTGAACAATTTTCCCTGAAAGCAAATTAGTGAACCACATGGCATCTTCTGGTATAAGAAGTAGCTCATATCATTATATTGCCACACTCATCTCTTAGCATGATAAAGGAAGAGCAGAGGAGGATTATGAAAGGTGACACCTTTCTCACTGTCAATATGATCATGAAAGATCTGCAACTTTCTTTTCAACAACAAGCTGCTGCCATTCAACACTCAGTAGATGACAAGTAATACTGAAACAGTTGACATTATAATTTGCTATCTCAGAAAATGCCAACAGGAATCAAAACCAGCAACATCAACAAAAAGACAAATGCTCTGGATTTATTCATGGCAGATGCTAATCTTTTTTGCTGGAGTAACAAATACAAAGCATCTTCCCATCTGCATCAGACATAAGTTTGGACATCAGACTGTGATTTTCAGTGCTGAGTAAAGGAGGCTCCAGATGTAACAGAAAGACACTTTTTGACTCCTCAGCTGAATCTCAGATTGTACTTTGAGGGATGCTGAGGAACAATGTTTACGACTCTGTACTAGAGAACATTGCTTCTTGAATGTTCAGCCTGACTAGAGCTGGCAATGAAAGAATTGGATTCAAGCACACAATTTACCAGAAGACACAGTAAATATTTATTCTGATTTCTTCACCAACACAAGAGCAAACATTATCTTTGATAGCCAGTGCATCTGCAAAAGAAGGAATTGCCTTAAATATACCTTTTTATAGCCATCAGCCAATTATGCAGGCTTGGACCATTGTAACTTCCTACACATGTTAAGACCTGCAGGTCTTGCTTCAGACTGAGATCATCAATACCTTACCAAAGTAAGGTAAGGTTGATTCTCTTCAAAGGTTTATTGTGCACCCTTACAGTCACTCATCCAACTCTCTAATTGTCACAATCCGCTCAGCCTGGGTGGGAATCATGATGGGTCATTTGACCCCAGGGTGTAAAAGACAAACAGCAAGGGACTAAAGTTTTACTCAACAGCGAGCAGCAATGCAATTTATTGAGTGCCAACAACTCAGTTTTACAATAGAGGGGAGAGAGAGATAAAGGAAATGAAGTAAGAGGGGAGAAAGAGAGAGAGAAAAGGAAAAGGAGGGGTGGGGAATAGCTACCAACAGATGGGACAATGTCCTTGTAGGTCTTCAGCCAATAGATGCATCTTCCATCCATGGGGAGAAAGAGATCTCAAAAGTCTCTTCAGAAAGTTATCTTTTTAGAGTCCTTTTCTAAGGAGAGTGACCTCTGGCCAAAAGGTGGGGAGATTTATGGACTATTGTGTGCAGAGATTGTTACTCCAAGAAACAGGTGCAGGACAGAACACTACAGCCAGTACCCTGCTCGAGAGCAGTGTACCATGGCAAGCAGCAAGCACTGGCAAGCACACCTGTACACCGTACCTTGGCAAGCATCCACCTTGGCCAGGCCAGAAACTCCTGTCCAGAGTGAATGGTGGGGTCCTGGGGTCTCAGTCCTTGGTGATGGTCGTGAGGCAGATCAGGGAAACTTTGGACTGACCCTTACATTAATGCATGCTAAGTCAGAGAAAAAAAACAAGACTCAAATGTAATACATTGCTCTGGGAGTCAGTGCTGGCTGAGAACTCCTTATTGAAATATCTTGTTTTTACCAGATGAGTCTTTGTCTTACTGTCTCTTTTCAACTGTGCATGATAAGCATGTGGGTGGGCACACAGCACCCTATCATCTCATTTAAAGCAAAAATAGCAACCCATATAAAAAAAAAAAGTTGTCGTGAAACACAACTTGGCCAGACAAACATTAGACAACCATTTCTGAATTCGTAAGTGTGACAAGGAGCATGATTTCAGCACAAGGACTCTGACCACTGCATCTATCATGCCATGCTGACTGACCACAATTAATTAGCTTAATGAGAAGCAGCAAGCAGTTGAGAAAGAATGTTAAAAAAATAATGTCTTTAGCGTAGTAAAAGGCTACTGCTGGCACAATATCAATTTTCAGAAATTTTTTAAGTGGCAACTCCCCAGTTGTTTTGTTACTGTAAATACTGTATACATGTACAGCGTTTAACAGCCAGCCTTCTGCTGGTGTGCTGCCCTTTCTGTGTCATGCTAGCAGTGGCTGGGAAAGAGGTAGGAACAGCAGAGCTAGACAAAAACCTGCAGTCCTGCAACCACGCAGCAGCAGGAATCTGAGTAGCTACTTAACAATGAAGCCTCTCTTGAGATCTTGGCAATACAAAATTCTACGTGAATCTTTGTATGTTAAAGGCGCAAATAGTTATATTCATTATGACCTTTTTTTTCCAAATTGTTATCAATATGATGCATTTCCATTCCTGAGGACTGTGTGCATCTATACTGAAGTCTCTAAGAACTCCCTAATGTCAACATCATAGTCTGGATGATTTCAACTCAGTGCCCATGGCATATACTGCTGTTTATTAATAGAGACAGCATTCCTTCATCTAAGGTTATACATATTTTTCATATCACTTTCTTACCTCCTGACTGGCCTACTTTTCTGTTAGAAGGCCCCCGGAGCTCCAGGTGCTGCCCAAGTTTCTTGAATTGTTCCTGATGTACTGAGGTTGCATACATTTACTTCAGGAGTGCTAAATCAGCCTACTGATCAAGGGATCAGGTTTCTACTACTCCATTAATTAAGATTGTGTAAAATTAAATCTTTTACAAAAATAAATTAAGAGCCTGATTTCTTTCATATCTAAGCTTATTAGTTTCAAGCTGACAGCTTGTCAACTTGACACATTGTTCAGCATTAACTTAATGAACTACTTTTAACATCATGCATCACTTAGGACCTCATTTACCCCTGATCAATATAAGGGGCAAAAATCCTGTGTCCTCTTGTACAACCTTTAAAAAAATATTGTCATTCCACTTTTCTTTTACATCTCTTCCTAACAGCTTCCATATTTATTGGAAGAACCATTCCATCTCCTGCTTTAAAAACTCCTGTATGTAAAATACCTTGGCCAGATGATTGTAAAATATTTCATTTTAGCCTAGGTTCTTTGACATATTTCTGAGTTATTATTGGAGTAGGATGTGTTATCATTATAATCTAAATAAATCAGGCCAATCTTTTTTCAACCATGGACTAGATCTATCATTGAGCATTTTCGCTTTTTCATCCATAAAACTGGCAATTTCTCCACCTCCATCTAGTAACAGTTAACACTAATTGGAGTTAGATAATAGATATTGATACTATTAAAATAGATCATAAATAACATAGAATATATAACAGTAGATGGAGCTTCATTTCTTGCTTTAATGTTTATCTCACATTTAAACTAAGCAGTAATGTTTATCTAGCTTGACTGCTTATTTTAAACCACTTCCTACCCATAACTCCAGAGTCATGTGACATTTTCCTGACACCTCCACCCAGTCTGTCCTTGCCACTCCATCTGCACAAATCATTCTGTCTAACCTCATCTCTAACATCAGTTATACTCAGAAGCTATAATATGAAGCATTTTTCTGGACATAATCAGAAGGAACTTTAACCTGTGTATTGTTACACTACATCATGTGCAGTTTATTTGCACCACAGAAACACCCTTTTTAGGTGAGACCAGTAATTTATTGGTTTATAATTATAATATTAACATTCTAACCAAATTATTATTATTATAACCAAGTTATTATTATTTCACATATAACCATTATAGAAAAAGCAAGGAAGAACACAAAATTCCATTGGTAAATCTCACAATTCTACAGTTAAAATTGCTAGAAACATACATGCATACACATTTCTATCTCTGCTTTTACACTAACCAATTACTCCTCCAATCCTCCTCATAAAGAAGAGGAGGAGAACCAATAGAGGAGAATATTGATATTGGTGGTGGGGTTTCTTCTCACTTCAAAGTGTGGTGTGGTTTGACTGTAAAATATTTTTATGTTAATTTGTGCTACACTTTGTGGTTTTTTTTCATGGTCCATAATTCAAGAAACTTCCTAAATTTACTATACATAATGTGTTTTATATCTGTTGAGTATTTGGGTTTTATTCTGTTATTCTCAATGGTTTTACTGAGCTCCCAAGACAGCATTTCTTTAATGAGCTATAACTCACCATTGGTGATTTGTTTATAGCCTCTGGTATTTTCCTGCTCTTGCACCATCAAGGCCTCTACTACCATCCTTTACTTGCATTCCAATTCACTAAATTATTATTCTAGGGTCATAGACAGTTCACTGTACACAGAATAACTGCTTGGCATTGCTACCTGTAATTTGCAGGACATCAAAATTACCATTCAACTACACAAGGGCATAACGCTAGCTTATGCTAAACAAGTTACATAATAGTTACCTACTTGTTAAATTATTGCCAGCTTAGCCAAACAAGCTAAAAAAAAAAAACAAACCCTCTATGTAGGGCAGAAGAGTCCAGACAAACTAAACTTGGAAAACCATAGTCCAGAAGCTTTCCAAAGTAAATAAAAAGCTCCAGTCTGTTACTAGAAATGGCAGGACTGTATTTAATGGGTTATTCAACTGCACCCCATCTCTATTTACTGAATCAATGCTGTGAATGAGGGCTTTAGATGGCTCAATCACCAGCAAATGTATTGGCAAAAGCAGATTTGTTATTTCAGTGAAAGCATGAAAAGGTTCCTTGGCAAGGTTTGCGCTACTGCTTACAAGACGGTTAAAGCACACAGAAAATTTTGACTAAAATCCAAAATCAATCAATCTAAACCTAAAATCAACCAAGAAATATCTATGTGGAGACTGGGGATAGAAAAGGATAAGGACAGGAAAAAGTAAGGATAAGGGATAACCTCTCACAAAGTTAGAGAATAAGGGATACCCTCTCAATGTCACAAAGTTCAGAATGGAGCCCCTTGCCAAACCGAGCCCTAGATTTCCCAGTTCAGGCCTAAAAGTTTTAACACTTAAACTTAACAGCACTTAATAACCTAATTTAAACAGTTCAACAAAAGATTCAACAGCATTTACTATAGGCACAACAGGGACTCACCTATAGGCAAAACCTGCCTATGGATCTAAAGTACTTCAGAATCTAGAAGAGCAACATTCCTAGGCATTTACTATAGGATATTCACACCTGCATGCACACAGACCTAACTGAGTGTTTACAAGGTATACCTTGTAAACCTTAATGTGCATGCCCAATGCCTTTGCATCCTCACCATCAAGGAATGGGGCTATCGGCCCAGGCTCTGCTAGTGGTCTTTGGTGGCAGTCCTCCAAGTAAAACAAAATTTTTCTGGCTCTGATAGGCCCCACTCAGAGGGAGTTTTCTGGTCACAGCCCCATTGCAGACTAGGAGAGCTAAAAGGCTCTCAACTTAGGATTGCTGTTCAGAGGGTGACAAGAGAGATGACTTTGGTCATAGTAATTTTCCATCCTGGCTGCAATTCAGATCAGTAACTTTCAAAAAAAGTTCAATAACAAAACTATTGTTCCACTTGGCTTCTTATTCAGGCAAGAAATCAGTTCCCAAGGTTGTTTGTTAAAAAAACAGGAGCTCGTTAGACAGCATAGGTTTGGGGAGCAGATAGCATTTCTGATCAGGTCAAGGGGAGCTGAGCCCAGGGCCTGTTCATCAATGCTGAGACCTAACGAGCATTTCCAAGCAGCCAGAAGAGGTGAGGGGGAGGGGATGCATCACCACATCACAGAATTACAGAATGGGTCAGGTTGGAAGAGAGACCACAGTGGGTCATCTGGTCCAACCTAGAGCATTCTAGACCACACAGCACAGGATTGTGCCCAGACAGTTCTTGACTATCTCCAGTGTGGGAGACTCCATGACCTCTCTGGGCAATATGTTCCAGTGTTGGGTCACCCACAGAGTGAAGTTCTTCCCTCAAGTGGAGCTTCCCAATCACCACTTTTTGCCCGCTGCCTCTTGTCCCATTACCTGGCACCACCAAGAAGAGCCAGGTTCCAGCCTCTTGACATCCTCCCTTCAGATACTTGTAGACATTGATGAGGTCCCCTCTCTGTTATCTCTTCTCAAGGCTGACAGGCCCAGCTCGCTCAGCCTTTCCTCATAGAAGGGATGCTTCAGTCCCATTATCATCTTCATCACCCTCTGCTGGAGTCTCTCCTCCTACATTCTCCTGCGGTCTTTATTTCCTTTGTATCTCCTCAATGCTATCTCAATTTTTAGTGTCCTCAAGCACCTAATTAGAAATATTCCACAGGCCAGTTATAGGTGATTTTTACAAAACAAAGCCTAGAAAAAAAAAACTCATTTGACTTTTAAAGGTCATATTCTAGTATGCTGCCAGGCAAGTAGAGGCATCTCTACTCCATTATCAAGATGTCAAGTGACCTCTGTCATCCACACAGTGGAAACTGTACGGCTCCTCAGGTCTGGTGAGGGAACACATCACCAGAATGCACAATCAGTGATCAAATAACAGTGGCTGCTGTAGGTGATACAGAAAAAAAAAAGTAAAAAGCAGTTTAGTAAGGCCGAGCCTGTTGTGTATCTGGCCAATTCAGAGTATACAATTATGTCCTATATTGTAAGTTGATTGCTCCAACCCTCTGCCACAAAGGTCAAACTACATTTGAGTGCAGAAGAAACAGCTCTCCACTGTATAGAATTGCAAATGGAATACACACAACAAAGAAGAGTGGCAGGAAAGGTTACTGACAGCAATCAGCGAGCAGAGCAGGCAGTGAGCACTTT
The DNA here is from genome assembly GCA_013186435.1 of Turdus rufiventris. Classification (NCBI taxonomy): domain Eukaryota; kingdom Metazoa; phylum Chordata; class Aves; order Passeriformes; family Turdidae; genus Turdus; species Turdus rufiventris. The sequence continues at coordinate 2,868,547 of PYHW01010255.1, forward strand.
GAAAGACCCTTCACAACACTCATCCAGCATCCCCTATCTCTGCACAGCACAGGCACAGGACAGTAGCAGGGCATAAGAAAAAAACAAGACTCTGAAAAGACTATTTATCTGCCACCAAGAATAGCAAGAACACCTTTGAAACCTACCCAACTCAAGTCAACTTGAGGCCTATTGATTCATTTATCTGCAAGCCAACTCTGAAAACCCAGAATTTTAATCACCGCCAGAGATGTCTTGCTACCTCAGGGGAAGATGCCTGGCAGTGATACCTACCATCTTTATTATTATATGGGAGAAGTTTACTGGCAGGTGCAGGAGCTTTAGGGAGAGATTTCTATACTGATATCTGCATTTACAGACCACACATTGCCCAGCACAAGCATCACCTTCCTTGTTCCCCTCAAACTTCTACAAGCATACAAGGACTCTGCACTTGGCTGTGGAGCAACACTCCACTCTGCTACAAATGCATGGAAAGCCTATTTCTGGCCCAACTTGCCTTCACAGACAAGATAGGGAGACAAACCTCTATCAACATTCAGCCACTCCAAAGTGTCACAGATGGTCACTCCACAGGCAAGAGGCTTTCATTAGCAATCCAAATCTGAGGACAAAGGAATCCCAGCCAACTCCTGAACCCTCTCTGCTATTCAGCCTTCCCAAAGAGGAAACAGCATGAGAACTAAAGGTGATTGTTGGACAGCTTGCACTTTTAACACTTGCTTTTAGAGCCTGCGCAAGCATGGCACCATTTAGCCACTCTGTTCAAGTCTCACTATCAAAAGCCGAAGATGTTAGAGAAGGATACATTGGTATAGTGGCCTTATAAAGATGAGCTACCCAACAAAAAGAGCTAACACTATTTCTAGTGGCATTGAAAATGGAAGAAAGAAAGAAGTTCTTCAGTGATTTTTTCATTTTCTGCATTAAGTTCAGAGAGATGACTCAAGATATCTAACCTAGAGAGTGACTAGGCATTGTATTCAGGATCCCAGCAATATTATTTACTTTGTGCATATTGCAGCAGAAATTACAAAAAGGCAAGGATGTTTAGGTAAAGAGTAGGCTGAGGCCACTGTGATAAGAACTGTAAGACACTATTCATGGACAACTGCAGATGTTGCTGTGAGTATGCAACCTCAGATCACACACAGGATTCTTGGTTTTCTCTGCTTAACGATTTCTTTTCATATATTCCACCACAGGACACCACCAGAACCAGTTACAAGTGTCCTAGGGGAAAGGATAGCTTCTTGCCAAATGCCAGAACAGAATTCTATGTCTGATGGGAAAATGACAGTGTGCCCTGGCAGCCAAGAGGACAAGGAAAACCAAATCCTAAAGCACAACAGGCCCAGCATCACGAGCTGGGCAAGGGAGGGGATTGCTCTGCTCTGTGTTGGGGCATCCTCACCTTGAATACTGTGTGTGGTTTTGGGCACTGCAATATAAAAAAGACCCTAAGCTATTAGAATGTCAATGGGAGGCCATGAGAATGGTGAAGGGGCCTTGAGGGGAAACTGTATGAGGAACAGCTGAGGTCACTTGGTCTGTTCAGCCTGGACGACATTTAGGGGAGACCTCATTGCAGTTACAATTTCTTTACAAGTGCAGGCAGAAGGACAGATACAAATCTCTTCACTCTCATAACCAGTGACACGACCCAAGGGAATGGCCTCAGGTGTGTCAGGGGAAGTTTAGGTTGGATATTAGAAAAAAGGTTCTTCACCTAGAGGCACTGGAACAGGCTCTCCAGGGGAATTATCACAGCACCAAGTCTGACAGCTCAAGAAGCACTTGGTGTGGTCCTTGAGGTATTCGGCACAGAGCCAACAGTTGGACTTGATGATCCTTATGTGTCCCTTCCAATGCAGCATATTCTATAATTCTATGACCTCTCAAAAGTCTGGTGGGAAAGTATGTCCACATCATGTACTATGCAATGCATATGCTAAATGCAAAGCATAAGGATGCCTACTGAAGCAGCAGCACACAGATGTCTACAACCAAATAATATAATTGTCTGAGATGGTACAAGACTAGTTGATATAAAAAGAAAATTAAAATATTATTTCTAAATTAAAAATAAAATATAATTATTGCTGTAAGATTTCACCAAAACAGCAGCCACTCTTTTACAGTGTGCACTAATGGTTACTATCCTGCTGATTCACAAAGCTGCTGAGGTGATAATAAAGCATTTGCCAGCTAGAAAGTTACAAAAGCATGAACAATTAATACCAATGAGAGTTACTACATATACATGGTTTGTTGGGGGGATAGGGATGGGGGAAGGAAGTAAAAATAAAATTCTGGGAGACTGCTGGGCAAAGTGGTATAACTTCTGGAATGGGAGAAATTTATTTCAAGCCACATTGCTTTCCCACCACACCATCATGCTTGTAAGCTTCTGCTTTTAAGCATGACAACTTAAAGAAATCACATTACCACAGAATGTGACTCCCCTCCTTTCTTCAAATTTGATCATTGATACTGATAGATTTTATCTTTTCTAGAGCAATTATGGTTCAGAGGTATCAGACCATTCAGAACTCCCTAATAAGTTGAAATGTGCAATTTTTTTTCAGTGATTTGCATCTTGATTGAAGTTGAAAATCCCCTTTTTATTACGTTAAAAAAAAAAAAAAAGTTTTCCAACATACATTCCAACTGAACCACCAAATCAGTAGGAAATAAAGCTTCTTAAGTTTCAGTTAGATCTGATGAGTAAGGCGATAGCCTCAGGTACATTTCAAGCTACAAAGTGAAAAATAGAAGCTGGGAATGAATAAATTCCACTTGGCAAATTTATACCTGTTACCAAACAAGCTATATTTCTTTAAGAAATCTACACAGCACTGGGTGAAGATATTGGAAAATTCTTGTAACTTTAGCACAATAGTGTTTGGTCCCTCTATTCAAGGTTAATGCTTAGTTTTGTACCATTCAGTGATCAGTAAAAATACCAGAGATTAATGTGGCCTTGTGTTAAGACTAATAAGACTAGTAAGTCTTATGCCAGGTAATGCTTCCTTATCTATTTATATTAGTGATTAATATGTATTAGCAGATACTTTAGTTCTGAAAACAAGGATTGTATGTCAGATTGAAAAATAGTAAGAGAAGTACATTGTGCCCTGATCACATATTTGAAATACTCTCAAGAAGGTAAGATTCACCCAAAGACCTAGAACCATATCCAGTAAGTTGACCAAAATAATTAGTGTATATATATATAGGGAAATGTGATGAATATGTATTGCTCTGAGGACTATAACCTGGTCTGTTAGGTTAGTGGGCATGCATGCTTTGAGAATTCCCCATGCATCCAGTACTGGCAATAACGTAATGTTGACTTTCAAACCTAGCAAACTGAAGAGTTTATTTCCTGTTTTTCAGTGACACACCTAGATAAGTGACTCATATGCACAAGTAAAGGACGATAAAGAAACTTGACTAAAGATTGAAACATAACTTTTTTTTTTTTTTGCCTTTATATGTCCTTCATTTATGAAGATTTGTCTAACCGAGTGCCTGTGCCCTACATTCACATTAACCACCCTGCTATTCCTTGTGTAATACCTCCTTGTCACCCACCAGCAAAGAGCTTTCATTCTTTAGGAGTTTTTCAGTCTGCTGTGGAAAGGAGAATGCAATTTACGGCTTTTCTTTATACCCTCAGTTTACCCAGACTAGTTTGATACACCTGAAGGATGTACCTCTCACCAGAGAGAAACTGACAACAGTTACCAGACTGACTTTAACCAGGATTGTTGCTTCTTTGAGTTAAGAAAGGGTTTAGGAGTTCAGCTCCCAACCTGTCAGGTGTTATAGCAGATTGAAATAGCCAACAGGTGAGTCCTGTTAACTCAGAATTAATCTAATATACTTCCCTAGCACAGACTACTTCCCTTCCATAAAAATTATTCTTAGAAAGAAATTAACATATCACTTCTGCCTCTGGAAATGGACATTATGGACATTCAGAAAGAGCAATTTCCTGAGGGGGAAAAAAAAAAAAAAAAAAAAAAAACGATGGGGAGAACCCTTAAAGCACTAGACAAATCAAATTATTTCTCTTATGAGCCACATAGTTCAGTGACCAAATCACTCAGTAATTTGTGCCACAAATTGAAACTACTTGTATCTTGTCATATCATTCTCCATTTCCTTACTTTTTCCTGAGAAGTAAAGTACAGTAATTTCAAGAGTATAAGGCATACCCTTTTGACTAAAATTTTGCTCCAAACCCAGAAGTGCACCTTATAGTCTGGTGCACCTTATATATGGACAAAGTTGGGACATTTGCCAACCCAGAAGTGCGAGCCCACAGTGGCCCTGAGCCAAGCCTGCCCAGCCCCAGCAGGGCAGCAACAGGCCAAGGCAAGCCTGGCCCCAAGCCAGGCCAGTAAACCCCACAATCGCGTGATTCCATTACTAATTCATTACTTTGTTGCGCATGACACAGCTCCTCAATGCAAATAAAAAAAATTTTAAAAAAAGTGCCTTATAGTCTGGTGCGCCTTACAGTCGTGAAATTACTGTAATTCCCAAAGTCTCTGAAACTGGAAAAAACAGCAGTACAGGGAATCCACACAGCAGATGAGGGATCATGCATACTCTTCCAGACTGAGTCTTCTGCAGCACTCTGAGTCATGTAGATTAACAATGTGAAAGGATGCAAGCATCTTCGTCTAAGTAAAATTCAGGATGTTCCTTCTTTTGTGTTCTTTCATAACCTTCTCATATGTGGTCTCAGGGAAGGTTATAACTCACATCTGATCCAGACTGCAAAACTGGTAACTCCTATGCAGGAGGTCACAAGTGCTCATGTAAATATGGACATAAATCTCAGGAAGCATCAAGAATATTCATCCTTCTAAGCACTTACAGGCTTGCAAAGTGACAGATTTCTCTATAGGTCATCCAAACTCTCATTGTAACAGAAAGTTACAAATGTTTGACTGTTTTTCATTAGTATACAAAAGAAGATCTTGCCCTTGAAAACCTGGGGTATTTTTTTACCAACTAGGGTTTTCAGGCTACTGGGTCAGATTACTGAATCTAAAATTGTTACCTGAAATACGAGTTCATTCCTGGCATGATTATCTACACTCAAATCCATGCCAGGGTCACACATATCTGCACTAAAGTAAACAGAGATTTTAAAAAAACAGTATTTCCTGATTACTGGAGGTCTAGTACTTATCATTAATTCATCTGACATGTCACCACAAAAAGAAGTAGTACTTGAAAGTAGGAGCAGACATAACTGCCATGCCTGGGAGGCTGATCTTTCCTATTGCTCAGATGCTCTCTTCCTATCTATGATAGAAAATTGAACCCTGCAGAGAAGACAAAAAACATCCCTTTGGAAGCAGTTATTACAACTTGATTATGCTAGGTCTCCAGCATTATTAATACTTGCTGCCTGTGCTTGCCATTAGCTCCCATCAAGTTTTAATAATACTTTCTGAAGCAGAGCTAAAAACATTTCTCACATCCAAATTAACACCTGATTATTTTCCTTCTGGTTCGGGTGGAATGCATACATAAAGCTTTTTTTCCCTACTTTTAATTTTAGAACAAATAATTGTGGTTTTATAAATAATGACTGAGATTGTTATTTTTCAAGTTTCTTATCTTTCATAAAAATATGCATATCCTTATTTTACAACTGTTTTGCAAGGGTAATGGCAAGTTGCTTGCCTTAAATTCCTTTCGCCCTAATCCTAAATGTCAATTAAACTAGAGTTTGTCAGTGAATTAACTTCTTAAGTTGGAGCTAGGGAAGCTATCAAAAACAAGTTAAAACAGTTTTTTAAACAATCTGGTTTTTTAATAGTCCTTTATGGTACACTTGCTTGTTCTTTTTTATGGTAGGAATCCTTCACTTGGCTCACTGTTCTTATAAAACCTCTTGCCTTCAGTTGGTCCGAAAAAACACACACACATTTTTCAAGATGGAACGCTGACAAGAATCTAAGCTCCAGTTTCAATCCCTAGGAGTCGGATACACATGCTAGGATTCATCAAGGTCCTGCCTTGGTAGCAGTAGAATGAAAGAAGTGCAATACTTGAAGGGTAGAGAGAAAATAAGGAAAACACAAGTATGGAAAAAGAAATGATTCTAAGTACATCTTTCAGAGGAGGAAAAAAAAAAAAAAACAAACCATAAAAACCAAGAACTACAAACTCCCCTTGTTTATAAAACATTTTAATTCATTAGCCATATTGATATTATAGCACTGACATCATCAGTTTGGATCACTGAAAGAAGCAGAAACTTTCAAATCTTTTGCATTTTTTATTTAATACATGTATGCTGCAGTTCTTTGAAGAGTGGGTCTTTGAAAACATGTGGACCATTGAGGACAGCCCATGTCAGTTGTCCATCTCACCAGAAGCAATGGTTGCATCCTATTCAGTTTTTTGAATGGTGCTGATGCACTGTAAAAGGAACTCTGTAAAACAAGATACTCAGAGATTTTGTACTTTCAAGTTATCATCAATACTCTGCAGTTCAGCAGCTGTGCTATATATTGCTTAGTTGCAGGTTCTTACTCTGCTGAAAGATGGAAATAGTATCACATTTTTAGTTTGAAATACCACACGAGTCATATTAACAGAGCAGCACAGAACTAGTGCACATCTAGCTTTTTCTGCTGGGGCAGATTATGCACAAAATGGCCATGAAAGAAACGGAAAACATTTATATAGAGTTTTATAAAATTGCAGCAACAGAGAAAAGCTAGGCTTTCTTCCTGCAGGGATTAAAAACAACTCGGGGAACAAAGAACAGTCTGTAACGCTTCAGAAACAACTTCTCCTATCACCACTTATCCATCTATGTAGTGCTGTTGTACTTAAGGTCATTATACAGTAGTGGCCTCGTGGACACATTATGAGGCTAAAGTGCCTTTCAGCATCCTTCAGAATTATACATGAGCTTCTGACAGTTTTTTCTTCTTCTTACAATAGTACACTCTGCCTTATTTTATCTTCTGGTCAGTTGAAGCAGGCAGCACAAAAACCACTTTTTTCAAGCTGTAACTGAAGACAAAAACCTCAAGTCTAGATTTCAAAGACTTTTGTCTACCTAAGTAAAGTAAGTGTTCTATGAGCTCCCTTCATAGCCATCCCCTACAGGTTTGGAAATGCCAGACAGCTCCCTGATCCTTTTCACCTCACCTCCTTCCTTCCTCCACCCTTCTCAGAAACAAGAAAGAGCTCCTATGGCTGATAATGCTAAAAAGCCCGAGACATCCATTCTGCATGCAAGGATAACATCCAAGGACACAGTAACAGTGCGAAGTCTCTTGAGAACCAGAAGAAATCACATAGGGCATGACTGCAGTTGAAAAAAGGAGTTAAGTGCCATCTGAAGCATTTCAACAGTGTCTATGTCAGCAGCTCAGTGATCAGCAGAGACTCTTTTTAGATGTAGGTGTATTATCTTCTAAGGTCATCCTATGTATGACCACAGCTGAAGTAAAGTGCATTGCAATAGCAGGCAACAGTGGTGTTACACAACCAGGAGCTAAACCAAAGGTTCCTTTATTCTAGTTTGGTACAAGGAGAAATCCCAACCAGATATTCTCAAGAGGTCATAAATACACAGAAGTTTACTGGTAAAAATATACAAAATTAAGGAACTTTGGCAAAGGAGTAAGTACAACACCAAATTCAATACAAAACACTCATTATGGCAATATTACATTAACATCAACTCAGTCCATTCAACCCAGAAACGTTTAAACCTATGAGATGTTAAGTTACCCAAAAATGTTCCATGTAAAGAGAATGGGGAGAAGAGGGAGAAAGACCAAAAAGGTAGAAAAAAAACCCCCCACATATAATACTCACCAATTCCAGGGTTCCTGTGTGAGACCCAAGAGAAGGCAGAGTGCCAACAAATGGCCCCCTTAAAGTCGGCCCCTTTTGAACCCGCCCCTCAGGAGGGACTTCTGGTTGCTCGACCAATCAGAGGCTGGATTGGCACACCTGGTCTGTGAGTGATGGAAAGTTCCACCAATTAGAATCTGGGTTTGTACCATCCCAGGGTGCGATTGGTGGACAGCCAGGTGGTCTAGGGGCGGGACAGGGCATGGCCTCACTCATAGAAAATCCAGGCCGCCCCTCCTGCCAGATACAAACACCAGAGCGCCAAGATGTCTCCAGATGTTGACCTAATCTGGTCTCTGGCAATTGGTTCACATTAGAGAAGTTGCTTGTCCTGTTGGAATGAAGCTGCACACTGGAGCCTGCATGCAGTACCCCTTCTGTAGTGAGGACCCAGGCCACTGCACTTCAGGGGTAGGGCACCAGCTTGCATTCTCTTAGCAATGACTCACAGAAATACGGTATTGAAAATATCTTACAGCTCATACACGTCCTTCTCATGTCAGGAAAGCTTACAAAGGTGATGGTCATTGAAAGGCAGCCACTGTTTCCGAAGTTTTCATGGAGACATCTTAACAGAGTTGGGGTTACATTATCGAACATCCAAAATGCTGATTAATAGGCTTTTCCATCAATATGATGGCTCAATTCTAAATTGATTTTCTTATCTGACCACTAGCAATTTTAAATCACCCACAGGTCAAGCAGGCAAAAGGTTCCAGAGGAACAACCCAAAGACTTTTCAGGCAATTGGGTTAAACCTTTTCCAGGTGTCATACTACCCAGCAGAAACACAGATTACCTTGCAATGGACTGCTGTTGGTTGCTTGCAGCATAAGGTGATCGGGTTCACCTGGTTCAACCTGGATAACAAATGTACCCATTTTCTTAAACTCACCAGTGCAGAACCTGATAAGTTAGATAAACCACAGTTGGCAGCAACCTCTACCTGGCTGGCCTCATGATGGAGGAAGTTCAAGAGCTGATCTGAGGCTACAAGGTTAGCAAAGCCATTAGAAAGCAATAAATAATTATGGCACTATCTGCTTGAAAGGAAGTCATGATACATAGATGTCTAGCATCTATAGGAGCAAAAGTTCAAGGAGAGGAAACACGATGTGCAGAAGCTGTGCTGTCCACTGTGGCTGCAGCACAGAACCAGTCAGGGCAAGCCCCTTGACCTCTCAGTGGAATTTAGCTGGTCTACACTAGGGTGGTGGGGCTGAAGCTCTGATTCCCATGTACATGTGCATATTAGTGGGAGAGAGGGGAGTCTGCTCAAAGAGCAGGAATTGCTACTCACCTGCTAGAACCTGTCCTACCAAGTAAGTAAATTTATATATCATTAAATGGTACACTTCTCCTTTTTCCAGCCACACAACCCTGTATATCCAAATGAGCATCTCATATTTAATCTTTAGCAGTAGACTCCAGGTTACTTCAGCCACTCATGTGCTAATGCTGAGTTTAGAACATGAGCGCTGTACTAGGATGGTCCTGTTCTAGGGAAGGGAAGGGAATTGCCCTCCATCACGCTCCCTGCTAGGCAGGAGAGTTATTTACATAGTGAATTGCTATTGCAAGGACACATTTCCTATATTTATACTTTATCTTTTGCCAACAAAGGAATGAGAATGTTCTGGTCAAGGCAGCTTTCTCCTCTAAGTAGACGTAAATGCACACATCAATGATATGAAGAGCCCAGTACAGGTGAGAATTCTCAGAGTGCTGTCACACGCATTTTTCCTGAAATAAAGGGGTTGAGAAAATCACCTTTAGCAGACATTTGGTTATTTAAGCAGCTAGGATTAGTTTCAGTGAGAATTATGTTTTGCTCCTGTTTCATTAAAATGATTTCCCTTTCTCCCTGCTGCTGAAGTTTGGACTGCTGAAAGAAAAAAGCTAAAAAGGAAGAGTCAGATATAAGCACTTTATCTCAGCAGCTGCATGTAAGATCTCCTGCAAACAGCTTCCAGCTTTCTAAAAGCAGAACAGTGGTGTGCCTTCACCTCACTGCTCGCTGCCCAAGCTTTCTGAGAACAGTCAGTCACCACTCAAATCTCCTCACCTCCCCTGCTCTCTTCCCTCACATATTTTACAATACTACTCATCTGAACTGGAGGCAGCTTCTTTCGGTAGCACCTTCTCTTCTTCATTAAGATTTCTTATGTTTGCAATGATGATTTTGGCAGGTTGTTTGTTTTGGATTTTTTTTTTGAGGGGGGAGGATTGGGATATTGCCAATATGTGTTTTCATGAAAGCTCCCCTTAACTGTAATTTTCTAATTATGCAGTTCTTTTTAGGCTGGCAATAATCTGAAGTGCTGCATGGCTTTTCCTCCTTCTCTGGAACATTGTATTCCAGCATTGCACTAGTTGTCAACTGCTGATGTTATATTTGCCCAGTTTTTAAACCCTTTCCATTTTTTCAGCTGTGTACCAGAACGTTCTCTCTGCTGATCTGTCCCACCCTTTCTGCTCCTGTTTTTGCTCCTCTTTTTAACCTTGAAATGCAAACTTTTTGTTACCAATGTAACTTTTGCTTTTAAAAGGAGACCTTTATTCTCCTAATACCCACTGTGGGTATGTTATCCTCCCTGCCACCCTCGCCACTTCTCTGGAGCTTCTGTTCAAACAACACATGAATTTTTTACTGCATCCACACCACATAACCTCCCTTTTGGACAAGTTCTCCATTCCTATCCACAGCTGCTGATGGAGATATGGGTTCTCTAGTTTTAGGTGTATGTCCTTACAATCTGCCAAAACACACTGATGAAAAAGCATGTCACAAGTTCTCAAACACACCTAAGGTGTGGGTTTGTGTCAGACTGTTGCTCCAGTATCTGGATGCCCATGGCATCTGACTAAGTTGTTGTTCTCTTTCCCCAACTCCAAGATCTCTCTCCACAACCACAAATTTTCAAGCTTTTTTTTTTCCAAACTTTTTTCAATTTTCAAATTTATTTATTTATTTATTTTCTCAAAAGTATCTTGATAATTTCTTTGCTATAATTTAATCATAATGAAGGTTGTCCAAATCAAACTCAATCATTGTTACTTTCTTCCTAGCAGTATCAGATTTTTGGGAACACCTCTTAAAGTAGTTTATTTGGGGTATTCCATTCACTCACTCATATTCCTGTTGGATCAGTTATCATTCAGGCCATACTATCAAGATTATACCATGTTTCCATACACACTGTTAGCACTAGAAATCCTTTCCTCTCACTGTCCTACAGATGCATATATTATTCCCAGCAAAGGTTATGCAGTTTCAGCTGTCATATGTGTAGTTTTGTTATGAGATTACATCCATAAATTATCCTTCAGAAGAGATTACAGAAATTATGAAAGAGGCATCTATATCTTCCTAAGATAGGGAATTTCTTATTTCATACATACAACAATGCCAGTTCTTGCATGGGTTATGACTCATCAAAGGCTGGAAGAGAACCCAGAAAGCAATTGAATTAGAAAGCAAACATCACAATAGTGCCTGTGAAAACCAGCATGGATTTACAAGGTTTTGGGTTTTTTTTTCTTAAAATGGGACTGCACTAACAATTGTTTAATAGAGTTTTTAAATCAAGGTGAGAGTTATCACCACTGTTACTAAAAAGGCTGAAAATAACATTTCGGATTCTGAGCTCCTCCTGTGCATTATATGTGCTACAAGCAGTTCCTGTAGGCTGGGAGGACAATTGTTGCAGAAAACTGTAGCCATAATAACATCATTCACAGCATCAATAGCATCTTCACATCGGTAATGAAGAGCAAATCAGGCTGCTGTTACTCACAAAGTATTTGAAACACTGGCACTTACAAATTTCACAGCCATCTCTGCCTGCAGAAAGACTACCAAAGGAATGCTCCATCATGCCATGGCACAAGAAAAGTGCCTGCCTGAATTGGCAATGTGATCTTTCACTGTCCAGGTAAGGTTGTATTACCCAGTGAGAGAGGGGATTTGTGCTATCAACCACATGCAGATAAGCACTATGTTTCCATCAATTATGTTAGTCCCCATTTGGAAAAAAATAACAATACTGCTGTATTTTTCAGATCTAGGCCATAGGGAAGACTATAGACACTGACATTTTTCAAACAGGCATGGCCCAGCATGTAATGACAACATATATATCCTCTCCATCTCCTACATTTTTTGATGGAAGTGGCTAGAGGTATCATGATGCTTGTGCTGGGTTCATGTGGCAAGGTACTGGACAGTGGGGGATGCAGAAGACTCACTGTGAGGAGAGGACAGGGTAATCCTGTGTGGGACGCAGTTCCAGATGTCTTCAACCAATCCACTGTAGGGCACAGCTGAGCCCCACAGCCACAATGGTGGCACCTGGGAGAATACATTTAAGGAAGGGCTAAAACCATTCTGTGCAGTAGAATGGTGGGGAACACATGAGAAACAGCCCTAAGACATGAAGGTGAGAGAACAAGCAGGCAGGAATGGTGGTCCATGCACTGGAGAGAGATTCCCCTGCAGTCCATGGAGAAGACCATGGGGGAGAACATTGCCATCCTGCAGCATACAGATGATCATGTTGGAGCAGATATCCACACTGCAGCCATGGCTGACACCATGCCAGAGCAGATGGATGTGCTCTAAATGAACTGCAGACTGGAGAGGCCATGCAGGAGTGGGTTTATCCCATGCAGGAGTGGGTTTATCCAAAAAGACTACAGCCCAGGAAAGAACCCATGCTGGAGGCAAGGGAGACCTGGAGGAAGGAGGCACAGAGATGTTATGAACTGATTACAGTCCTTATTCCCCATCCAGTACTACTGTTCAGTGTGTGGAAAGAAGGACATAGAGGAGCCAGGAAAGAAGGAGTGAAATTGAGCCTAGGAAGAAGGGGACAGAAGGGAAATGTTTTCATTTATGGTCTTTATTTCTCTCCATCCAACTCTAACGGACAATAAATTAATTTTCCGGAAGGTGAGTCTCTTTTGCCCTTGATGGTAATTGCAGGGTAATCCATTCCCCTGCCTGTATCTTGACTCTTGAGGTTTTCTATCTTATTATCTCCCCCTGTGTCTTGAGGACTGGGAATGACAGTGGCTGAGTGGGTGCCAGGCAGCAAGCCATAGTCAACCCATCACAATGCCTGACCATGGAAAAGTGAATGATGATGGAAAATGAAAGTTTCCAAAAGTGTAAGTTTCACATTGACAAATGAAAAATCTTACAACATGGCACTGTGTGCCCATAGCCCTCCCTGCCCAGCTTCTTTCTGTTTAAGGCATTTCTTCTCTTGTTCTTGGCAGCTCTGGAGGGCTGCATATATTTGAAAATCACTCATAGGATAGCTAGTTTTAATCCATTAATCCATTGATGCTTTCTCTTTGCTTTCTTCTCTTCACCTTCTGTGTGCCACATTCTGACTTTTGCCATCTCCTCTTCATCTTTCCCCAAATGTGTTAGTGTCTCTTATGTTTGTGAACTCCTTTAGCAATGAACCATTCCTGTCCAGTACCAGAATGGGTAAAATCCTCAACACCTGACATTAATCCATGTCCCCTCTGCAAGAATGAAGAGCTGGCAACACAAAATTTCATTTGATAAGCTGTTACTTTAAATCACAACAGCATCCCATCCCTTTTGAATTGTTCCTTCATCTTTAACATTGCAATTTTTTTATATAAATTATTTTCAATTCCCATAACAGTCTTTAAAATGTAATACTAAACAGCCTTTGCTATTATTTTATGGCAACATTTGATTTTCAGTAAAAATAGTGCTTAAGAACTGCCAGAGTAATTTCCAAGTTAATGTGTTATCTATTATAAAAGCCTCCCAGTTTCTAAAACAATGCCAACAATTCTCAGCCTAGTCTCTGAAGGACTGGGAATGTCTTGACCAGGGTCTAGGCTCTGAGTCTACCAGTGATTTGAGGAACTGATACACACTGGACTGTCACTGCCAACACCTTGTGTCTGATCAACTGCTGAGGTGAGTCAGTGGGTGTAACTATCACAACACACTAGGTCAGACTAGGTCTTGCACACAGTTCCCATGAAAGTGAATTGCCTGCAAAGTTTTTGGTAGTCCTGCCCCCTTCAGCCACTATAGTCAAACCTCTTATTAGTACAGCCTAAATTAATAATTCTTATTTCCAGCAAACATTTGTAAGAAAATAGTGTTTTCTGCAATTAACACTTTTCTCTCAAACTTTCTTGTTAGCAGAGAACCCCAAGTGCACTAACTTTCATGCACACACACATTTTTAAAAGAATCAATACAGTAAGTCAATAGTTCTTATTTTCTGACACTGCAATTCAAGTTCCCATGACTAAAATTTTCCTTTGATATTGAGTTTTTCTTTAATATCACCTTTTAGATATTATTTCATTTTCACTGTCATACATGTAGCAAGTATCTTAACTCCATCTGTTTTTAAACATTTTAATTGCTAAAACTGTTTCAGCCTTGCATCTCCCATTAATCGTTACCCTGTGAATCCACTAATTACAATATACAAGTTATCACTGTGATTGCTTACAGTCAATACAATGGAACTGCAGTCTATCTTGCTCTTTTTTCCAACTTACTATGGGTTTTCTTTGTACACCACTGCCAAACTATTCACAGTTTCCCAAGAAAATGGGAAGACCTGAAACCCCCATTGTTCTTTCATTACCTGCTTATTCCATCAGAAACATTCAGGTATGTTCCATGAAATAGTTTTTATTTATCTATTTTTTTCCACAAAAGCATTAATTAGAAATCTTAAAGAAGGTTATAGACATTTTAAAATGTCTATAATCAGGCACTTTCTTCATGCCTTTGTTTCTTGCAACTAACACAGATTTTCACTGTTCATAATAGAAGACTCTTCAAACCAGGAGTCATTAACAGCAGTCTCTTTTGCAGTAGACCAATACTGGGAAATCAAAAACACTTCTGCAATTCACAAAACAAATATTTAGCTATCACAGAAAAAAAAAACCAAAAACAACAACCAAAAAAAAAAAACCAAAAAAAAAAAACCAAAAAAAAACCAAACCAAAACAAAACAAAACAAAACCAAACCAAAATAAACAAACAAACAAACAAAAAGAAACACCAACCACCCAACAACAAGCAGAACTTTGTATAATACAAGTTTTAGATCCCATTTTTCAGGTTCACTTAAGTTCCAGGGCATTTATTTTTCCATGACTGCATACTGCCTACATTTGGGCACATACTCAGACAGAACTTTTCTGTGAACAGGGAAATGGGTATACAGAAAGGTCAGGCTGCACTTCAGCACTAATCCCACTGACAACATATACAACAATTCAACAAGACTGGTTTAATACAAGATTTTCCACAATCTTCAAATGCATCTCAATAAGCCAGAGAGGCACATGTCCACCCCCAGAGTAAACCCCAATTTTTATTCCACTGTGCACAGCATGCTAACCCATTCTCTACCAAAACTTTCCTTCTCCAAAAGACAAGAATTACTCCATTAATTTTTAGGGCAGTCTCTCCCTATACCATCATCATAAGTGTTTAGAGAATACAAGGAACTTGGATTCTTGCGAATGCAGCCCAACAGTACCTCTAACATGGTGATGGCCAAAACCTGGTTTAGCCAAACACTTGAGCATTTTCAAAATCAGGAAACTAAAGAAGGATTAACTGCTTACAAAAAAAAAAATGCAACCATTCTTCTTGGAAAGAAAGTCAGGTCTTCCCTCCTTTGTAAAACTAAATTTTATGCCAGCATTCTACTGTCCATCACATCACCCCGTGGAGATTCTCCAGTTCTGTGAAGCTAGTTGAGGTTCTAGAGCCAGCCTCAAAAAAGAAACCAAGAGCCACTGGGGTCTACATTTTAAGTTACTCCAGGGAGCATGGCAGAATCGACAATCAGAACTCTGATGAGAATTTCTTTGTCCTCATAAATCCCAAATTACTCTTAGGTTAATAAATGTGCTTAGAAGGCAACAGTGATCAAGTACTCTACAAAGAAATTCTACTTAATAAAGTATGTCTTAGGGCACTAATAGATAAGCACAGTGAGTGATTACATTTGTATGTATGGCATAGCTAGAAAGCTCAGAGTCACTTGGCAACTGCCCTCCTATTCACCAGCCCCCCCACCTTCCAAACACAGAATTTCTTTTCATACTGGTAGCAGGAACAGCTGTAGGACACAGCACAAATGAACCAAAGCAGATGCTGTTTCTCTGCACAGCAGACTATGCAAGGGACAGACACACTTGCAGTAGGTGATGGCTCATAGCAGACACTCAGAAAAACAGAACAGTTTTCAGTGTTTCCACAGAGATGCCCAACACAGTTTTTAAGTCTTAGTGGTGACATTTTTTTGCTTTCCTAACCTTTAAGGTAAAAGACCCTGCCTGCATTTTTCCCTAACAAGTAAGGTCCTACAGAAGTCTGCAGTGTCTTTGTACCCACAGAAAAAAATTTACCAGCAGGAGCTAAAAGAGCAATTACTAATGCCTGTGGGAAGCATAGGCGCTGTTCCATACATAACAGGTGTGCTGGGCTTTTTATTATGATGAGGATCTGTGTAAGAAAACTTCCTTCATCTGAGAGTTCAGTGAATTCTGCTCCAGTGCTCATGAAAGAGCGATGTCCTGAGGAAAAGCAAAGCCAGAGTGCCACCTGCTGCTGCTTTTTAACAGGAGAGCTGTGCTGGATTCCAATTTCTCCTCATCTTCCGTGAGCACTGAAGTTCCCTTGGACTCACAGCCAGCTGAGCGATACCAGGTTTATTGCCCGTGTATTTGGAAGCCAACACTCTTCAAACCTCTTTCCAGTGCTCACCAGGAATTGGTTAATGTTTTGCACTGAGCCTTCTAGCAACTTCAGTTCAAATCTCAACCACAGAGAATTTCTTCCAGCTCTCAATATTCCAAAGCAAAGAGCTGCCAAATACAGAGAGAATTTACTGGGCAAGTATCACTATCTGATTCTCCTGCTTTTATATTCTTCCCTAGGAATCTGCTACTGATAAACAAAACCCCCAGCAGATTAGTAGTTAACAGATACTAAAACTACTATTTGGATTTTTCTTTTATATGTTAAGCAGATCAGATAAAATAAACTGTCAAACACACAGACAAGTATTTCATTCCCTAAATTTAAACAGAAACAAGCTAAAAGAAATAGGTCTCTGAATGTTTCCATGGAAAGAAAGTCTCACAGATATTTTCAACCTTCTGCCTTAGGCCTTCTTCCTCAGACTGCCTCTAGAAGACTTGTTTTTCCTCTATAGTTGAAGGAAATCCAAAATGATCAGGAAAGTAATAGACCACCAGTCACAAGCTTATGGATGTTCCAAAAACAAAAAAAAAAAAAAGGAAAAAGAAAGAAAAAAAAAGTATACATGACCTTTCTACTTCCAAAGAGGACAACTCTAAGACAGTATTTAACCCATCAATGCAAGTGCTCTTATACCACAATTACATTTTCAGTTCAGAAGAACAAAAACAAGGACAGCTATTGGAGGGTCACCACCCCAATTCTGTTGAGTTCAGTCACTGAAAACACCAAAAATTTCATTGTAAGGTTGAATGATCTGATATCAGTCTGCAAAGATCACAGGGCCATCCCTGCTGAGTCCCACCCTACCAAATCAATGTTGCCTAAGTTAAAATTTAAATGAAGGCAACATTTGAAAAATAGGGATAAAAGCTAAGTCTGTTAAACCCAGGAAAATCCATCTTTGTTACAGGAAACTGAAGAATTTTGTCTGTGAGAAGAAAAACAAGGCTACTGCACTACTCAAAACGAAGTTTCTGAAGCCTGGAAGGGATCAGAGGATCCTCTTAAGAGATATTCAAATGTGTTGGAAAAGGCAGATTAACCACTCTCCCGAGTGAGAACATCCCAATACCCTGGAGTCTCCACGTGAGCATTTTTGAAGCCGATGAGATTTTGATAATGCTAGAGCCCTGACTTTGACTGAATATTGTACTGGTGAAACTGTCATTAATTCCAGTGGTTCATGACATCTGGAAGACTGCCTATCTACAGCTCATGGTGAAAGCCTAGACTTAATCTTTAAGGAAAAGATCTCTGGCTGCATCTTTCTCCTAGCAACAGCTAATGACACCGTGAAGCCATGCAGTAGTTTGACTCTGTCAGGGATAAGGAGCAAGGAAGGCAGAGCAGCTACTTCCATATGATCATGTATTTATTCATTTTCATTAGGACAACAGTGAAACAGTTTCCCTCCCTGTCCCTCTGTGAATGTGTGTTACCCATTCTCATGTAAATACAGCAACATATTAGGAGAGCTGTTTTGAAACCAGTGCTGTTAAGAAAAATAAATTTAATTGGAAGCCAGAGAAAACAGCAGTAACAAGGAAAGGATACTACAGTGTATGCTGCAAAAGGGTGAGTGTTACCTTTCCTCATATTGGTGTGTGTGGGGGTCAAGCACACTATGAGGAACTGACCTCTAATGGATAATGCAGGCTCTAGAATAGATTTTTAGTGGTGCCCCACGTGTTAGCAAATTTTATCATTGTCTTTCCTCTGCTGTGCTTTTTCTTTCTCATTTTGTATCTTCCAGTATACCAGAAAAAGGCACTGCAGGGGATAATTTTTTTTTTCTTTTTTTAACAAACAGCTACTACCTTACTTTCTGGCAGTACTGCTTATGGTACCAGCAGGGCATGGAAAGACTGGACACAGAACATAAAAATGGGAGGATGGAGCTGAAGGAGAGGATCTCCAGTTGTAGAATACTTTTCCAGGAAGGAAGTATGGGATATAGTTACTGGACAGACACGCATTTCTTGCTGAATTCCTTTATTTCAACAGAACAGAATAGAACACGGGTCTTCCAATCTAAACCCCACAACTCTCAAATTGAAACTTGCTACCTTTTACACTGTACAGGTCTTCAACACGCCTCATGTACAACCACTCCCATGCCAGTGCTTCTTGGCCAATGGCAATTATAAAAACAGATACATTTTATGTGTTTCACTGTCCAAATATCACACAGTCCTCGAACTGCAAACAATAGGCCTGCAACTAAGAATTCAAGAGTTAGGTCTGCAATTCTTCTGTCTGTATCTCTAAAACTTAGTCTTTGCCGAAAATATTCTACGTGTTCTCCTTCTTGCATTCATCATTGATATGGAATTTGTGCAACTTGACTTTTCTCACAGGCTTTCCAGATATGTGTATTAGCCTCCTAAATGTTTTTTGCTGATTTATCTCTCATACCTTTCCTTTTTCAGGGCCTCAAAGCTTCCATCTACAGGTTAATTCCCTGTACAAGGATGACAGCTCAGCTCGTAGGGGAGCTGCAAATCTCTGTCCCTACTACAGACACCTACAAAACTGGGAAAGCCTCATTAACTCAAAATCTCTGATGGTTTAGCAATTCTGAATCTCTGACACGGAAGTGTTGTATAAAATCCATTAACAGAATAGTATCTAAAACCTCTGTCATAATCTTCTCAACAGTGGACTGGTGTGCTGTTATGGGAGACAATCTTGAATTAAAGTACATATGTCACATGTTGAAGAGTTGTGTGTGAATAATTCAAAACATCATCACCACAGCAACACCCCCATCCAGTCAGGAACATAGCTAGAGATATTTTTCACTGATTATGAGCAATAAGACTGTAGAATAACCTATGAATCTGTAAAACCTCAAACTGGAAAAAAAAAAACAAACTGGAGGAGGATTAACTGACTGCTTCTCAACTCTTCTGTAACACCCTAGGCCCGGCTTGTAAGACCAGGTGTTACCTCAGAACAGCTGGCAAAAGTCTGAGGACAGCAAATAAAAATAGAGATGGGCACAATTCGGTGAGCCAAAAATAAAATAGACTTTATGTGCAAAACAACTAATGTCAAAGAAAGCAATCTCAGTATGGGCTGCACCAGACAGGGTGAGGGCTAGGGTGAAATAGTAACTTATATAAATAAAAGGTAGGTTAGGGCAGAGGGGCAGAGTCTGAGGAAAGGGTTCCAATCATAAACTGGGGTTAGGAATATTAAAATTACTGCACCAAACATGAACCAATGACAACTGAGGAAACAAAGAACTTTCTAGTAACATTAGTTATATTCTCGTCTAGTAACATTCTAGTAACATGAGGACTTGCAGGTGGCAATGAGGGTGAATTTTTGATCTCCTAACAAAAGCAATTTCCCCCATGGCTTTAGGTAAATGCCTTTGGTTCTGTTCAACCCAACAAACTGGGTCCTGAAAATTTCCAAAAATGAGTAATCCCACTTCATTGGATACCTTTTCCACTATTTAACTGTCCTCATGAGGAAAAATCTTTTTCTTTTTATGCAACCCAAACTTCTAGCTTCACTTTAGCTGCATTGCCCCTCATTCTCACACCACACCACCAGGAGAGCCTGGCTCCATCTTTTTCACAAGTTCTGTTTCCATAAGCACTGTTAGGCTGCTACTAGGTTTCCCATGGAGAAACCTCTTGCCAGGCTAAACAAGCCCAGCTCCCTCAGCCCCCGCCTCAGGACAAATTCTTCAACTCCCTGAGTATTTTGACAACTCTCTACTGAATTTTCACCATTTAGCACTATTGTCCTTTTATCTGAAGTATCCAAAGGTAGATGCAGATGTTTTCTGATGAATGCTAAATCCCTTATCTCCTGGGTGTGCTGTAAATACAGCCTAAGAAATTACTGATAGTATTTGCTGCCAGGCCACACTGTTGGTTTATGTTCAGCTTTTTGCACCCCCCAGGCTTCCCAGGCTGTGCTCAGCAGTGCTGCTTCCCAGCCAGCTGGTCCCAATCCATATCCCTGGGAAATTAAAAGTATAGAGCAATATGGGTCAGACCTCTGGAGGTCATCCAGTCAAATTAATTCTCAAAAGCAGGGGTAACCTCAAGCTTAGATGAAGTGGCATCCATCATCTAAACCTGAAACTCACAAATTACATACATAAAACACTCCAGTCAGGTTTAAATTCTATTTCTAAAGAAGTCATTACAACACTATGATTATTATTCATATTTTCCGAACACGTCATGACCAACAAAAGCTGGTACTATAAAAAAATAAAGAGACAGCAGCTGCAAAAAAAGAATGCAACCACTCAAAAATAATTATTTTATAATGGCAAGGACACAGAAAGTGGAGTATTTTAGTGAAATGTGTATTAGAGTGTTGCAGTGGGCAGTGCAATGGTGAGGTACCAACAACCCTCTGAAAGTGTCTCCAGTAGGAGAAAGCTGCTTCGGTGGCACAGGCTCACTCACAGGGGAAGAAACCACATGCTCCGGATAACTCGTGCAACAAAGGAGGAAGAGACAAGGAAGGGTCTTTGTATGGGGTTCTGCAGGGCATATTTATTCCAAGCACAGGTGAAGGGTCCAGGGACAAAGACAAGGAGCAGTGGAGGGTCCAGTTTTAAATATGGAGAACAAGGGGGCAGAGCAGAGCATCAGGGCCAATGGGCTGAGGGCTCAGGGACAGTACAAAGGAGGAGCAAAGGGTACCCCAACAGGGTAAAAGGGGGTGGGACACTGTGGCAAAATGGGGCCAGTGGGTAAATGGGGAAGGGAGAATATTCTAGGGAACATACATATAAGGGAAAAAGGGGTGGAGAGGCCAACGGGCCAACCAGGGAAATCATTAATCATTGCCAAAAAGTTCTGTGTTCTCCTTGTTGTCATTGGTTCTTTCTTGGTGCAAAAGTTTTATTATTCCTAATTGCCCTTCCCTATTGGATCCCCTCCCTAAACTCCACCCTAACTTCTCCCTTCCTCCAAGTTTATAAATATCCATGTTTTGCCCTGGCCCTTGCTTTTTGCCATTGCTCTCGTATATGGAATTATCCTCCCTGTACCACCCTTCCCATTTCATTTACTATAAGCTGTTCAGCTTGCAGTTTGTTGTTTTCTATTTTTAAAACTTTTCAGTTCCCAATCAGGTCAGGTTTTCTTTCTGCATAAGTCGCCAACTTCCATGAAGCCACTGATCCTAATATCCGGGCTAGGATCTGCAGCTGCTTCACTTGGCACCCACTGTGGGTGGGGCTCCTGAAATTCAGGAGATCTGTTGGAACTTGGTCCCGTTCTCCGGGAAGCTGAGAGTAGGACCTGCCCTTCCTGGTGGTGTGTGCCAGCACCAAGTCAAGGCTCAGGGAGTCATCAACAGCTGTGGAGTCAGGAGGAGATTGCCTCAGCGTATTCACCTTAGGGGAAGGTAACAGGAAGGGCAACATCTGTCCCATTCACCCTCTTTCTCTCATTTAAGTTGGCAGTTCAATCTCAGTTCCAAGATGGGTTCCCAGATGTCTGTAGAGCAGAAAGAGATCTACAGGGATTTTAAGTTCAAATTGGCTTACTGGGGCAAGAAGTTAGAAAAGAAGGAGCTCCAGATTTAATTATATTGGCTTGTGAAAACTCTCCAGAAGCTTTCAAAACAAGCTCTTCTTGGTGGACTTTTGGGAGGAAGCTGTATAATTTGGCTGCAAATTGGGATTGCTTGGCTCAGGAACTAATTCCTGTTTTTCAGAAAGTGTTTGACATGGTCAAATTGGAAGAGAACAGAGCTTGAGGGAAAAATTACTTGGAGGACTGCAAGCAGCTCAAAAATTGTATCAGCCCAGTACTGCCAATCTTACTTTCTCTTTCACTCTATCCTGCAACTGAACCTGGTAACAGACACGGGGCTGAGAAAGCTCAAAGCTGGCCCGAGTAGATATATGCATCCTCCCACTCTGTCCCTCCAGTGCCCTCATGTGCTCCTTGTCCCCTCTGCCCTCCAACATCATGTAGCCCCCATCCAGTAAAAGCTGCTACCGCATCAGCTGCCCTACTGCAAATGACAGCCATTTTGAAACCACAACTAACATTTTCAGTCAAAGCCCTAGTTTGTCGGGTGTCCCTGCCTTCAACCCCACTTGCCAGTCTGTCCTCACTCCCTCGCGGCCCACCCCCCACCTTAATGGGCTGCCTACTCTAACCCCTGCCAAACTGGCACTGAATGCCACTCCCCCTGGGAGGAGACTGGAACTACCCTTAAGGCAGTTCCAGTAGGGCCCACCCCCAAAATGGCAGCACTCATATTGCCCTGGCCTGCACTGAGGTCTGGCAAGGGGGGCAACCCAGAAGATAGAAGGATGCTCATTGCCAAGGGCTACTTCTCCAGATCGTCCTCCTCTCCCTATTCTTCGGAGGAAGACCTCTGCTGGTCAGAGTGTGGGAAGCCTGGAAGGCAACACCGGGCAAGTTATGCCACTCTGTGCCAGTGCATACTGGATGCCTGGCATAAAGTAACAGCCACAAGTATAATCCGAGGGTTCGCGAAGGCTGACATCATTCCAGGATTTACCAGCAACAGCATCAAGAGTGCCGAAGCTGATGACTCTGAGGATGAAGATACGGGTGATACGTGTTCAGGTTTGCTGGATGCCACCGTCGTCCAATTGATGATTTCCAATACGGAGGACTAAGAGTTCAAAGGTTTCAATGAAGATTAATAGAGCCGACTGAAAAATACAGCTGTTTAAAGATAAAGCCGTTTAAAAATAGAAGTGAGTGTATTTCTCTGTATTTTTTTAGTGTTTTGACTCTTTTAGACTGCATTTAAAGGCTACTCCAATACATTGCAAAGGTTTGGAAATTCAGCACCTTCCCATAAACCCGTGTGTTGGGGGAGTTCTTTACTCTTTCCCTCGGTGGAGAAATTTTTTCACATTATCATGGCCAGGTGACTCCATTACCTTTTAATTGCTCAAGACAAAAGGGAGGGGTGGGGAGTGGATGGTCAGGGGTTGCTTTGTCATTCCGGGGGGAGTCTTTCGCCGGCGCGAACGCGGAGGAGAGAGGTTTTTCTCCATGGAGGGATCTGCCCTGCACTGTGACACTGGTGAAGCATCCTGGTTCAGAGAACAGCGCTGAGAACTGGGACGCAAACGGTGCGTGGAGATTTTTTTCCTTCACCCTTCTCTAACCTGGGACAACCCTGCCACTGCCACCTCGCTTTCCCTGCTTCTGCAGCTGCTACACCTGAGGAGACCGCCCCGCCCTGCTCTCCAGTGGGACCATGCATGTAATGAAATGTCCTTTGTTATCAAATCCTGCTAATTAAGTGCTTACAGATGCTGAGTGCAAAGAGTTACTCGTTAGCACCTCTTCCTGTTGAGTAAATGAAGAGGAGCTCCTAGGAGACTACAGAGACAGAACAATACCAGAGAATATGCTGAGAAAGACGACCACACCAGATCCTTATCAACTCCCATCAGGAGGTGGAAGGGACCCCCTAGCAACTCCTTGCCCTGCTGGCTAAAATTGCAGAGTACACCAGCAAATCAAAACAAGCACCTGCAAGAACCAGAAAATAGACTGTATAAAAACGAACTAAAACTGCTTTTTGGTGTGAGCCATTGGCGGAGCAATGACTCCCTGGCCGCCCAGCGCTGCTTTTGCTTAGTTATCGCTTGCTAAATTTGCTTACGAATAAATTTTCTATGATTAATCTAAACTGGCTCCTCCGATTTGTCACGAGTATTTGTAACAGTGTGGATAAGAGCATATGTGACTGAAAAGGGACTGAGACTGAGTTTTGTTCTGTTTCGTCACTGATTTTTCATAGCTGATGTTGTTCTTGTCTGTCTTGTAGATATATCAGTAGAGAACTGTTATTCCTAAACCCATACTTTTTGCAAGAGAGCCCCTTAATTTCCAAATTATAGTAAACTGGGAGGGAGGGGATTTTCACTCTCCATTTTAGGAAAAGCTCCTGCCTTTTTCCTGCCAATACTTCCCCTAAACCAGGACAACACATCCGCGCGAATCTTTCTGTA
>PYHW01010255.1:2900925-2927394 GCA_013186435.1 Turdus rufiventris
GGAGAAAGGGGCTCCCTTAGTGTCCCAAAACCTCTGTTTTTTATTTAGGTAAGAAATGTTGGGTTCTTCCCCCTGGCTGGAGCAACTTCCAGTGGGATGCAGTAATTTTATCAGTCACACAGTGGGACTCAATGGGCCATTAGCAGAAGACAACTCTCTGGAGGAAGGATGGGTTGTGAAAAGATAAAGAACAATGCCCCACCTGGTTTCAATGGGTGGCCCATTGGCAGAATATCTCCCATGGAGATAAGGATCACTGCCCCCATCCTCAACAGATGGTGATAGAACAGATACCTTTTATCACACTCTTATTGTAACCCAGGACAGTTGCTGACACCCAAATGTGTAGCTTATAATCAGGTGTGGTTTATAATCGTGAAATTACTGCAATTGCCTACAATCCTCTGCTTGTGTCCATCCAGCCAATGTCTTACCCACAGAATAGTCCACACTTCAAATCTGTGTCTCCAGTTCAGTGATGACAATGTACGGGACTGTGTCACAGGCCTTGCAGAAGTCTTTGTAAATTACATCTGTTGCTCTTCCCCTGTTGATTGTTGCAGTCACTCTCATAAAAGGCCACCAGTTGGGTCAGACAGGATTTGCCCTTGGTGAAGTCTTCTTGGCTGTCTTGGATTACTTTCTTGTCTTGCACGGGCATGTGTGTTTGTCAGAAAAATATTCCAATTTTCTGCATTTCAGAAAGACTCAAATTTAACTGTGATCTCTAGCTAAACTTGCCTAGGAAGCACTAAGTTTAAGAGTAAAGTTGTTTATTGGTTTGCTTTGGGATTTTTTTGGGGGTTTTTGGGGTTTTTTAAGTAGGTATCATAAACCATTAGAGAAACAAACCCTCAGTAAATGAAGCATGGCTTCTTTTCATCATGAGTCTGGGTTTATGATGTGATAGTGCAATAACATTAAGTATGAGCCTGCTTGCTGACGTACCAAAATAATTGGATCATGAATTTAGAGGCTGTTCTGCCTGCTTAGAATTTGTTTTCATGAGTGAAGGAGAGCCAGATGTTTAAGACTGGTGGAATACCTTTCCTTTTAACTGGGAAACCTGAATTTAGGTTGCTTGTGAAAGAGCCAGTTTATTTAATTTTCAAACATGCATACAGAAAACTGGTAGCTGCTCAACTGGATCCTTTGGAGAGTGAGATGAGACAAAGGCAATTTGTTACTGGTCTGTGTATCTCGAAAGAAGTGACTCAAATCTTCAGCCTACCTTAATGTGTCTTTCCATGACAGCACACAGTGTCAGCTTCATAGAAAAATATTACAAGGGAGAAAGTAATATCAACCTGGCAACTTCATCATAGTAGAAGGTAATTTTGTTCCACTGTGAAATGATGATAATCTGTGAAAAGACAGATTATCAGAAATTAATTGGCAAATTTGCTGGAGTTTGAGGTTGGACTTGTTTCCCATGAAAAAGTGATAACTGAGAAGAGATGAGTTTCCAAAAATGAGAACTTAGAATACTCTCTTCCTATATCCACTGAAATACCATATTCTTAATGTCTTTTTGGGCCAATGAATCTCATGATTCTAGGAAAAACGAACAGATGCAATAAGGAATTTTAAATGTCACTTCCTCAGCAGTATTTCCTAGCTTAGCAGATACTCTTGATCTTATTCAATAAAAAACCTATCCATCCACAAAAGTCCCAGAAGGACAATAAATTGAGGTCTTTTATATCCTTGAGTGTATTCTCAAATAACATCCTTGAGTGTATGAACAAAGAACTTTGAAGGACAGTCTTAGTGCTTTTCAACAGCTGGGTCTTGAAAGGAGGGATCTAGTCTAGAAAAGCTGTGTTTGAGTTAGATGGTGAGCTGCTGTGGCTGTGAATCCTAAATGGAGCAAGAGTTTACAAGGAATTGCTTTGTGGGTGTTGAGAATCATAAGCTCAGATCTTGAGCTCCATTTTGATAAGGAACTGAGATTTTTCAGGAAAAAGAGGAGTAGTGATTCTTTGTGTGAACAAGATAGAAAAGAATACAGCTGTAGTGTACAAAATGTTCAATTTCTTCAAATACAGGTAAAGGTTTTTGCTTACTTTTATTAAAAGTTTGATTAAGTCTTCTGTATGCAATCCTGTAGAATGTGCACTAGGATGACCCTGCTTGAGCAAGGAGGTTGGACAAGGTGCCTCGCTGTGGTCCCTTCCAATGTGACCCATTCTGTGATTCTGTAATTTTTCACACCGTTTTTATAATTAATATATATGAACACACAATTTTTATAATTAATATATCAAAGAATGGGGTTTTTTGTTGTTTAGGGAACACAAACACTGTGTATATTTATCTACTGAAAAGTTTTTAATATTTTAAAATATGTTTGAAGTATTTCAATGTGTTTCAACTAAAACAATTGTTGATGTTTTTCTGTCCCTCGGGGAAGATATCACTGCAGGTAACCAAACTCTCCACTGGATGTCACTATCTGACATGCAAAACCTGACTCATGGCTTTCCTTTTGAGAGGGTTCTGTAGAGCTTTTCACCACAGCTTCATAAATTCTGCAGCATTTTGGAATGACCAGAAAGTCTTGAATTGTAGCCTCTGAAAGTATAAACTGAGCTCCTTAAGCCACTTCCAGGTGTTTATTGACACTTTCTTTTTACATTAAAATGGAGCAGTGATGAGGTACATACGTATTTCCGGAGTCAGGAAGTATATATGTGTTTTAAATTTTCTTAATGCATCAAGGGAATAATACCCTGTTCACTCATACCTACATTTCATGAAGAGGATCCTGTCTTCAACCAATTAAAAAGTAATATAATAACGAAAAATAATTACATTATTGTGTGACCAATATGCAGAAAATTTTACTGAAGCAGTCTTGTTCCTGAACCTTATGCATGTCCTTTGTTTCTTTGTGATTTACCATTGCATAATGCAGTATTATCACATCTGTCCTTGTTATGTGACAGCTGGCAGTCACACTCACGACTGAGGGTTTCAGAAGTCACTTCAGACTCTCCACCACCTGGCAAATAAATACCCTTTGCTTTGGAGTGTTCAGAGGTTTTATGACTTCGTTTGAGAAGGTCTGTGTGCAGTGTTTTCCACTTGATGTTCTCTGTGTACCAGGTGTTGAGCCTGGTTTTATTTATATTTGGAATTCATCTGAGTTCTATTTTCCACACTCCACCTCTTGAACAATATAGACTTACAGTTTGAATGGACTTTGTCCCACTTCCCGTGAGTTACATGCATTCACATTCATGTAACAACTCTTAAAAGATTAGGCAATTATAATGCAATGTGCCTGAGAAATGCCAGCTTCATAAATCAAACCTGATGTGTTTTGTGGACTTCTGTTTTATAATCTATCTTCTTCTAACTAGTTCCTCCAAATTGTGGCCATACTTACACCATTGTTTTGCTCTAATACCAGAACAGTGTTGTACTGAACAGAAAATATCTCAGAGGACTCAAAAGGAAGGCCTCTGTATTTCCTATATTGGTGTTTATTTTTTCATATAAATATGAACTGTAGAAATCTTTCTCATAGAGTTTCAGAGCCATAATGAAGCCAGGAAAGGAGCTGTAACCGGTAATATGTTACACTGCTACAAGCACTGATTTTCAGGGGTCCCACTGAAATCATGGTCCTGTTTTCTTTGGCACTGTCTAAAGTTAGAACCAGTTGAAACTAACAGGACAGGATCAAATATATTGCCTTTTTCATCTGAAAACCTTGTCATAATTAACAAGGCATTCAGCAGAACTGATTGAAACAAGGCACATGCCTTAAAATGGACATGTTCCAAGTGTCATTTGCAATAGACTTGTTAATCCAGCCCCGAATCAAAGAAATACAATCTTGTGTACCTTTCTTCCCTTCTGTTCCATCAAAAAGAGTTTGCATAGTGACCCAGGGGGAAGCAGAATGAGATTCAGCTGGACAAAGAGGCATGCAGGGTAGGACTCATGACTGAAATCCCACTCATCTGTCAGTGTTAGAGCTGTGTAATAAACACACCTGAGTAGTTTCAATCAGTGGAGGAGGATGTGAGGTTTTGCATATAATCAGGACCAATACACCTTGATCTTAAAGAACACTAAGCTTGGGAGGGGCTTAGTATGGCAGGAACTACAAGACATGAACCATTTAGGTCTGTAACTGTAAGAGTAATGTCTCTGATAAAATACTCATCACCTTGGTTTAGGGATTAGTGAGAGTAATCAGCTTCCTATAGCCGTTTTGGAGAGAATGTGATTTGTAATGTCTGTCCTCAAGCAAAAGTAGCACAAAAATCAGGAAGCTGATATACTAAACAAATAACATGGCTTTTGGCACTTGGTTGCAAAGTACTTCTTAGCAGGTTACAGGGAACCGTAAGATTTTAGTTGTTTAAATACATTTGATCCACAGCAGTATTGAAAAATGGGCTTAGAAACAGATTTAATGATTTTACTTAAAGGTCTTGGATTTGTACATTAATTGATAGTGAGAGCTTTTGTAAACAATCACAGGGTGGATTTTTAAGCCCCAGAATTAACACAAACAAAACAGTTCAGTTTTATCTTTTTTGTTGTTTTAATGTCCCTAAGTCCTTAATTCAGCAGTAAATTCTACAGTAATTACCAAAAAGTGAGACACAACATCCATCTGATTAAAAAAAAGTTAATTTATAAAAAAGGCTTATGAGACTGATTTCTTTCTAGCAATTGCTTTAATGATTTTTGCCATCAAAAATTCAATTAGATTAGTAAAAACTTGTATGTTATACAAATTTTCTGCTTCCTTCATGTTGTAGGAAAAACAAATATAAGATGCAAAATTAGCTGACTGGATTTATATGTGAGCAAACAATGAAAATTATGGTATGTGATTCCATGTAATTGTCTTTGAAGTAGAAATAAAAAATATTTCTAAATATTATTAAATAGAGGCCCTTCAGAAACTAATTTGTCAGTAACTTCGATACTTACAAAAATAACTTGCAATGCACAGAAAACATAGTTTATACATGAGCTGTGGTTCCACAAACCATTAACTTGCATGAAGTTTATAAAAAGTTTAGCAGGTTTTAATTTGAATGAAATATGCTGAAGATACCAATTTATACGTTTATGTCAAAAGAAAAATTACATTCTTCTCCCAGCTCTGCAGAAGCTCATAGAATGACAGATTATTCTGAGTTAGTAGAGACTCATAAAGATCATCAAGTCCATTGGATTTTTTTTAGAATTATAGACAGCCTTGGAAGAGCCCAATTTGGAATTTGAGCCCAATTTGGAATTTGAGCCCAATTCAAAGCCCACTGTCATGGGCAGGGATGCCACTCACTAGACTGGGTTACTCAGAATGCCATCCAGCCTTGCCTTGGAAACTTCCAGGGGTGGGATATTCACAGCTTCTCTGGAAAACCTGTTCCAGTGTCTTACCATCCTCAATGTGGAGAATTTCTTACTGATGTCTAATGCAAACCTACTTTCTTTCAGTTTGAAGTCATTCTGCCTTGTCCTGTCCTTCCAGTTCAGGCCCTTGTCAAAAGTCTCTCTCCAGGTCCCTTGAAGGTCCCCTCCAGGTACAGGAAGATTTCTCCAGGCTGAACAACCTCAAGTCTCTCAGCCTGTTTTAAATGTAGGATTTCAAGATTTCGATGTTAACAGAAATCATCCAAAAAGACGCACAGTCTTTAGTGGAGTGAAATACATTGGAGTCTTTCAGATTGTTTTTTGTGGTATGAATTTCAAATCATCAATGTGTATTTGTAATGTGAAATTAAGTAAAATTAACACACTTGAACACAACTTGTCATGGTTCTATCATGATCAAGAAATACAAGTATCAAGTAAGATAAAATTACAGGAAAAGAAAAAGGATATTATTGTCACATTTTTTTACTGACTGCTTCTTTAATTCTTGTGTATGTTAATATATATCAATATTGACAAATTCCAATCTCAGAAATGTCACCAAAAATCCTTTCAATTGAAAAATTGAAAACTTGTCCTCTCAAATAAAAGCAACCTTCTTTTAAAAGTGGAATCTTCACACAAAATGTTGAATTAAAAAGCTGAAATTATGCTAATTGCAATAAATTTATTATTCGATTACTATTATTACTAATACTTATTTTACCTAGCAAATGATAGGTAAAATATCAGAATATCATACTGAATTAAACATCACTGAAGCCTTCTGACTTTCTTGTGTGTAGGCTCATTAGGTAGAGACATATTAATTCAATTCTAATTTGCAACAATCATTGTCATTCAATACCATTAATTTTGATGATTACTGTAGAAGATACCCTTTTAGAGTGGTCATTTTACTTAAATTTAACCCAGTAATGTGATGTACTATAGCTGTATTAAATCTTCAAAACTAAAAGATCAAGTGGAGAATATACATAATTGTTTCAATTAAATACATAACTGGCCACATTATATCTTGTCTAGAAAGTGATCAGTTTGCTTTGTAACCCTTAGAGGGCTCCATTGCTATGTAGGACTGGAAAACAGACTAATTTTGTCATCTTGACATATTCTGACATCTACTGCAATTTAATTTAGGCTTTATATTAATTCTGTTTACATGGGTTTAACTGTGTACAGGACCTTACAAGGTGGTTGAAAAGTCTGATGACGTAGATTTAGGATTGTGAGATGAAGGAGAACACCTACAATGCTGTTAAGTGTAGTTTTACTGGAATTAATATCAAAACCGTGAAAAGAGTCTCAGTTCCCAAATTTCAAAACCATGAGGACTCATCTTAAGGCAAACAACTGAAGAATGACTTTACAATTTCTCATTATTTTCTGAATGCTTCATTGTCCATTCAGAATGTCTGTGTGTAAATTACAGCACTGCAGTAATTACCTCTTGAACAGATTGAGGCAGAGTGTTGCCTCCAGACAACAAATCTCTTATGGGTGAAGAAGCATAAAAGCACTTCTTTTTTTCCTTCCAGAGGATTCACGTGTGACACAGCTCCTTTCCAGGGGCACAAAACTGGCTAAGACTAACGACCACTCTAGCAAAGGCTGACACCACAAATAAGAAGTGTTTGATGTGAAACAAGAAAGAGCATAGATAAGGTAACAGTAAACCTTCCATCCATGTTTCAGCTGTCTAGAAGATGCTCTTTTAAAGGCCAAAGTAGAGGCTTCCACAGTAACTGAGACATGAGACCCTGAAGGACAATTGTGACTTCACAGACTGCTCCTGTAGGATGATGTGCTCAGCAAGTGGGAAGAGGTTTGAAAGGGAACTCCTGTACAGAAACAAATCTGGCACGTATAGAAACAGATCTGGGAGAAATAAGGCATCATTGAAGTTAAATGTGCTTTTGTTTGTTTAAAGTAATTAAAAAAAAAATCTCATACTTTCAAGGGATTGTTAAAGAAAACCAAACCAATAGCAGAGGAAAAAATACATAGAAGAAAAAACACACAGTAAGGTGAAAGTTTTTGTGGTAGTGGTGGATATAGGAGAGCAGCCATCTGGGACAAGGAAAGGAGAAAACAGCTATGTGAATGAAAATAGAAATGGACAGTGAAGTAAATGGATGTGTTTCTTATAGCCTGCAAGCTTTCTCAGGGGAAAAAATAGCATATTCCTTGCATAAAAATCCTCTACAAGAGCTCTTGTGAGAGGGACACAAATTATGTTGTGCATGTACGTGGGAAACTCTTCTAAACCCATCAAATCATGACTATGAAAACTTTTTTCAGAAATAACAAGCAAAAACTTAACAAATAGGTCAGTGCTGAGAGTTAAAAGCCACTAAACCTCATGCACTGCCTCCAGCACTCTGCTGAAGAGAGAGACTGACCACAAGATACTACTCCTTATTCCATTATTCTTTGGATTAGAGTGTGCTTTGCAAATCAAAATACTTCTTCATCTCAGTTCATCTAGAGCATAAAGACATTAGCCATTACCATTTTAGCACACAAATCTGGCACCCTTGTCATTGCCAGGATCAATATGGTGCTGTGTATTCTCAAATTCACCTGATTAGAGCTCACCAAAGTGAAACCTCTGCCAACATGGTCTCTCCCTTGATTGCCTTTCCCTTACCACAGGAATGGAAAGTCCTGTCTTGCTCCACCCAGAAGGCCCTAGTGGGTTTCTTTCAACAAGACATGCTCTAATCTACAGGATTCAGTATCAGGAGATTTCTTCGGTAAGCCTCTGGTTGAGCCTGTATTCTGGAGAATGCTAAATGTTCTCCCTCTAGAAAAAAAGGAGAAACTTCCTGCCTTGCTAATATTCTCTCATAGTATTGGTGATAATTGAATCTATATTTTAAAAAAATGAATATTAATTTTTATTCTTGAAGGTGTTTATTTTCCAAGAGATGAGAAAAAGAAAATAGGTATCCAGGCAAGAATGGGATGTTAAGGGCATGAAACAAAAATTTTATGCCACCTTAATTGAAAGTATTTGTCTAATACTCATAAAACTCCTATATAAAAAGAAAAAAACTGTTTTAAAAGTTAAATGAACGACTGTTGTGCTAGTAGGGATTGAATAGTTTAAGGTAAAAAATATGTATGGGATGTATTAAATTCCAGCAAATTTAAAAGAAATAGGCAGGAAGGAAGGAAAATTATTGCATGAATCATACTCCCTTGGGTAACAGTGTCAGCAGACTTGAAATCATCATATTGCACAGGACAAACAGATGAGCAAATTGATGAGTAACTGACAAAAACTTTTTTTTCCTGAACACTGAACTGGCAAACAGCTCTTTTTATATAATAAAGATGTGAGGTAATCAGTAACATCTCTGAAAGTCAGAGCTATAAAGATGTAAAGAAGCAGATGCTGTGTTATGATAATGCCCTAACAAATGGCTGCAGTAGCAGCCGTACTAATGCAAAATGCTTCCTCACAGACCTGTTTAATCAGAGGGGATTGTCTTTGCTCTTACTACTTTAAAGCAGGTATTTATGGCATGGTTTAGCACATTAGGCCTGTTTCAGTTCTATATACTCTGTGGCTCAAATTTCTTAACCAGAAGGGTTTGAATTTAACCTGATCTCAGGTGTGGCCTGAGTTGTTCCTCTGCTGGGCAGTTTGAGAGCCAGCACATTAACAATTTGGATAATCAATGAGTATAGACAGGCCTTAGGCAGACAGTATAGACCAGTATTTTTAAAAACACTTTGAAACTTCCTTTTTTTAGGATCTGTCTCGGTGTGATCTCTCAAGTTAAGTTTTCATAGTTCTTTCTTGGTTAGGCAGGGACGTAATGGATCTGATGGATTCCACTATGCAAGTTTGTATTGATTGCCCCTACATTAAAGTGATGCCAGCAATTCCCTTCCTCAAGCAGCACTTCAGTTAACCCTGGAAAGTCTCTGCACAGAACTAGCAGTAAGTTATTTGAACAAAATTATAGTACTAATATAAAAAAAAAAAAAAAAAAACCAAAATACAGAAATAACTTGCCAAAGCATTAGCAGAGAAATTCCTACAAGGAACAGGATGGACACTGAGGAGAAACAGAAGACAGCAGACACCAGAGAGGAGTCAGTGGGAATACTCCCTTTTTTCCTCTTACTTTTCTGAAAAATTAGTATTTTCCTCTCAAATGATATTTAGAGCTTGAAAATAATGGTAAGTGCTGCACTACAGCAAGATTTCATGACATCTCAGGTCTCCTAAACATTGTACATTATGTAATTTATGAACTTCAGTTATGATTTCCCAAACTGTAGTTTAGGAACAAAAGATAAAAGGTTCCCAAAAAGTGTGCCAGAGCAAGCAGTTGTAGCCTCTCTGCAATGTGATAGTATGCTTTTAGTGGTCAGTATGGAAACACAAATAGTAAGGTATGAGGAAGACAAAAAACAAATGTAATCTATGCGGCTAATAAATATTCCAAATTTAAAAAATATATAAAAAAGATTTTAGCAGTGGGGAGCAGTAGAGATCAGCCATGATCTTGATTTCAATCAAAAATCAGTTATCCTTTTTCCACACTCTGGCTGTGACTTGGGCTTTCTGTAGATATTCCCAGAGCAGGGAACTCCACTTTTTTCCAGGGTTGACAGTTCTGGTTCTGCCTGCAGCCTCCAAGCAAACTGAAGATGCAGGAGAGAACATTGTCATGGAAGCAAAGAAAGAAATCAAGTAAGCTCATATACTGCTTTCTCCTCTTGATTTTGAGTTCATCTCAGGATTTCATGCCTTGCCACCCTATTTTTCAGGTAGAAATTATTATCTCTTTCCCTTACTAGAGTTCAGGGTTATCTACTTAATTTATAAATAAATTAAAAACCTGTTATACATTGTGGACAGCACCTTGTCTATACAATAATATCATTATTCATAACATTAGAACTCTGTTTGTCTTTTCACTGTATAGGTTATGTTTATTTTTCAGAAATATAAAAAATAATTGATTTATAAAGATAGATTATGATATTCTTGTACTCAGAGCTAATAGGAAAGAATAATTAATAAAATAAAGGCTCCGTAGGTCCAGACCAAATCCATTCCAGTGCTGTGTTTCTATGGTAAATAGCAGTTACTTTGTGAAGCTTATAAGAATGAAAAAATCATATGTCCCGTGATCCAACAACACATCGCCTGGTGATTTTTGCTGTGGGACATACTGATAAGAACACAACTGTTAAATAGCCTTTGATGTACTTTCTTTCCCCCTACAAATGCTATAATGTCAATGAATGCTTCAGGGCAAATTCAATGGTGTGTTCTTCTTGGGGCTAATTTTCAAGTATATTCACTCACCTCTGTGAGGTGCAGAAAAGCTATAGTCCACGTTTTCTTTGGAAGATGAACTGAACCCTGTGAGTATTTATAGACTAAGCCAACTTCCTGGAAGACATGGGGTCAAGTCCAAACTTAATCAGTTGGGTTTTTTAACTCATTGAATTTTTTAGTAGCAATAAGGCTGATTTGGTTGAAATTCTTCAATATTTTCCAAGCTTTTAATGATTCCAGGTCATCTCTGAAAGCGAAGTACATAAATAATGCATAAATAATGTGATTTTGTTACCATGTTCCAAATAACTGGACTATCTGGTCCTTGTTTAAAATGATAGGTAGATGCCAATCTGATTTGCCACCTTTAAGCTTGAAAAATTCCATGGGAATGAATAATGTGTCTACTTTCTTGTCCTCCTAAGTGGGGTAAATGGGATTTTTTTTTTTTTTTGAGAAAGTATATGTTGATAATTTTGGAACTCATAATTTGGGTTGGGATTTTTTTGTTTGTTTGTTTGTTTGGTTGGGGTTTTTTTTTTTTGTTTGTTTGTTTGGGTTGAGCTCGATTGGTTTTTAGGATTAATTTCTTTTGAATAATATTTTTGTTGGTAAATGTTTTTCAAGTCTCAGCTGAATCTGCTGACCAGGATCAGACAGAAAGAGATGGAGGGAACGTCCTCATAAATCACAGCTTAAGGAATGGGACCTTCATTAGACCCACTCACAGTCCTGGCCTGGATAAGACATGAGCTGAGACTCACCCCAGTGGAGTGCACTTATCAGCAGCCTCTTGGATCTTCTGTTCCTTCTATCTCCTGTCAAGGGTCCAAGAGAGCTCAGTTATTAGACAGGGAAAAGCCTGGTTCAAAGTCCAGCCTGCTGGGACAAGGTGCACCTGAAGCCATGCCTCTTGGATCTCTCAAGCCTTGATGAACAGTCTAGACATCAAAATACTCTGGAATGAGGATCTCTGTTGTATTTTGTCTTGCCTTTAAATGTTTATAAAGGATATGCATTTTGGAAATTCTTTAAGAAGCACTTGACTAAATCTTTACTCATTCTTTAAGCATCATACTGGAATTAGATGGGCAGTTTTTTATTTGGATTAATAAGGAAACAGAAAGAGAAAATATTGATAAATGTGCTTAAAATTTAGTAACATTAGTTTACATGTTTATAATATTTGGGCTAAAACCAAGAAATCTTTGATACAGGATGTCAGAAGATACAGTAGCAACAATTCATAATTAAAGCTATGTTATTTTTTTTGAAAGATTGCTGTACAATTTTAAGGAAAAAATACTGTGCTGCAAAATACTTTGGTATTTGCATAAATTTTTAAAATAATCTTCTTTCTTTCCTGATTATAATTATTCATGTACATGGGAAATTGTAAGGTAATGAATGTTAATACACACAGTAAAAATAACTGCATGCATATGGCAAGGAAGGACTATTGCTCATCTTTTTGGAACAGCTTAAATGATCATTATTCTTGCATTTGTTGATAGGTTTTTCCTGCTTAGCTGTTGAAAAGATTTTAGCAGTGCATGGTGGCTTTTCTCCAGGTTTACATAATATTGTTTTCTTGTAGCAAGAGGGAAAATTCACATTAAGCTTCATATATAGTAATTGACATTTATAGCGCATGTGGGATTGATTACTTTAACACATGAGAAAGCTGGAGCCTTAAAATATACAGAATATAATAATTTTCCAACACATTATTTACTCTGTGCTATTAAATGCTCCGCTGTTGGTCAGTTTCAATGTTTTAATAATTGAATTTTTTGCTGTGAGAATAGCAAAAAACTTTATACATATGAAGTCTCAATGCACAGGTGTTTCTGAATATCCATCAGTGTTGTATGTATTGCTGTGTTATTGTTTCACTTGTGTCAGTCCCACTGTGAAATTTTGCCTGAAGCTCTGGCAAAGACATTGGCAGTAAAGGTATGATGAAAAATTTTTAAGGTTCATAATGTTGGTCTGAATAGGTATATTACAGTTGTTACAAATTCTGAGCTGCTTTTCCCAACCAAAATTATGTCTGAAATTAGCCAGATCGTTTTTCAGGGGGAAAAAAAGGAAAGTTGGATTGGGATATTGTGCAATATTTTGACTCTTCAAATTGCAGAAACTTTGATATTGCTTCCAAAAACCTTTTAATTTTCTTTTTTTTTTTTTTTTTTTTTTAATGTGGGAGCTTCTATCAACATTATCTTAAAATTTCTCATTTCCTTTAACTATAAAAAGTTGAGCAGTTCAGCTCACAACTTTTAGGCCAAAGTTATGCCTAAAATTGTCTTACAGTTTGAGGGTGAAACCTGAGAGAGACTTTAGCTGTGTTCCTCAGGAGGGGCATTGCTTAAGCACTGAAGGGAGCACCAACCTCAGTAAAGCATAAGATTTCCCTCATTTGTTCTCTGACTATATATGCATTTCCTGTGTGTGTGTGTATGTGTGTGTGTGTCCATCCCAGTCTCATTCCATCCCCAAAATTCTGGCTATAAAATTCAGGTAGCCTTATCTTAACAACAACCTCTGGCGATAACCAGTATAGTCTGTTTTTTGAAAATTGGAAGGAATCAAATAACAAAATTATAGACAAGTAGTTAACTAAAGTTTCGCAATACAATATTAGAAACACAAATGTCTGAAATGTGATGACAGGAAGGTCACAGCCAGGCTATTAAACACAGCACCATCAAAGGCAGGGTGAGAAAGGCACTTTCTCAGTGTCCTCTAAGTGGGTGCAGCATAGAAGGAGTTGTCTTCAGGTCCTATTAGACAGTGCTCTTCCTGCTAGCTGGAAAGAGAAGTTGCACACCCACAGTGTATGAATTCCTGGTGGCCAGCAAGTGTGGAAGACTACAAGTAGAAAAGGGCTGCTTCATCTCACCACAGCCAATATGCTGTTCATCCTTGCATAAGGGAGATGTGAAAATGACTGGTGGGCTGCCTGAATAACATTTCTGTACAATTGATTGTGCTTTGTTTGCCACAAATTTTATTATGTCCTAAAGCTTTGCTCTTGTGTGTGACTTTGCTTTCATTGACCTTAAAAACATTTCAGAAAGACTAGTAAAGGTTACTACATTTTATACAGAAAGACAACACATACAAAGTTTACGGATCTCTCTGAGGGGGAGAGAGAGAGGTGAGAAGATGCTTTTCTCAGCCAGCAGATAGCTGTTGCTCACCACCTGCAGGTGATCGTTAGCACAGGAAGCAAAGGGACACTTACTCTTTTCCTGAAAGTGTGAATTAACATTAAATCTGTCTTGGAGCAAGAAAACACACTACACTATATAGTTAAATGAATGCTAAGTCACTGAAAAATACATTACAAAGATGTTAGACACCGCTACAAAAAAGCTTAATCTGAATTATTTTTCTGGTTAATCATTGCTGGTAGGTTATTTATAATTGTAAATTTAAACATCCATGTTTAATTAAATACATATCTCTTACATTTGACATTTTTATATTTAGTATGTAAATGTTAAAGTTTAATAATCAATTAAAATGTTCGGTTTAGATGTTGACTTCTAACTGATTATTCTTTAAGAATTGAAAGTGTTAACAATGTTTAATGGTTTTTCATTGACTTTAATTTTATTTGCACAGTTATTCGAGAACCACTTTGCCATAATAAATTTCATTTCATGGAGAAATCTTCATTACAATGGTGTCATAAATACCTCATTTATATTCACCATTTGCAATTTTGCCTTTCTGCCAAAATCAGCTTTAATTGTAAAATAAAACCAGGCTCTTTGTACAAGACACTTACTCCAGGGTTACAATTGTTAAACAGTCTAAACACCCTTTTCCATCTAATACCATGAAAGATTTTACAAAATGTTGCTTCCTTGTCATGCAACCTTTTGGCTGAAAGGTCTCCAAATTTTCTAGGAAATTTTAAAATTAAGCACCCAACACCTAAAAACACACTTCAGCTAGCACAACTATCTGAGAACAACTCTGATGCAGAAAAAAACAACCATAATTTTTGTATTTCTACTCTTTCATTTTGTTGTTGGTGTTGGGGTATTTACAAACAAAAAAAAAAAAAAAGAGCCATGATTCTTCTGGGACTTTGAAGTATATCTTCTATTTTATTAGCGGCAGGGGTGAAAAATTAGGTACCTATAGAAAATATGAATGTTGGAAAAAAAAACAAGCATTTTCCCCACTTCTATTTTCTTCTAATGAAGTTTTGCTTTTTGCAGTTTATTGGTAATGCCTCTTTCTAATTATAACATGTCCTTGTTTTCATTTACAGAGGCTAATTTCTTTTGTAATGTTTCTTACCTGTGTAATCTCACTTTAGTGAGCTCCTGATAATATGGAATAAAAAGGTCTAATTTTTGCACTATTTCACAGTGAAGCTTTTTCTGCTCTTTTAGATTTCTTATACTCTTGAGATCTTATGTTCTCCTCTTGCACTGAACACACTTATTTCTTGAACAGAGCAGTCTTACTGGGAGGAATACAAAGATGCTGGAATTTGAAATTCATAATGATCCTGTAAGGAAGCAAAAATTTGCTGCTAACCTCACTGAAAAGAGTGGAGGAAAAAAATCTTGTTGCTTTGCCTCTGATGGTCCTGCATTTTACTTAATTCATCCATGTCTCTTCTTGATCAGTTCTGTTTTACTTTTTAAGGGTGATTTGCCATGTCATATCTTGCTGATTTGAACATCTGGACTTCTGCTTACCGCATTTACTAGAGCTCCAAAATGTGCAATGAGATTTCAACAATTCTCACAATATAGTAGGAATCAGCTGAAGGTTTATAATTACACAGATTGTCTAAGTGAAAGCAAAACATGCCAAGTGGGAAGAATGTGAACTGTACAGGCAAACTAGGCTAATTTGATCTAATTTAATTCACAGCATTATCAGCAATGCCACAGGGCAAACAGAATCTAATACAGGCAATCTCTCTCTTCATGTGGAGAATTAGAACATGTAAAAATTCATGCAAGTTACAAACACATTCTGCTTGCACCCTGGACTGTCCTCAGAGAGGTGTTTTGGAGGAAGCTTTATACAAAAAAGTGTTTTCAGACATGACCAGTGCAGTAAGTGAATGAACCATTAATACTGTTGCAATCTGTGCCTAACAAAGCCATTTCATCTAGAAACTGGAGTCACTAGAGGGTAATCAAACCATTCTTGCAGGTGCTAAATCTGTGGAAGTGTCACCTCGACTGAGGTCCAGGGGATAACACACCTTAGGCACTTCTGGTTAACAAGCCTGGAAAAGCAGACAGGCCACAGTGCATGCTGAGAGACAGCCCCTATCAGGAGAGGCTGACACACTTCCTTTCCAAAAAAAAAAAGGGAAAAGCTGGTGGACTGGAATTAATGAATGTATATATAGCTGTAAACTACAGCTTATAATTTATATGTTGATCTCATTTTTCCTTCACAAATTTTAGCTGTAGCATTTTTTTGCTTCCAAAGATCTGGCTGACCATGGCACTGTCCCTGAGCAAAAGTAAAGCTGTTCAACTCAGTGAATTCAAGCTTGGATACAAAAGTGAAGTGTATTTCAGCAAGATGTTGGAGGTTAGAAGCAGGTTGTTCCACACACATTCCTCCACAGAGGATTTGTTAAAATGAATTTTCTAAGATTTTTCCCATAGGTTGTTGCTCATCTCTCAGGATGGCTGGTTGTAGAAGGAAGGTGGAAGATAAAACTTTTAAGCTATTTTCTCTTAGGAAAGCTTTATCAGGAAATTTTCAACTGCTTCTAGCAAACTCCAGGGACACTGATTTGGGTAAGACAATCCATGTGCAATTCAGTATGTAGTTCCAAGAACATGGTGTCAATCCCCTGCTGGATGCAGCCAGGTGAGTGAACAGTGAAGTCATTAAAAAAGGGAAAGAGCCTTGAATAATAATAAAAAAGAGTTCAACAGAATTGTGCCCTTCATTGGGTGGATTTGCACATAGTACACAGAGTGGTAGATTTTCTCTTGTGTACAGTGATTTTGTAGGATGAGCAGTCAAAGAATAAATCCTTAGGGAAGAATAAAGCCTTAGTGGCTACATCTCAAAGTGTGTGAGCTGAGGATGGCAGTTCCTGAAGCCAATAAAAAAGAGCAGCATGCCAAGACACAGTGCTATGACAAGACCATCAGATTTCATTGTGAGCATGGCAGCGTGGTTGAAATCAGAACACCTCTGGCAGCCCAGCAAGCGGCACCTGTAGCCCCTGACCCCAGGTAACACATGGCAGCTGCATGTCACTGTGTCTTCCCTTCCAGAAACCAAGTTGAGTGTACAGACTGTTGACATGTGCTGTCAACAGAAAGTTCCTCCTTGCAGTGTGATGAATAGGTCCAAGAAGAGAACCTTGGTCCGAGACCCAGCAGCAGAGGTTTAGAGCAGTGCCCGTGGCTCAGAGCTGGCATTGCTGGAGCTGCTGGCTCCATCCTGCTGGCTCCATCCTGCTGGCTCCATCCCCTCCATCAGCTGGTGTGTGCTCACTGGGGTGGGTTTCATGGGCCATAGGCAAGCAAAGGCAGGGCTCTCACAGCCCAGCTGTGTGCTGCCTCTTCATCACGATGCTGAAGCT
This sequence comes from Turdus rufiventris, assembly GCA_013186435.1. Classification (NCBI taxonomy): domain Eukaryota; kingdom Metazoa; phylum Chordata; class Aves; order Passeriformes; family Turdidae; genus Turdus; species Turdus rufiventris. Next base: position 2,918,232 of record PYHW01010255.1, read on the forward strand.
TTTTGATCTGTTCTGAGGGGTGTCATTTTATGCCACATGAGACCCAGGCGTGCTGGGTCTAGGGGAAGGGCACAGCCAGCCCTGGCAGTCCCTGCTGCCACCCCCTTGGCTTCCCCCTCCCTGCCCACATGTCCAGACCATGGGACACCAGCCCCTGTCCCAGCAGCCCTGTCCCTGCAGCTACATGAGTTGTTTGAACTGTGCCCATCCTGCCTTCAGCTAATAGACATATCTATTTGTGTCCTTAACAAGCACACCAGGCATAAAAACACTAGGTTATGAAATTTGGAACAACAGATACTGACATTTATCAAGTGGGCAAATTATTGCTTTTTGCCATCGTAAATATGCATGGCCTTCCTTAAATTTAGATAGAATTGCAGGAAAATGTAGACTGGAAGGGAAATCTGTGTGATATAGTTCAACCTGCTACTCAAAGCAGGGTTATTTGAAAATTAGATTCATCTGTGCTGGACTTCATCTAGTTGAGTTTTGAAAGTCTCTAAATTACTTTCTTAGTGATCTTATTTTAGTGTTTGACCCTCTCATTCTAAAGTTTCTTTTTAAAAGTAATGTAGTAACTGACACTGGTTTCAGAAAGTAATGAAAACGGGAAAAAAAAAGGAAAAAAGTATTAATTAAAACAACTATTTCAATTATACATTTTCTCACTGTTTATTTTTGAATAATAGGAAAACCCAAGAATAATAAAATGCCAAATTTCCAAATTAATGTTCTGGATCAGTCCAGCAAGAATTTCATTTGACTGCAAAGAAACCCAAAAATTGGTTTTTGTTTTTTTTTTTACTATTAGAAAAAACATTTAGCCGCCGAAATTAAAAATCAGCTATTTATGCAATAATTTAGGCCATTTTGATGCTACTTATGTATTACTCAAAGGGAAATTATGTTGTCTGCTGTGTCCAGTAGTGTATTTTGGGTTGATTAATAATAAGCAAATATTTTGAGAGTGATATTTTGTAAATACTTAAATTTGTAGTTAAGACTTAATGAGCTCCTTAGGGCAGGATCATTTTGTCATTTTCATTTTACAGTTGTAAGAAACAGTATTAACAAATCAAAGAGCTGGAGCAATTGCAAATAAGAGACTAGAAAATTGCTGACAATATTTTTCAATTAGGGAAGGACTGCACATGTCTTGAAAGACTAATAGAATTCAAAATTATCTTAACAAACTGAAAAAAAATAGTTTTAAAACACTATGATATATAACAAAGTAAATGAAAGATTATCCCAGACAATCTACTTTTGTAGTACAAAATGGAGAACTGACAAGCTGTCAGTTTTGGAAATGAAATATTTTGTGATTATAATGGCCAGTACAGTGGATGTTAACACAGTGTTATCATGATTCAGAGCTACAGGTGGACAGCCTGTAGCACATGAAGAGAGTCACAGCCTACATCACATATAATCTTCCTTCCTCTGCAAAATTTACTTGAAGCTGGGCAAGTCTGAATAGCAGAAGCTCTGCTCTTCATGAGTGGAAGAAAGAGAAGTCTGAGCCACGACATGGAACACTTCAGATCCGTGAAAGACTGCTGAAGAGAGGAAGTGAGTGAGCTGTATTCCCCGGAGTTAGAAAAGGCTTTAATTACAATAAATTTTAGGTTAGGCTTAGCAAAAAAAAAATATTGCCTAAAGTGTTATCTTCTTAGAAACTGATGTTTTTATGGCAATTTTAACCAGGTGATTTATTAGGCCCTGCAATATCTCTTCATCATTATAAAAGACATGTGAGGACATTAATTTCTTAAATACAATCTCTTTCCAGCTATTTTCTGCTAATTTAGGTTGAGATGCCATTTCACTTCTAAGAGGCTGTGAGTACGTACTTTGATTATTCTGTTTTTATTAGCAATATGGTATGTGACACTGTGTAAGGTAACATGTACCCTCTACTCTACACATAGCAGTATAATTTTAAAACTTCAGGATAAAGAAGGATGAAAATATCCTTTTAAAGCTCCCAGTTAAAAAACTTACTTTGAAATCAGAAATATATTGTCATATATTTATATTGGATTCCATGCATTCCATGCATTCCATATGTGTGGATTTAAGTTTCAGAGAAGAGTGTAATCCACAACTAACTTCTGAAACCCCCAGCTCTTTCTAATGATGACCACAACTAGCTAAAAACTAACTTAAGCTTGCGTGCCTGGGAGTGGTATTGACACATCTACCTATTGTAAATGTATTTTGGAGGATGTATAAGATATCAGTGCAGTGAGAAATGAGGTACAGGTGACAGTGGGAACTATAAGAATGGATAAGCTGCTTTCTAGAGTTTTCTGAAGGTCTGTGATAAGAAAAGCCTTGCAACCTATCCTTGAAGACTCCCTCTCTGCTCAGTGGAGCTGTTGTGTGGCATGTCTAATCAAGCAATGAGTCAGTGCCATGAGTTTAGTGGAACACTCTACTTGGACATTATCACTAAAACCATTCATCTTCTTTGTTGGGGCATGAGTCACCAAAGTCTCAGATTGTGGCATCATACAAATTTCTCATTGCTTACTCTTCAAGTCCATTGATGGAATTTGTGATATAATTCTAATGTTCTGTTAGAGGACCATACTATACTAAAAGTACTCCAAAGAGGGAAAAAAATAAAAAAAAAGAAAAAGAAGAAAACATAATGTAACCTCACCATAAAATCAGTCAAAATGTTTCTGAAGTGCATCTGCTTCCTAAAACAAAAGCATAATATTCATTGCCAATATGTCAAGAACAGTGTTGGAAGCAGTTACTTCCAAACAATAGAAAAGGGAAGAAGAAAACAATTCTCTCCATCCCGACCCCATCTCATAGAAGGACTAAAAATCAACACTTTGTCACTGAGAGCATGCAGGGTTGCTAAGAAGTCTGCCAAAAACTACTCAGACAAGAGTATATGAACACTACTCTCTTACTAGTGACATTTACAGTAAATCCATGAATTCAGAGCAAAATATGTGATAATCATTTTCCATACCATCCCAAAAAACACCTAATCCATGGATGTCAGGAAGCTGAGTTGTAACTGGCCAACCTCTTAACTGGTTAGTGATCAAATTAAAATCATCTTCTCAATCAAGGGAAAGTATTATCAAATTGTTGCAAATTGTCAAATTAATTAAATTAAACCCACAGCATGCAAAACTAACTTATTCTCTAGAAAAACTTCTTGTTATGAAAGAAATTGCAGTTTCACCTGCAACTTTTTGTTTTAAACCTTACATACACTAGATAAATCCAGATTAAATAGTTGCCATGGACATAATGAAATAGAGTAGATATCTAAGCCTGATTGGCATAAACTTTTCTCCCTCAAGAAGAGAGAAAACATACTAATTTAGAGAAGAAAGTGAAAATGACATTATCAAAATTGCTAAGAAATGTACAAAGCAAATGAACTAAAAATAAATGAGATAAAGTTTTTTCCATAATTTTGTTCATTACAGTCATTGAACAGATTTGTTTGGGGATATTTTTTTTGTTTGTTTTGGGTTTTTTGGCAGTAGGAGATAATGTCATTGGTACTCAACTGTTCACCCACAAAAAAAAAAAGCATGTTGCTTTTGGTAAAAATATGACATGGTTCACCTGGAAGGACCCAATGACAAATGAGGCTGTCATGCCCTCATTTCCCACCCTTTTTTCCTTGACATGAAACTGGATGCTTCCTGGGTAGCACTCTGCAGTCCATCAGCTAAAACTCTCCTTTACTTTCCCACACTCTGGATGGGATTATACACTCTCCAATGCCCTCTGTGACAATATGGGGCTTGGTCTCACTAGTAGTTGATATTTGTGAAACTCTTGCATTGTTTAAATGGCTTGTTTACTGGAATTTGATATTGCAGCTCACGAAGAAATTCATTCTAGCTCTGGTTTGGCAGAAGGATTAGCATTTAACGTCAGTGGTCTAAACTCACTTGTGAACAGTGAATCATTGTTTTTATTACAAGAATAGGCTTATTTTAATGGGATCATAACCATCTCCAGTTTAATAATTACTCATTCGATTCAAAATCTAATGGTTATATATGATTTGTTTTTGGTAAAAAAGAAAAATCTGCGAGGAAATGCAATGATGTAAAATCAATCTCAAGTCTAATTTCCCTCTGAGTTACATCAGTGCAATCAACTGAAATTATTTCATCAGGAGCTACTTTCAATAAAGAGTATCAATAAAGAATGCTTATAGACATTTTATATACCCATAAAAATTGTAAAGAATGTAAATATGAATATATACAGCAAGTCTGCTGAATCTTATACCTGCCTGGAGACTACAGAGTAACTTCAGGGATAAATATGCTAGCTGGCAAAATATAAAACATCTTGAAAAACAGAGATTTTGGCTAAGATACTCCACAAGTGTATTCAAAACTTGTCTCTTTTCTGTAAGTGCCCACCCTGAGACAGAGATGCTGCACTTGGTACAGTTAAGCACAAGCAGTGCAAAGGATGAAGCAGACTTGCCAGGCAGGTGTTGGTCTGCCAGCAGTGCCCTGGCTGCCTCCAGGGCATCCAGCCCAGCAGCTGGGTCCTTCCAGACTGCAAACCCCTAAGGATCCCACTGACTTCCTTTTTCACAGCTGTGACACAGTCCCATGTCGGCAAGGCATAAAAATACGTGTTTTATCTCTAAGGAATCCACAAAAGAAATCTGACAGAGATTTCCGAAAGAGATATTTTGCCTTTAACATTTCTAAGCTCATTATTTGTTTGGTTTGGTTTTTTGTTTGGTTTTTTTTTGTTTGTTTGATTGTTTGTTTTTTTCACTAAGATTTATACCCATACTTCCAGCACAAGTTCTTACTGAGCTTCTCAAATCACTGTTAGTGTGAAACACTTTCCTCATCGGGCTCTGAGCACAATATCAGCTGTATAACCTGCTTTTTCTGTGTCTTTTTACACAACCATAATGATGTTATATGGGATTATCTGCTGTAGTCTGTAATTTTGGTCAAATTTTTTTTTTCTTTCTTTGTTATGGGGACTCAGTAGTGTCTATTTTTTTTTATGGTAATAAGCACAGCATCCTTAGTGAATAGCAAAGAGACAAAATATATTTGTGACCAAACTTTTCTCTTCATTATCATTTCCCTTCATTTTATCTTTTCCCTTACCTATTCTGTTTTTATATTATCTTTCTTTTAATCAAACTTTACCAACTTACTGCTGGGAGCAAGTGCTAAGTTTTATATTTGGCAAGTGCTAGGACTTTGGAAGAAGAGTACAGCTGGAGTGGATATAATGAAACAGCATTCTTCTGTACTAAAGTTATCTTGATGCTGATGAAAAAACCAAAACTTACACAACAATATGGTGTATATTTATACCAGTTTAATGAGGGTCTATTCAAAAATCCAGCTGTGAAAATGTGATTAATCTATATATGTAGTCTTCCAGTACTAGAAAGTAAATTCTTCATAGTAAAACTGATTTCTCCACATTACAGATTGTATCTTGTCACTTAATCATTTCCTGGAGAACATTCATAAGCATGTAAGCACACTTTGGAGTTTGAATATGCTGCATGGAAAGCAGATACTAATAAGCAGCACTTCATCAGCAGGGGGCTGAGCAGCCACATAATTCTAGTTCCTGAAATTCTTTGTTTATTTATTTATTTATTTATGTACTGGGGGAGGGGAGTACTCCTCTTTAATTTTCTGTCTTTATTTAATTTTTTTTCTTTCAACAGTAAGTCTTTAAAGCTAATACTGAGTTACTTCTGTAGGTGGTGCCATAGTTTTTTTGATGGTTTTGCTTGCTTAGATTTGACTGTATTTAAATACTTGAAACATTTAACTAGATGTCATATATTATAGTTTTGAATCTCTCCTTGCAATCTTTGAGGTTTTTTTATCAGGAGATAAAAACAATTGTCATGCAATCTGGAAAACAGTGGATTGTCATTCATGTTCTCTGCACTATGGTGGCATAGTGTACTGACATAAGGAACCTTCCAAATTTTTAAGCAACAGGATGGAATCTTTTTCTAAAAAGCTTCTAATATTCTAGGTTATCCAAATTTTGGGTTTATGTCAAAGCTAAATAGACACTTCATTATGAATATAGCAATTTCACTCATTCCATAGTTCAGGCTTTTTTTTTAGTTTTGATTGTGGGGGCTGGTTGGTTGGTTGGTTGGTTGGTTGGGGTATTTTTTCAGAGGAAAATGCTTTTCCTTGAATTCACATAGTAAGACACTGAAGGGTTGGGGGACAATGCCTTAAGGACAAGAACAGATATAATCTGTAGATTCTATTGTTATTTATTTGTATTTTAAAATAATTTCTTGGGGCTCCAAGAAATTGAGCTAGGAGGGTGACAAAGGATAAGGTAGTACCATCACATTATTAATAGGCAACAGGAGACAGAGGAAGCTGAAAGGAGCCACAGGGAACTGCAAAGGTAGAGAAACCAGTGTCCCATGTAGTAAAAATGCTACAGGTAAGGGATCTCTCATCTCATGAGAGGAATCTGTGCTGAACTGAGAGACCTGCGCTTCTTAAGCTTGTGTGCTTGCTGTGATCCAGTGACATTATTTTCTAAATAGCTGCACAGCTCCCAGAGGAGGCTTGAATTGTATCTCCCTTCTTCACTCAGATCCCCATGGAACAAACTATTATTTGATGACCGAGGTCTTCTGTGGAAGAAGAGATGCTGAAATCCCCTCATTGATTTCTGTATTCAACTCCTACCCCAGGCAGCTCTGTTATTGTGTAGGATTGGTGCTCAAGTCTCCTGATTGGGAATTATAGAAATTTTTCACTTTCGAGAGTCATTGTGAGACTAATATATTAAATATCAAAGCATGAAAAAAAATGCTTGTTTAAGGAAGTTTTTATAAGTCACCTAGATAAACAAGAGCTAGGAAATGTATAATAGGCATGGAAAAATGAAGCATGAGAAGAGAGAAGAAATGAAGACAAGAACCCTTTTTGTCAGTGGAAGAGAAAAAAAGGGCAGTGAGGAATAATTGCCATATGTGAAGGAATCATGTAAACTACACTTTCTCTACCTGGGAAAGCAAGCCTGTAATTGGAGTTTTCTGGTTTTCCTTTAGAGATAGGAAAAAAACAATGTGTAGATTATGGTTTCCTCTGCACATTTGAATTAAACATCTTCATTCCCCCAAAACATGTCAGCAGCAACAAAGTCTGATGCTAAGAAGCATTTTTCATCAGGGAATGCCTTCTCTGTCTGAATACAGGATTGAAGACTGAAGTAGCATTTCCTATGAATGCTTGTTGCATATTTATTTTAATATTTCATCATTCACCTGGATATGATTTTGACTGTATTGACTTTGGGCACAGGCAAGGAACACATCAGGCTTGGCAATTTTATATATTTATTGCCTGTAATAGGATGATGAGATGGGAATAAATAATAAATAACCACAGGAATGCTAAACATAGACTTCCAAACTGACTGTTTCACAATGGAGCTTTGTCACCCAGAGCATGTTACATACATTAACAGTTTGTTCTCAGACACATCAGTGGAATAAGATATAAGTGAAAGGAAAGAATTACAGTAACAGCAGTCAAACAGAAGTAAGGAAGTAGTAATCTGTACATTTTGTCACTGTGACACTGACATCAAAGTCTCTGATTCCAATTGTTTCAAAATGAGCATGTTGGAGTCTTCAGAGGAGCTAATTATGGCATATTTTGTCTCTTCCATGTCATGATTCAGGAGAAAATGGAAGCAATAGCATTCCTGACACTGTGCTCTACATCAGGTTCATTCCTGTGAACCTGAAATAATTCTGGAATCTGTGAATGTATTTTCAAAGGTAAAACTTTCATTGTAGGACTTCGGCAGACAGCAACTCTACCTGTACTGCCATTCTCCAGCAAAAAAAGCTTTAACCTCAGTCTCTCATTCCTCCCTTGTCTGATCCAGTAAAACACATTGACAAGACTCAGTTATTTTCATCTGTAATTGGTGCCAAATGTAAATTTTAGGCTTACAGACAGCCTGTCAGACCCCAAAAATCATAGGACCAGTGAATTATTTATGTGAGAGTGGATCTCATAAAATTCAGGTTCATCACCTTATAGCAGGATTGACATTAAATTAGAGTTCCTCAAGACATTGTCCAAGTAGGTATTGAAAATCTGCAAGGATGGAGACTATATAACCTTTCTAAGCAGCCTTTTCCAATGTTTTATTCCAGTTTTAAAAAATAAGAGGATTTAATGACCTCTATCTCTTTAAACCACAGTTACAAAAGTCATATTTTCTTCGCACTTCCTATTCACAGTGCGTAGGCTTTAACATATAAAAGTTGAGATGATGTGAAGGCCGTTGATAGAGACACATTTGTTGCCCAAATTCTACATTTAAAAGTTCAGTGTTGATAGCTGTGACTGGAAGAAGACAGCCCTTAGGAATGTTTGTCTGTAACCTGCTTGAGCAGGAAGGTTGAACCAGATGACCCACAGTGGGTCCTTCCAGCCTGGCCTATTTGGGGATTCTGTGATCAAAAGAGGTTCTGGTTCCTGATTGTCCAGTGATGAGGGTCCAGCTGCCACTGAGAATGCTGGTAAATGGTACTGGCTTGGTTTACTCTGTCATGGCACATGCATAGCTCTGCTGTCACACTTCTATCATACACCCTAGGAGGTCACAGACTGGTCCGTGACTCCCCATTGCCTCCTCCTCTTACTGAACATCAGAAATTGTTCTCTGTTCAGGGGAGGAGTTGATCCAGCTTCTTGTTCCCCCTGGCCTTGGAGTCCTAGAATCCTAGAAAATATGCCTTGATCTTCCTTTACTTTGGAGGGACTACAGTAATTTCACGACTACAAGGCGCACCCTTTTGACTAAAACTTTCCCCCAAACCCGGAAGTGCGCCTTATAGTCCGGTACGCCTTATCTGACCGTCAAAGTTCGGAAAATTTGCCTACCCGGAAGTGAGAGCTGTGAGCCTCGGGGGAGCCGGCAGGGCCATGGTTGCCAGGTGGAGGGGGGGGCGGAGCCCCGGCAGGCATGTTCCAATCGCGTGGAGGGGGGGCGGAGTCCCGGCAGGCATGTTCCAATCCCGTGGGGGGGGCGGAGCCCCAGCAGGCATGTTCCAATCCCATGGAGGGGGAGAGGAGTCCCGGCAGGCTTGCCCTGGCCCCGTGGAGCTCCG
>PYHW01010255.1:2928530-2960248 GCA_013186435.1 Turdus rufiventris
TATCTGATCTACAATGTTGCAAATTTTGCTGACTCCCGGGGAGTGCGCCTTATAGTCAGGTGCGCCTTATGGTCGTGAAATTACTGTACTAGGATTTATAATAAAAAAAGGATTATCCTATTGCTATTAAATCATATATATTTCACTTCAAATGTATATTTCTATTCTCCACTTCTATAGCAGATCTCAAATCCATTACCAATAGATAGAACTGGATGGATGTCTTTAAAGCATATGTGCAAAAATTCCACAAAAAAATGGTGCCAATTCTTCGTGCATCTTGATCTTAATGGTTTCTTGAGGATTGCACATCCTTAAGTTGTAACATATGCCTCATACACCTATAATGCTGTGAGGTAATTATTTTTTGCATAAATATATTCGAAGTTAAAACATTTAGCAACATTAAGCAAGGTATTACTGTGGCAGACCTATTAAAAGATACTGTGTAGAGAATGAAATGTCACCATCTCAGTCCACCCTCAGAAAAATGTAAGTGATAATGTAATTTAGCTTTCTTTATACCACTAAATAGTTTGCAAAATAGCATATAAAGCACAGCAGTGTGCTGCTACTTTACATCTGCTTTCATATTTGCTCTGCTTTGATGAGACAAGCCATTGTAGTGAGAATGGTTTGCAGAAAACAGGGAAATGCCTATTTATGAGTTGCATTGTATAATACACACCTTATATTCTGGGTGGCTGTAAGACTTGTGAAGCAATACTGTTCACACGGTTCCCTAAATAATTCTCTGTTGTGATGAGCTGACAGACTTAGTAGAGTGCATTACTTGAAAGAGTAAACATCGAGAGACCTCCAGGGGTTCTCTTACTTCATTCATTTTGCATTATCCCATTTAGCAATTGTAGTTACATCTCTGCAGCCCTAATAACTACTCAAGTGAAGTAATGTTATCGTTCTAAAAGACATGAACCTACTGGGCCAAACATAATCATGTTCAAGTTCCAGTGATGGACATGCAGGCTAAAATGTATGCAACAGCAAGGGGATATGAGCTTGCCAAGTAATCAAAACAGACCAAAACTGACTCACTTCCTGATACAAACATCTAAGACTTGAGGTTTTTAAAAATTGCCTTCTGTACAAAATTATAAATAATTGCAGTTCACAACAACCTTCCCTAAAATGGAAGCTTTTCTGGCTACTACTTGGGAAAGTTTTCTTGTGAGACTATAGAGCATTAACTTTCTAGTTTGTTTATTATTCAGTCACAGTCTGAAAGGATCCTTTTCTCATGTGCTGCTAGGAACAGAAGAGCTACACTGCATTCATCTTTGGCACCCTCACTGAGGCAGAATCTCTAGAGAGATTTGTTAAGAGCTGTGAGCCTGTGTTGCTCAGGAGAACTGGAACCAGTGTTACTTCATCGCTGCTGGCCCTGTAACATTTGAGTCCCCTCAAATATTGTCATTTAACTTAAATACAATCAGAACTTCTACAGCAATAACACGCTTATGGAGGGCCAAGACAGGACTGACTAATAAAAGAGAAGTTTTTAAGGGAAGTTTACATGTATATAGCTTGGGCTTATTTCTGTCTCTTTGTTCCTTTTGCTAAATCAGCTTTATCTGTAGGTTAAAACTAAATATGAGCTGTTTACAAGAATCTTTTGTTGGAACCTTTCCTTTTTTTCATTGGTGCTTAATCATGCTCAGCTGTCAAGTGAGTAAGGAAAGAGTAATCAGGGAAGGTTGGAAAAGGAAATCTGTAATCTTGGTGGAGAAACTTTGTTTGGAGAAGTCCCTACAGTGGAGAAGGCATATAAATGCCTTGTGAGGCAAGGCAGAAGAAAGAGTCACTGACCCTGCAGTGCTGAATAAATAGGCTTCTGTAAATGTTAGGTTCATCTATCTAGATCCAGGAGTGTTTAACTCTTTATTTGGAGGAAACTTAACTGCTCCAGTTACTCCCATCTCGTGTTTTCAAATCCACAAATCAGATCCCGAAGCTCTGTCAGGCTGAATTAAGCCATGGACCTGGCCCCACCCAAGCTGCTGATCAGCACAGTCACACATCCCATGAGCTGCTGGTCACTGCTGCGCTTGGCTGACAATCATGAAGTTGTGTATTCTTTTATTTGTATCTTGCCTTACTCATTTCAGAAAGCACAGATCAAGGCTGAGATTAATGGAGTGAAACTGCACAATTCATGACACTTCTTTTAATAGATTGAAGTTAGTATATTTACTGCAGTTAAATTTATTATGGCAGGGTTTAGTGGGATGAGATATCTGTCGATATACCAATAGTACTTTATAGTTGAAAAATATCATTTGTTCTTTTGAGGCTTTTGTTAGTAACCTTAAGGGAAGCCGTATAGAAAAAATAAAGTTCTATTAAGAATTAAAACACATCTAAATATGGACTTTGGAAACCTGCACTCAGAATAAAACCACTTCTTTGGCTCAAACTAAAGTATTGTAACACAGGAAAAGAGTATTTTGCAATGTTAGATGAAAGCTAGGACACATGCACATACAGTCTGCGCTTGAAGGATCAAACCCCAGAAGTGTCAGCTTTGTTTCAGAGTAGTAATATGTATGCATTCATGCAGATAAGTTCTTTGGCAAAGCCTTTCAGCACACTGCTTTAGTATGAATAAATAAAAGTGAGCCAAATGCATATTTAGAAGGTTGTATCTTGAAAAAAAATTAAATGAGAGGCAAATATCCTAAATTTTTGAGTCTAATCACTAAAACTGTTTTTAATCATTGATGTAATCATTGCTACTCCTATTTATATGGAACTACTTAACTGCAAATTCTCTTTCCTTTTAACTTATGTACATAAGTAACTAAATACTCATTCAATTTCATACACTATAGCTCAAAGTGTTAGAAATGGATGTAAATAAAAGACCTCCTTATTTTTTCTAATCTGTTAGATTAGTAGTAAACTGGGGCTACAAAACATGCTTTTTTGGAAGTTTCCCTCCTTTTAGGGATACTGTAATAGCGGAAGATAGAAAAAAAACACCCCCTAGTAAACCTAATTAATGTTGTTTCTTCTGAATGATGAGTTTTGACAATTTAGAGTCAGTCTTCAATCTATGCAGGGCTTATGACCATAATAATTGGTTTTTCAGACTCAGAAGGCTACATAAATGTTTATCAAGTGTTTAAAAGAGACTCAGTTCTGATGATCAATTCTTTTTTAAATATTTTGATGAAATAACAAATCAATAATACAGTAGTATAAGCAAGGGATCACTTTTTGTTGTAGAAGAATGATGAAATATTCTTCTCAGCAAGATGTCCACACCACAGGGTACCAAGTCGTGGATAACCAGGGAAATCCTTTATCCTTAACTAAACTGATAAAATAATATGATGAATAGAAGACTGCAAAGTGCTGAGTTACTATGGTGATAAAGGTGACATAAGGACTTCTATAGAATGGTAGAAGATATAAAAGCAGAAGGAATTTTTCTTATTAAATATGCACTAGTCAAGCTTTCTGCATTGTGTTAGCTTGCTCACATGCAGTCTCATATATTCCATTTTTTAATGTCCTTTGGGTAATTACTTATTTATTTCATACAAATCATCTAAGTAAACACAGGTTTAATATAACTGGTTACTGAAGTTTATATATCTCTTGGGCTTTTAGTGTTGTCTGATTAGATTAAGGAGAAGAAAAACATACAAAAAAATCCTAGTTTTCTCAAGTTTCCCCTTAACTCCGATAATTAAGTCAGTAGTATACATATTTAATAGCACTTTGCTTTTCTATGCCCTCATATATGGTTGAGTCATATTTTGTAGAAGTATATTTTCATTAGATTAAAAAATAAAGGGAAAATGTAGATTTACACTGCATGTATTGAGCTCTTTCTGTTAAGACTGACATAAGAATAACCTGACGCCATATGGGATAAACAAATCTGGCTTTTAATACTAACTCAGGTTTTAACATTTATCCTGTATATACAATTGAATTGAATTTCTTCTTGTAGCCAGCACATCCCAAATTATAGTGAGGTTATTCTCTGAGGTTGTGTATATCAGTGGTGGTGTCATAGTGCATATAGAATAAACTGGTTGTCAGAAAACTGGATCATGAAAAGCACGTCTAACACATTATCTTCGTTCATTCTACTGCAGCTGCAGTCTTAGTCAGCAGGCAAATATATCTGATCTGGTTTCTCACCCTTTTCCCTCCATCTGTAAACAAATCAAATGGAGCAATTACTAATTTGCCACTAAGTAATTCACCTATTGTTCTCCCAGACCCTGTTTGGTTCTGATTTCTCCTTTCTTTCATTATTTTCAATCCCAGTTCAGTAGTTTCCTCTTAAATGTTGTGTAGTTTTACATTTTCTCTTAGAAAGTAGCTCTTAGAATTACCTCTTAGAAATTATTATCCCATGTTTAAAAAGTTCTAAGTGAAAAATTTCAAGCTTTTATTTATTTTCTTATCAGAATATTGCAACATTTGCATCTTTCTTGAAAAATATTTTTAAGTAGTATTGAAAAATAGTTCCTAATCACCTGTTTGTAGACTTAAGTTATACGCTCTCTTGCTTTATGTTAATTTTAAAAATGTCAGTTGCTGTACTACCAATCAAATGGGGGCTTAGAAGATCAATTATCTATTATCAATTGTTATTATATCAGTAATACAGAAATTTTAAATGCAAAAATAATATGAAAATATTTATATAATTTTCAGACACACTTCAATATGAAAGGTAAAATAATGTAATAAACCACTAATATATTGTCCTGGGGTTACTTTATGATGCTGAATTGTATCCCCATTCATTTTTTTGGCCCAAAAATAAGTTCTGTGCTTTTTTTTTTAGATTTGAGAGTGAAGGTGGGGGGAAGGAGAAGCCTTACAATGTCTGAGGCAGCTGTATTCAAAACATAAAGATAAGAGCTTCAGTTTTCCTTGTCACAGAGTGTGCTGTGTGCAGCACGGACAGCAGGACAGAGCTCTACTTTGCTTTTAGTTTTTAGCTAGCTGAGACAGAGAAGTTCCCCAGAGTGTGGCTTTTCTTTTCTTGGCACTGTTCAGCCCTGCTCTGGACTGAAAGCCCAGAAAACACCAGGAGCTCACACCTGTGTCCCACCGGGGCCGGGATGTGGCATTTGCCAGCAGGAGGGACTGATGGAGACTGGGCGAGCCAAGCTACACCCCATGAAAAGGACTCCCAGAACAATGAGAGGTTCCATGGTTTAATGTTAGTCATTTTTCCATGTTTGTGAGTACTTTTCTTGTTAAATAAACAGGGTTTTTCTACTTTTCTCAAAGGAGAAAAAAAATCTCCTAAACTGGTGGGGGGAAGGGCCGTTGAATTTTGCCCTTTAGGGAACATCCCTTTGTAAGTTCCCTTCCAAATCTGTCCCAAACCAGGACATGTATAAATACAAGTACAGTCATTAAAATGTTATTTATGGTAAATATAGTGATAATTCCATCATGAGGAAGAAAAGAAAACATACACAGGTTTTTGTTCAGTTTGGATGAAAACACTGAAGACAAGCATAGAGAAAAAATATTTCTATGTCCTTTGCTTTTTGACAAATTAGCATTATCATAGCTGTTTCAGTATTTACTTTTTTAGAATCTAAACATTGCAAAAAAAAATAGCAAGAGACATAACTGAAAATTAAATCCTTTTATTCCCAAAATATGTATAGAAACCTAATTTTCAGATAGAGGAATTACACAAGTCATCAAATCCTGTTTCATTAAATTCTCAGCTAAAACCTAAAGTTGCAAAAGCATAATCTATGAAGCTGTAGGTGGGTACATGATTCACAGGATCAGATCCTAATAAATCAAACTTTCTTTGCACTCAGTTTGGGAACCAGTGCATTGCATCTCCTTACCTTGAGTGAATTTCAATACATCAGGCTTTCAGAAGATGTACCTCAAACACTTGAAAACAAAAAGCATTTCCTTTCAAGGTTAAATCACTGAAGTATAGATCTCAAAACAGTTTTCAAAATTGATTATCACTGATAAATCAGAGCAATTTCAAGAGGTTTTTTAAATGCTAAATTTTATATCACCTTAACAGTTTACGGCAACAGCATTGTTGAAATATAATCTGTTATTAAGTGGGTGGAAAATAAATGGATGAGTTAAATGACTCACTGGAGAAAGTTTGTCATTTTGGGTTTTTTTGCATGTGCTATAATCTTTTAACAAGTTGCACCACTGAGAATTTGTTAAGTAGTTTAGTTAGCCAGCCGAGCTTCAGGCTTCTAGACACTTATTACCTCTTTGTTTGATTTGATTTCATTTTATTTAGTAGGTTAAACTTTTTAATATGGATTAGCAGTGAAAGAGAACAAAAGTAAACAAATCATTATGCTCATGAGGTTGTGAGGGACAAACACATTCATCATTTAAAGGACACACAACAGGTAATGCAGCACAGTGTGCTCACATATACGATAGGGAAAAATTACTGTTACATTTCACCGGGACACAGACTCCAACTTCTTGTTGGAATTTTGAAGTTGTAGCATATTAATTTGCTTTTATTTATTTATTAAAGCATGACTTGCTGTCATCTTGCCATCAGTTAGAATTATCTTTCAAATATTCACCTCTGCTGCATTCCCTGGGGACTCACAGGTCTTTTACAGGTATTTAGTCCTACAGTTCTTATATTTACTTATCCTGATAATCTCATTCCATCTAATTCTGTTGATAGAGTTGAAGGAAAGGGGCACATGGGTAACCTTATGAAAACATGAAAATGACCCCAAAAAATAATCTGTTCCATATTCCTGCTGTCAGGAATTTCTGAACTTGTTTTACTTGTGCACTCAAAACTTCTAAAAATATGAGTTAATATATTTCAGATAGGATTTCCTAACCTAAGCAGTTTTAAACCTTAAAAGCAGTTTACACTTTGCTTGTAAAATACATGATAGTGTAAGATTTTCATGCACAGGAATTGTCACATCATGGTTACTAGAAACAAAAGAATAACTGATATCCATTTCCCCTCTATACTGTAAATATTATTGGCCAGACTACAATTCCAGTGTTACCTGGAATTCTGTGTGGGCTGCTTCATAGATATGAAAGCCTTTCTTTACAGGTTACAGGATTTAATGCTGGAAAAGACACCTAGCAGGGATCAAGGTATTGATTCCATTCAAATGCACCATGGAGCTTGGTGAGGAGGATATTGCCATCAACTTTGCTGGGAAAACCGTCTGAGAGGGCTGTCAAAGGCACTGAGAGCACCTCTGTCAGCAATTACAACAGGGATGTTTTAGATACTCCCCAAGGTATTTCTTTGCCTAATAGTAATCAAATGTGCCAAGGACATTTTGTGTTTCATAACTTCCTGTGCATAATGTTTTTAAATGCATGCCCATGGTGACCTACTCTTAAAGTCCAAATGTCCCTTAAAATTAAATAAATATTAATTTCAATATAGTTCTGGCAAAGACTATTGTCTAGAAACAATACAGTGCAGGCTTCCATAGGACTCAATGATTTAAGGGGAAAAGTGGAAATCTGAGAAGATTTCTTTATAGAGTACTTGCTCTTTTAGATATGTGAACTACTGAACAGTCATCTTCAGCCCTTCTTTCCTGCCCCTGCAAAGCATCCAAGAGAGATGACAGATGAAGTAGTGGTATCAGGTTGGACTCTTATTCCTAAAGCAGGATTACAAAGATTCTTTCCTGTTGGCTGTAAACCCAGGATTTTTTTCCACACAAAACAGTACATGCAAAGCCTCAAGGTTCAGACATTATTTTTCATTATGTGCCAGAGTGCAGGCAAGTTCTTCAAAAGCAAAAAAGAAGAAGCTATAGTCCCATAAGGTAAATGCATCCTTCTATGCTTCCAATACAACCAACAAGCACTGGGAGAGGGTTTTCTTTACTCCTTCTCTTGTGTTGAGTTTGGAAAATCTCTAGGCTGTAAGCTTTCTGGAAATGGATTAGCATCTGCAAAGCATGGAATGAGCCTTTTTCAGTTGAAAAATCCCATAGTAGCTTTCCTAAATTCCCAGCTAGCTTGAATTAATATGTCTATCACGTAAAGGGTGATGCCAGATGCTCACAGGTAGGAGGCTTAGGTACCTGGGTCTGCTCCCACACAGTGAATTTGAAATACAATAACATTATTTCATATTTATTATATTTTCAAACAGCCATGGAAACAAAACATTTTTCAAAAGCTGTCTAACAGTTTCAGTATCATTTTGGCTTTCCAGCCAGGAATGTTTTCATTAAATTGCTTCCCAACAAAACTATTCATCCCTTTAAAAACAGTATACATCCCATGATTATAAACTCCTGGGAATCAGCTCTGACCATATGTGCAGGAAAGGCACAAGCTCCCTGGGCTGGATACAGCCACAGTGGTGACAGCAGATCTGAGTGTGACATTGAGCATATGCCTTGCCTAAAAGGTATATGCTGGGACTGTTCTCCCCTCCCTGCCCTGGTAAATCCATCATTACATTCAAGCCATTATACTTCATTGTGGGTTGCCAGTACTCACACCAAGTACAGTGGCTTGCTGCAGAAAAAGTAGGTTGATGTCCAGTTATTTGTGAAGCCATCCTGTTCCTTACAGTTTAGGCTTTACATTTTCAATGGCAACAGAGCTAATCCCCAAACCTTATTGTGGAAAAAGTTCTCTTGAATTTAATAGTGGTTTTGCCTTAATTGTTTTATAGCAATTGGTCTCATGTCCCCAAAGCTTTCCATTAAACCTTATAGCATTTCTTCAGCCAATTTTAGGGACAACAGCTGCAGCATGACATTCATCAGCCGAGATCCATGGAGCTCCCCACTGGTTCATGGCACGCCACAGGTGTATAGCTGTCCTTGCAAATGAATCTACAGATCTAAAAGGCCCTTCAGGGGTATGGCCACACCTCTGCTGTAAACAGAATGGGTTGTCTGACCCAAAGGACAAGTGACATGGAATGGCTTGCATCCATGTGGCTAAAACTTTATCTCCTCATCAGCAGGGTAGCACGGTTCATACGCCCCTCCTGGAAGAGCCCCAGGCTACCCACAGGCTGAGCCCAAGCACTCTGGGAAAATGATGCCTGCAACAGAACAAAATTACACCAAGCAGTGCACTAGCACTAAACACTGCAGATACTCACTGGACCAGCAACTGAGCCTAAGCCCAGTCTCTGTTCAGCTCACCACCACCAGCAAAGCCCAGTTTACTTGTACATGCTCATGAAGATTTGTTAGTAAGCTCCAGATTCATTCAGTTGAAGCTAAAAGCTAATTATGTGTGTTTATATAAAAGTTATATGTGACACTGAAGATATTAAATATTAATTATGACAGCATGAAAGAATTTCCTTTATGCCTAAATGAAGCGTTTAAAAATAAATGAACAATGTATTCTAAACATTAAATACCTGTTTTCTCCAACCATGTCCCATAGCTTAGTTATACAATTGGGAATGCTTCATTTTAATTTTGTGCATTGATTTCAGATGGCATTAATAAAATATTTCCTTTTACTGTAAATTATTAATAGAATTTGTTAACACTGACATGCACCTGAAAACTTACAACCACTCAATATACCACCTCACCAAGAAATCAACAAGAATATTTCCCAAATGGGCTAGTAACAGACACTTGTGCTAAAAAACTGCATTTTTAGTTATACACCAATTCTAAATTCTTCCAGAATACTCCCCTCTCCCCAGAACCAGCCCAGTTACATGTATTTCTTTGACAGATGAGGTCTCTGGTCTTCACTGGATTAAATAGTGCTTGCAGGGAAGAGCCAAAACAATAGCAGTGGCTGTTCCTAAATTTCACTTAGCCTGCAATACTTTCATTCATAAGTGTTAAATTGGAATTGCCAATATTAACTTACCAAAGAGCTGGCGGAGGAAGTTTATGTGCTATTTATCCTCAAGGGTCCAATTCAATCGCATCCCTGTAAAATGTCACTGACCCACTTCATCAATTACTGAAGGCAGGCGTGGGAGCTTTACCTTCCTCCTGATTGTACCAGCCAAATAGACCTTCTCTTTTTCCTTTATGTGATAACCAGACTGCTCAAAAAATATTTTTTGTAGTTTTCTTTGCATTATAACAATTAAATTCTGCTTCTATCATGCTTAACCACAGACTTAGAAAAAGTTGGCCATTAAAAATTACATGTTGGGAGACCTGTTAATAGCAAACTACAGAAATTGTTGAGAGAGTCTCAGCTAAAAAAGGACAAAATATAGCTGAAAAACTTTAGAAGAACTGTGAAATGGTTTAATTTCAGTGCTTTGTATTGAAAAGTGGTACTGCAAGATTTTGTAACTTGAAAGTTATGAAGATATTTTCTCATCAGTTAAGCAGATATTTCGTGAAGCATACATGCCTTTAAGGGGAAATTCTGTTGACTATTTGCTTTTCATAGGGTAATGCTGCTTTACACATATTATTTAATAATAATAATATTTCGTATTCTGGTTGTTTTTTTTTTTTCTGAGGTTTCAAAAGTAATGAATTCTATTCAAATGCTGATTACTCTGCAAACAACTGAAAATCTCTTACAGGTAAATAAGCTGCTCCTGCCAGCTGGAGAGTAAGGGATATTTTCTTATAATGTATCACAATACTTTTTTCTTGACCTCATCTACTAGAAAGCTGACACATCTTGATGTCTTTAGCATCTAAAAGAAAGATATGTAGTTCATCAATGACACTTAATAGACCAAAAAGCATTTCTACAGAGTAATTCCTCCCATCCTAGGACACGTCATTCTGTCATTGGGTGATTATCCTCCCTTATTTCTTATCTGCTGCACAAAAGAAATCTCAAGAGATGTGACAGGTACCAGTTTTTTCCATGTCCAAGCCTTTTGTGCACATGATTCTGAGTATGCAGTCTCTTCCCTGCACCACATGGGGTGTCCATCAGGTGTGTCCTGTCAGAGCAATACAGCCAGCCTGGGCTCCTTTAACCTGCCATGGAAGTCTGCCCATGAGGAGCAGCTCTTGGTGCAGCTCTGGGCTCACTTATGTGACCCTGAGGAGGCAAGGAACTGTATTGCTGATGGAGCTTCTTTGGAAAAGGGCAGGATGGTGCATTGCTTTTCTGAGACTGAGACAAAAACTTGTCTTAGCCCAATGATGATACAAGCTGGCCATCACATGCAGGAGTTTCATCAGTTAAAATAACAGCTTCTGAAGGAAAGCAAATGTTAGGAAAGAGAAAATAGAAATGGGGAAAGGAAAAAAAAGAATAAGCAGTGATTTATTGCTGAGTGACATTGATTAAATGGTAGGGTTTTCCCTGTGAGCAGGGAAGGATGAGGGTAGGCAGGATGTTCAACAGCAACTGTTAGAAGAACAACACTGTTCATTGACTGGATGAGAGAGTTTTCACTGCTGTGTATTTAAGTACTGGGAGGATTCATATTAAAGAAAAAATATGTGTAAAAAACTCTGGCTAAAAGACTGGTAAGTCAAAGAAAAAATTACCTTTATGCACATACTGTGAAAAATACTGGCCCATGTTCTACATCACAGTTGAACTGACTGATCATAATAATCTCTTCTGGTATTACAGTCATATGTGACCATAGGCCTGCTTGAAATATGTCCAAACTATTTCAATTTACTGGAAGAAATATTTCTATGTCTACTTTAATTCCAAACAGTATTAAATTCTTAACAAAAATGTTTAGAATATGGAACTTAAGTTACTTTATTTAAGACATTATAAACTTTTCCAAAAAAAAGCTTAGAGTAGAAAAGCAGTTGGGGTGTGTTTTTTTCTCCAAAACTGCATTTTAAATTTCTAGTTGCATTGTAGATACACATTTTTGTGAAGCAAAGTAACTGACACAGCTTGTTTCAAATCTTGATATATAAGGTAATGAGAAGGGCTCATTTCTAAGAGCTAGTGAAAGCAAAGCTCCGTATACCATAAAAATGTCTGCTGCTAGAAACTATGGAAAGAATCCTTCCTTGGAAATTTGATGAATACTATCAACAATATAAAAGAAACTGTATATCATTGAAGGGTAAGACCTATTCCAAAATTATTTTTAGTGGGGGGGAAAAGTAGCTATAATAGTAAAATAGACCATCAACAGCTGAAACAAAGATGCAAGGGACACAATACAAGTCTTACTTATCTAATTTCCTTCTAGAAGGGAAAATCTACAGTAAGCAGGGATATCAATAATTTAATGAAAATCCTTCTCTGATTACCCTTCCAATCTCTCTTTCATCCATCATTAACAACATGCAGTGTTCTCAAAGTGGTTGCTGTATCTGCTTTTGAGGATCCTTTTCTGCAAAGGGACCATTGCTGCAAAACACCCATCCCTGTGAGGTGCAGGCAGCAGCTTAAGCTGTCTCAAGGTGTGAGTTGCCCACAGATGAACCTGGAGGAGGAAACAGTAAGTTATAGCTGCTCAGCTGTCTGATATCCACTTACACAAAACTATAATAGCTCAAAATTGTGTTACATCATCTAGTTCACCCCTCAGTTTAATGGCTTTGTGGAAGTTGCACAGAAAAATGTAAAATACAGTTACATTTTTTTGTGCTGAACATTGACCTGTACATAGAGGAAAATAGGTACTCAGAAGTATTTCTCTTCAAAACTCCAAATATCTCATTTTCTTCATTGTTAAGATCAAGAGATAAAAGTTGTTTATAAGTCCTGGCCTTTCTTTTACCAGATGTATCACACAGGCAGATAAAAAAGCTGACACAAAAAAGCTGAAGAGAGGGCCTATCTCCAAGGAAAAAACACAACAGACCAAACTACTATTAAACTGCTTTTAACTGCTTTTTAATGAAAATGATAGGTACTTAATAACTGTAAAACTGGAATAGTAAAAGACCAGGTTGTCCAATAAAAAACTTTGGGGTTAGAGTAGGGTAAAAGATTTGCCCATACCATAAAATATGGCAAAAGCAAATACGAAGGACAACTCTTCAGAGTATTTGAATGCCCTACAACTGAAGGTACCTGAGCCAGCAGCAAGCAGTACTATCCCTTTGCCTACTCCCTGTGTAGCAGTTCAACTAAGTGACACGTGCATCAATGCAGGTCTGCTCTGAGGATATTAAACCTGTCTTTGAGTTAATGCCTGTGGAGTGAACACAGCTCTGACACTTTCACAGCTTCCAGTGTCAGTGCTGGCTTAAGTAGAGTTAACAAAGGATACCTGCTTCCCACAACGCCTGACTTAAGGCTTCCAGCATGAGTCCATTTGTAATGCTATTGTTGCTGTCAGCTGAGGAGAGCTGTCCTGGACATCCTAGTAATACAATACGGCAAACTACCTGCAACACTGTACAACTTCCAATTCCCATTTATTTTGTATTTTTAATGCTGGAAACATGAAATCTGAAGGACTTATTATCAGATACAATGCGTTCATACACCCTTGTTTGTGCTGTGACATATATACACATGAGAAAAATGTTATCCATGAGTAATGTAAATGTCACTGCATATTGTATTGAGGTCTTACAAAATCTATTTTAACCGATCCCTTCAAGTGTGACCAAGTTCCCCACTGAGGTGTTTCATCATCTAGAATATGAAACAAATTATGGTCATTTTTTGGTGTGCTTTGCTCTGACTAAGCATTTGCTTTTATTGATCTCAAAGATCTAATAAAATAAAAAGAAAAAGCAAATAAAAAGAAGAATCACTTCTGAGTATGTTTCCAGACACTTGATGAATCAACATTATTATTTCTACAATGTCCTAGGCATATGCAGTGCTTTGCAATGCTAACAGCAAATGATCTGACTTTGCCCACAGAATCCAGGAGAAAGTGAGAAGCCCGACCTCTGGCATCAGACAAGCCATGGAAAGAGAAAGCACTGTGTGGAACGAGCTAACATAGCCGATGGCAAAAAATAGCACCTGTAAAACAGTGGTGCTGTATCTCTCAGGGCTGTGAGAGTGTTATTCTGGTAAATGGAAACTAAACAGTACCCCAGACTCCCCTGTATACCTTTACTGGGATTTGTTACAATCCTGTCTTTTGAGCAGTTCTAGCCAACTCCTTTCTTTTACCATCTCTTTGTAAAGGCTACAGCTCATTTCAATTTTCTGTCTACCTACAATTTTCCTGTCAGTACAGAACTACAATACCTGAGTAGAACAACTCTTTTTGGGAGAAACATATCAGAAGAGAATGTCTATTTAACATGCCTAGTCTTGATCTTGTGAATTGATCTTAAGGATCTCCACCAGGATTATATTAGAGAGCACCAGCAAGAACCGTGTTTCCCTTGCATGCCTGGTCCTGTGCTCCATTGGAAGCAAGGAAAGTAGAGATCTGGTCACTTCTGTGAGGCACCTTTGCCACTTCATGAGCCTCTGAGATGCCATTAAATCTTCTTGAGTCATGCAGGAACCATGAACTCTCTGAGACCTCCATGCCTTCAGAACAATTATTTTGTCTTGCAGACAGAAAAGTCTGCAAATGGATTTTCTTGAAAGTGAAAATAGACAATATATATTACCCAGGATGTCTTTTTATCTTTATTTGGATTAACTTCACCTTAGGAAGAGCTTATATTGTAAACCTTTTACCATATATCATATTTTTCTTTGCTATTGGTCTAGACTGAAGGTGCCATCCTCAAAACAGTTCATTCCACTTACAAAGTTGTAAGCAATTTTCATGCTGCATTTTCTACATTAATCC
This sequence comes from Turdus rufiventris, assembly GCA_013186435.1. NCBI lineage: Eukaryota > Metazoa > Chordata > Aves > Passeriformes > Turdidae > Turdus > Turdus rufiventris. The sequence goes on from PYHW01010255.1 coordinate 2,943,202, forward strand.
AGCAGTATGTCAGACATGAATGATGGAAGGATTAAACTAATCTGTTACAAATTCTTAATGGTGACAAAGAAGAAATGGGAAGGAGGGAATTCTAGGGGAAGGTGTTAAGTTCAGCTGCTGATTACACAGAAATATGAGGTTGAGACACAAACTGTAGCAGAAATGAGAGAAGAGTCTAAAATAAATAAATAATTAATATTGGAAAACAAAAGAGAAAGGAACTTAAAACAGAAATTCAAGGAAACAGTGTTAACGAGGTTGGGGAAGCAGAGGGCTCCAAATGAGATACTACAGGAATAGCTAGAGCATCAGGACAAAATCATGAAAAGAATGGAAGCTCAAAAGCATAGAAGAGAAAGTAAGTCATGAAAGGAAGTCAAGATAGAAAAGCTGATTAAAAAGAAAATTTCTGACCACTCAGTGGCATAATTTAAAACTATAGTCAAGATGATGAAATTGGAGCTAAGGGGACCTCAGGCAGTGCAGAGGATCAAGAATGAAAAGAGAAAGCAGAAGGAACAAGAGAAAAAGTTAAGGAAATTTGTAAAAATAATATAAAGGAGTATGTACTACTATGTATGTGTCATTGTGGGAATTTTTATTCAATACATACATTCCACCCATGAAAGCAAGGTAGGAAAGATCCCAAAAACCTACACGGAATTCTGTCAAGAATCTCATTGGAGGAAAATCTTTACCTTCATTGCAGAATTTGTCTGCCACCTCAGGCCATCTGTTTCCTTGCCAATAACACATCAGAACACTTACTTTGCCTTTCTATTGTGCCAAAAAGTAATTTTCTTTTCCTGTAGTAAGAACATAGGAACTGATTTCCTTACAATAGAACAAATTTCTATTGTTAAATTGGAAGTTATATTATAGCTTAGAGATAGTTTCATAAAATGTGTCTTCAACAATGGACAATAGTTAATTTTTAAATTACTTCTTAAGAATGGTTGTTTGTATTTTTATGCAAATGAATATAAGTTCTTCCTTTCTGTCAGTGAAGTTACACGGTCTTAACATGAAAAAAACCATGAATAGGTGTATGATAAAATGTGATTTTTAAAGCTAAGTAATTTGTGATCCATACAGCCTCTTCCTTATGGATACACTGCAGATTAAATAATTTTAAAAGCCATTAGCTACTTATAAAACAATAATATTAAAAGCTGATAACTAGGATCACAAAGTATTTGCATATTCTTAAAAGGAGGTAATTGTATCCTATCTGCAGCACCTCTGTGATATTTTACATAGTTTTTATGCCACCTGGTGGTCAAATTTCTAATAGATTCACTCTGGGTGGAACACCCCAGGCACAGACTGTCCCGGGGGAAGGTGGGTACAGCCGTGGTGCCATGCAAAAGATGACTGGGGCAGGCTGACACAGGGAACAGTGACATCCACACCAGCTTTCTCCAGGCCAAGGAGAAGGGCTGAGGCTACTGAAATTGCCAGACAACAAGGTAAGTGGTAGCTGGTCTGTCTCCTGCCTCCAGATGTATTGGGGGTAAGCTGCTCCTTCTGTCTTTTGTCACTGGTCCTTTACTTCATGTGACTTGCGTTGACACAGGTGACTCCCACATGTTTCAATTAACCATAGGTCAAATTTGTTCAGTTTCTTCCTGGATCAGGAGAAAAAATTCTAATAGCAGGTATCAGAGTGTAATACACATTCCTGAAGAGATAAGGACAAGGATTCTCTTTCTTTTGTAAAGTGTCTGTTTGGGACAGATGAACATCGGCAATAAAATCTACCTTCAGGTAGATTTACCTTCAGGTCCATAAGAATATAATAATTTCTGCATTGGGTCAGACCAAGGATCCAGCTGATCCAACACCTGTTTCTGGTACAGGATAGCATCATGAGTTAAGCAGTCAAGTTTCATGTACTTACATGCTGAGACCATAAACCACCTACCTGAACATCTCTAGAGACTATTCCATATCCTTTGCTTTAAACAGAAATTTTTTATGGGTTAATTCCCAAATTAAGTTTCCATGTAACTTTAGTGCTTCCATTTCCAGAACCAAGGAAGACTTTTAGCTTCAACAAGCCCACTTTTTAGTACAGATAAACAAGAGAAATGCTCAAGGAATGAGCATGAAGTATAGACTGATTTTCCCTTGAGATATCTCACATCTCCAGAGAATCTGTGAGCAGGGGGGTTACATCTGAATCACTATGTTAAAATATATATTTTTTAAATAAGACTATTAATTCCCTTTATATCACTAGAGTATTTCTAGTCTGCTGTATTTTTAGTGGGGTTTTTTTTCTCTCTAAAATTTTTTGGAGTTCTAGAAATGTTTTTTGAAAAAAAAATAAGAACTTTTTATAAAAGGTCATAAAATGGTGATTCATTCAATTCCAGCCCTGGCCCATTGAGCTCTTCATCACTGGGGAGTAAAGGAGTATAATTTGACCTTAGAACTCTCACAATGTCATGAAGTTGGCAGGTTGTAAGAGAGAAGAAAATGCAAAAATATTTCATAACCCAGAAGATTTTCTGTTTGTGGAATGATAGTCATATTTTGTATTTACATACTGCAATTCAATCTTGTTCAGCAATATTTGTTTAACCTCCTGTCACTCCTGATAGTATTAGCATAATTTTTTGTATGTCACAAATGAGAAAACAAGCCCAAGGAGAGTAAATAATCTGTCTTTAACTATTTTGGTGGACATAAGAGAGAACAAAAGCTAATACAATGCCTCAGTCCCACTCCTGTGCCTTACACACAGGACAGTATTCCAGCCAACAATAACACACAATTACCATTTTGCCAGGTTTTTTATCTGACACACACTATGTGTGAACTCCATTAAAACTTGTAAATCTTAGTAACTGAAACAGTGGTGTCAGCTACACAGGTCATTGTCTGGTGATGGCAAATGAATGCAGTACTTGTCTTATAATAGTTACATGCTACATTCTTTGTTATGTTGGTTCCTATGTTGGTTTCAGCTAATAAATCACAAACACCATCTTCATCTTGTCCTGCTTGTAAAGCTGGTTAGGTCCTCAATATCAACAGCTTTTCAATAAATACTCTGTTATTTGGCATTAAGAAAAGCTGCAGTATTGGCCAATAAGGACAGAAAGATAACTGCCTTCTGAGCAGTCTGGACAAATACATCTGTCACTGTGCTTGAAGAATACATCCAAGTTATTGCCTCATGAGGAAGATTATATAGTTTAAAATAGAATACTCAGACTTAATAAAGAAGTTTCTGTCCCTTTTCCAATGTCTTTTTGCTTAAGTCACTGATGGTGGACCTTGTCTTTTGGAGGCAGATTTCTGATAGAGCTGTGTCAGCATCACAGGCACACTCTTGACATAGTGGTGGATAGCAAACAAGAGCAACAGTTTCTCTGAATCAGTTCCCTTAAAAAAGAACATATACTTAATTTCAATTCTGAAGTGTCACCAGCAGAACCTTATTTACCATGGCACTGTCTAGGTACGTAGAGTGTTCAGATGTCAAAATGTCATTTGCTCAATCAATTGTTGGACTTATTGCTGCAGTAGAACTTTCTTATCTACATCAGTTAAAAATGCCTTATTTTTATAGATGTTCATAGAATTTCAGGTAGGTGTTGCTTCATAAACTCATAAAAGCTAAAATCACAAGATCACATAATCATTTAGGCTGGAAAAGACCTCCAAGACCATCAAGTCCAATCTTTGACTGATCACCACCATGTAAATGAGACCATGGCCTTAAGTGCTACATCCAGCCATTTCTTGAATACCTCTAGGGACAGTGACTCTACCATCTCCCTGGGCAGTCATTGGATTTGCAGGAGATATTGGAAAGAACAGGAAGTTCAGTGTGAAAACTGTAAACCTCTGATGTGCATGACAAGCTCCTGTGAGTTTTCCTGATTGTTCTCTAGTGAGGAATTTGATTGTTTGACTGTGACAGTCTCTTACAGAGCGTTTTTATCAGACTAAGACCACAGTGGTGAGTTGTGCCATTTGTGCCATTTGGCACCTACAGTAATAGACAGTGATGTGTGAGTCAGCGGATTCAGTTCTTACCTTGAGCAACATCTTGTAAGAGCTACATAAAGAAATTGGTGGAGATTGTTAAATCAATTGCTTTCATCTTCAACTTAAAAATAGGCATAATTTCTCCAACATTAATAAAAATACCAGGGAAAAAAAAAGGATAATTGGTAAATTATAGAGTAGATTGAAGGGAGCAAAAAGGTTTGAGAGGGAGCTGTTATAAAAAAATTCACTATTATGAAAGAGGAGACTGGTGTAAGAGCAGCCAATTGCAGACTGCAGTTATAGCTTCCTCCTAGATCCCAACCCTTTGTAGCTCAGTTGAAGAGCTGAAATCACAGTGATTCTGCTAATAAAAGCTGCTGCCATGTAATGGACCCAGACTTGATATAACTTCCCACAGTGGGCATGTTGTATCTCTTTATTTCAAAATGTGACCATCATAATCCAGCTTGCTTCTCACAGCAAATACCCAGCTGGCTCCAGGGACACATTCTTACTCACAGAGATTCAAAATACTGGCGCTATCCTAGTCTGAAGAGAAGAAAAACACAATAACTTTATCTTCAGCATACTTTCCCAAAATTCCCACTAAAAGCTAAAGATGTTTTATTTATCTCCATTTAATGCAGAATTGATTTTGTGTGGGAAGATAGAGAATTAGCTATCCACAGACAAATTATTGTCACTTTAAACATTGCAAGAATGATTACTTGTCTAAAATTGCAGAGGCTGTGGTACAACTAATTAATTTGCCACTGCCATCCTTCAACTTTAACAAACGAATATGTTAAGATAAATCAGGCACTTCAACATGCCACAGCTAAAGCAAACTGTTCTGATGCTCCTCAAACATTTAATTCATCACTGAACTTAGTTCTACATTGCTTTACAATAGCCAACTTAGCTTTCTTTAAAAACATGATAAGACCAACCTTGTGCTAAAAAGAATTCAAATCCCAGGAACCGTTCAAGAATTAGGACCTAGTATCTTACACATGCCCAGACTCACTTGGAAACCTTTCACAATCTAAAATTCTATACCCTGAGACCATAAGCTTCCAATCAAATATCACCAAAAGAAAACTGGACAGAAGACATTTATCCTAGGCCCCACTCAGTTGCCTAGAAAGAAAAGAACCTAGTTCCACCATAGGTAATTCTGTGTGACCTCAATGTCATCTGCATCACTCTTACACACGTCAGTGTAGCCTCCAAGCTCTTCCTAGCCCACCTCTAACCTAACTCACAGGTTATAACAACTGATACTGAAAACTATTCCAAAGTGAGTTAGAAAGTATAAAACCATGAAAAGATGGTATGTCCTTACTCTGTTCAGACATCAGATTAAGAAAGTACATCCAATGAACACAAAAACTCTGAGAACATTAAACACCTTATGAAGTAAGAGAAGAAAGGTAGTACTGTTCATCAGCTGAAAGCTACTGGTGCAACTAATTCCATGATTTTATGGTGACTGAAGGTCTTTTCTGAGGCCTCCCAAGGACATAAAAATGTCACAAATCTACTTGCACCTGAGAGGTCACATGGAAATGGAAAAATTCAGAGATATTGCAAACCTGTATCTGGCATAGGAATATTTGTGCCATAGTAAACATTCCGGTCCCCTTGACTAAAAATTCCTCTGTGCAGTTCAAAACACTTGATTTTTCAAACTGTATTTACGGCAGTTTTAATGAGTGAAAACATATCCTTATGTATGTTCAGCCTACATTAAAATGATATATCATCCAAGTCTGAGCCAAGTGAGCTGACATTTATAAAGATTAAGCATGCAGGTCAACTGGTCAGGTACACAAGTGTCAAATCAGTTCAGAATACTTCCACAGAACCACAGAACCACTGAGGTTGTGTGGCACCTCTGGAGATGATCTGGTCCAACAACCTAAGAGTGGAGTCAGCCAGGCCAGATGGGTTTGGATGGGTTTTGAATTTCAAGGACAGAAACTCCACAGCCTATTGGGGCAACCTGCTCCAGTGTCTAACTTCCCTCATTGGAAGAAAATAATACTTCCTTATGTTTAAAGATTATTTCCTGTGTTTGAGCATCATGGAATCATAGAAAATCCCAGGTTGAATGCTTTATATGGCATGGAATGCTTTATATGGCAATGCTTTATATGGCATCCCAAGTACTGCTGACTTTGCAAGAGACTGGCCCTGAGAAGGTACTTGACACTCCAATTGTTTGTTAAATGTGGTAATTTTTCACCTAAACCCCTTATACAGATGGGAAATCTAGGAAAAGTCATTGCACTCTGTAACTTTGACCAGCTTCCCACAGTTACCTGTTCTGGCCAGCAATGTCTCATTTCATAGCCAGTAGCTATCCACATGCCTTTCAGTCAGCTTAACCTCAACTGAAGACCTTGTCTTCAGAGAGAACTCATCATCTTCTGGCGGCCCTAACACATGCTAGGGAGAAACCAGAATTTTTAACACGAAATATGGACTGAGGTCTGTAGCAGACAGCAATGATTTTTCTGTCTCCTATAAATTAGTATGTCCTGTTTATACTCACCTCCTCAAAACTGTAAAAATCCAGGTCCTTAATTTAATTCAACTAATTTCTACTTTCTCATGTTTAAGAGCGAAGTTGAAGGAAATTTAAGAGGTGTGTTATAGTCTACTTCTAAAAGCTCATCACAAAAGTTTCAGAGGATTCTGTTCTTTCCTGCTCTTTTAAAATGGTAATAAAATAACAAAGGACTATAGGGGTTTCTCTGCTTTGGTACTCTTGGGGTGGTTTATTTGGTGTAATTAAATAATCTTGCATGCAATTGCAAAGGGGAGATCGTGCCTTATTTTCTTCTACTCCTGTGTTTCTGAGGTTATTCATAATTTATCTCTATTTTTCAAGTAAGTATATTTTTTCAAAATAACCATTTTCCTTTGTCAGGTGAAAAACACTGCAGTATTTCCAGTAAAAAAGACATGAACAAGTGAAGCCTCTGGCCAATCCTATCCTGGCTATTAGGGTCAGTGGCTTCACTTCTTTTATGCAGAAAGAAAACCTGACCCGATCATTCAGGAGCTAAAAATCTTTAATAATAGAAAACAACAAACTGTAAGCGAACAACTTGTATTGAATGAACCGGGAAAAATGGTACAGGGAGGCTAATCCCATGCATGAGGACAACAGCAAAAAGGCAGTCTTAGGGTATGGCAGGAGTGTTTATAAACTTGGGGGAACGGGCAGAATTAGGGTCGAGTTCAGGGAGAAGATGCAATAGGGAAGGGCGATTAGGAATATTAAAATTTTTGCAGCAAAATTGAACCAATGGTAATAAGGGAAACAGAAAACATTCTGGGAATGATCAACATATGGAACTGGAGGATTCTGGGAGTGATTTTTCACTCACCCCTACTGCAAAGGGTTTCCCCATGGCCTTAAGTCATGATCCTCTGCACTTGTTTTGGAGCTAACCCCAACAAACAAGTTTTTATTTACTGCTATTTACTGAACAAGAGGGATCAGAAGAAGGCTGAGAGGTACAGGATAGATGACCACATACATCACTTTCTTAGAAAACTCAACTAAAAATGACAATATATTGGCATTGCAGCTGTCTTCTCCACTTGTTTCTATCTCACTCTTTTTAAAATCAAGTATCCTGTTATTCAAACTACTGCTGACACTAAAATACATGCTATCCACATTTTCTTGTAGCCAGAACTGGGACTGAATGAATCATTCCTATGACTCATCATAACTCTTTTTTTGCATACCAATGTTATAATATACTGAACAATTTAACATAAAAAGTCGAGTTGTCCTCCTGTTCTGATAGAATCTTTTTGCTAAAGATTCAAATTACTCTCTTTCAAATTATTTTAACTTACGTTCATCCCCGGGTTTTGCTTTATTGGCAGCAGAAACTACAGCAATTAAAATTTTAAAGCTCATCTTTTAATTTTTGTGGATAGCCCTGATGCAAAAGACACGGTCCCCATACATCCAGTGATATTCTAGTTTAAAATGTCAAGAGTTATCAATAATTAATTTTTTACACAGTTCTAAGGCCTAAATGAATGCCGGATTAAGCACGCTTTTACATTCCCACACCAAAGAATCTTTTCTCAGCACTGTTATTCAAGCAGTACAAACTACAAGAAGCACTATAAAGCCTGCAGCTCAATTCACAGAAGTCATACACCAGCTATCATTTCTTGATGAAAGACTATATGGTACCCCTGGGACACTAACTAATAGTGGGATTTGTATTCTGGTACCCTGCCGATACTCCGGAGAGCAAAAGGGAAAATAAATCACTTTCAACCACCTGGATAACTTAGAAGACCTACTCAGATCAAGAATTTGGGTCCCAGATCTGATATTTTCCCTATAGTTTCCGGTGGAACATTATCACACTCAGTTACTTACAAGGATATTTTACAGGAATTTCCCTCTGGAGGTACTGCTCATGACAGCATGTGAGATAGGACACATTTGAAGGGTGGTGAAGACAATTAATCTATGTTGAGTGTACAGTATGAGAAAACAGAAGTGCTTGGAGGAAACCAGAGGAAATCACAAAATGGTAGGAGGTGGTAGAATGAGTGAGTTGTTTTCCTCAATGCACAGATTACTAGGGCCACTCACAGGAAAAGGGTTTGCTTAGGTAAGCAAACACTCAGAGGTATTCAATGACTGTATTTTCCTACTATAAAGAGGCTAGAAGTGTCCAAGAGCAGTGGGTGGTAACAGACTATGAAGCATGTGCTGGGAAGGAAGTGAATGAAGCATTTGCAGTGAGTCCTGCTGCAGGCAAGTTACAGAAATGTAAAACACATTTGAGCAGTGTACATGCAGCTATGGAGACTGCTATTATGACCTTAAACCCTGAAAATGGCAATGTATTTTTTGTGTATTACTGTGTAGAGCCACCCTGCTAGCAGCTGAAAGTCTTTTGAGAAATAAGAAGTTGTTTAGGGTATGGTATCCCATGAGCACATTCTTCCGGTGAGATGTCTGATGAAGGCAAAAAGCTTCTTAAGTAAGTTCATTTAAATTGAACTAAAGAAATGCACTTCTAAATAAAGTTCATATAAATAAATCTAAATAAACACAGCTGTGATATTTCAGAGAGTTGTGTTCTTTCTATGCCTCCTTAATGTATGAGATGAGCATATCAGTGTCAGAGTTTAACCTTTTCATGCTAGATAGCGTTAGTTTAAGCAAAGGTTTAGCAAAATGTTTTTTTGCCAGTTTTTCCATGCCCTCAGTGCCCCATCTGTTGATATATCTGCTACACTTCTGTTATGGGGCATAGGCAGTTGTCCTTTAGACTGTTTTTTCTACGATCATGTCCATGGTTCCCCCCACTGCAACCAATGCAGTGCTGGGTCTAAGCTCGCGGTTCTGCAGGGAGGTGGAAGACATTCAGTGGGACTTCCAGACACTGGCCAATGGCTGAGGAAATGGCTAAACCTTGAACAGATTTGCCTGAAGAGTGGTAAAGGTGTCTCCATTGCTTGACTCTGCAGCTCTCACTCTCTGTACTGCATGATTCTCTGCGTGGAGCTCTGAACTTTGTGAAACTGCTAACCATTAGTGTCACTCCAGCCAGAAATGCTACTCTGATATAATTCATTTTATTGTCAGAATAAAATGCTCCAAGTGATAATATGCTTTCTGGCTTTAAATGTCACCCAAATGTCCATAGCATCTTGAACAAGCATTTAGATATACATAATTTTAATTCATTATAAAAGAAGCTTTTTCATAATCATTTGGATTTTAGGACTTCATCCAGATAATATAATTGTAGATGATATTTGCTGATTTAATAAAAAAATAAGGCAGATGTTTGGTTTGAAGTTGTCAAAGGTTTTCTCGAAGTCTTAGTACGTAATGATCAGAAAGCTAGTTCAAACTTCCTGGATATTGTTGATGTTGAGCTGAAGATTCACTACACAGCTTAATACTTTTGTCCATTTTAAAAAAAACCAATCTGCTTGGAAACCCAGGATCTTTGTAGCTGAGGAGAAGGTATCTCTTAGGAGCAGTGTAATGGTGGATAATATTACCCAGTTATCTCCTGCTTGGGGGACAGAATGCTTAATTTTGAATTAAGCTTTTTTTGCTTTCTCTGTAAGATATTAAATAATATAAAATTACATTATAGCACTATCACAATGCAGAGAATGCACTATGAATTTCCAAAGACCAAAGAACTGAGTGATTTCCTTTAATGCCCACCACTCTCAGAAAAGGTCAGGGTTGCTTGACACTACAGCTCACTTGCAAGGAAGAGTTAAATGGGTCATCCAAGTAAGTATGTTAAGAGAAGGAAGTACCTTGATCATTTATTTGAAACTTGCCGATACCATTCTATGTATTTCTGTCTACTATTTCAATACATGGACAGAAATAGCCATAACAATAACATACCACCATCTCTCCCAGCTTACAGTCAAACAATCTGAAAATGTGGAGTTGGTCTCATTAAAAGAGATCACCTTCCAATTAAAGAAATGAAAACATGCAGACTTCAGAGTAATTAAGATCATGTAATTTTAAAACCCTCAATGTTTTCCAGTGTCCTCTGGTTCTCTGGCACCCATTTTGCTTTTCTAGTTTCTCAGACTCAGTAGTGTGCTCAGAGGTTTCTTACACAAACATTTTGGGACATTAAAAGGTTTCTGTAATGGAATTACAAAGGCCAGAAACTGTTTCTTATGTGAGTGATATACGGACATGAAAAATCCCCAGAGGGAAGACACTGGGTGATGCATAAATAGGAGAAATCCTGAAGGCAGAGAATCTCTCCCCCCTGATTTCATGGGCCATGTATCCCTGAGGGTAATGTCAGAAATTGCTACCACGATTTTCAAGAGTACATATCTTTTCTGCAGCCGTTGTGTACTGAAGGAGCAGTGTGGCAGACCAGAGTGGCTTAAGACTACCAGAATTGACTATCAGACTATCTGAGCCAGTGCATTGGGGATGGGAAGGTTGATAGAAGCCCCTCTTATTCTGTAAAACCTTCTAGCTGCCAAGAATATCATGATCCAAATGTTAGATATTGCCAACCCTTTATCTGTTTTCCATGGAGAGGATCATGTTTGTGCTATACATTTGAATTTCAGCTTTCCCCAGCTAGGTATTCAGTTATAAATTTCATATTTCTGTCAAATAGAAACAAGAAGAAAAATTAAATTAGATGAGAGAAGGATATATGATGTCTGAAGGATAAATGCTGGAGGCAACTGAGTTAGATTGTTTCTTTGATTTATTAAATAAATCAGCTGGTATTCCTAACCTAAGCACTATTTTTACTATACTTGCTCTGCCTCATATTGATGGGTTCACTGATTTTTCCGAAATACCTCCTGTAAACCTCCCTAAAGGTTTAGGAAGACCACAGGGAAATAAATCAATGACAACATGCCGAAGTCCATCACAATGGCTGCTGTTCTAATTCATTTGATACAGGTCAGCTCAGATCATGCAGCTGGAAAGCTGACATTGATTTAATTAACTGCAGTACACTATATTGTTTTAAAAGGATATATTCTTTCCATGTTTTATATATACATTTTATGACATACCCAAAGCAAAAAGCCACACTTGGAACATTGGAAAAAAATAGAACAAAATTGAGTCACTGGGAAAAAAAAGCTGGTTGCGGTTTAGTCTGAATTAAGAATGAGAGGTAATCTCACTGAGAGCTAAAGAATCAGAAAACAGCAATGACGTGATCAATTTTTGTTTCAAACTTAAAACATGTAAAGCAGAAGAGAATACAAAAGCTCTGAATCTAAAACTACAAAAGTCAGGTTGGGAAAAAAAATACTTCTTTAATCAAAATCTAGGAAGAAAAATAGTAACATTAATCGTGATACCCAGTTGGACTTGAAACACATCTTTCAACACACTTCAAAAAACATTTATTTTAGACTGTTGAATTGATGCTCAGGTCTGAGTCCAAATTGTCTTCTACCACCCTGGCACTGGCCTTCCTTAGCATTGGAAGAAGTCAGTGAGAGAAGTAGCAAACATAGAAGTGCAACCAAGCCTCAGCTATGAAAGCCAAAGGCGGATCTCAGTCAGGGAAGAGCCCTCTGACCCTCTGACAGCATGATATCCTCCAGCATGGGTCCACTGTTTCTGTGCTGTGAGTAGGCACTAATATGGGATCACTGAATCATAGAATTGCTTAGGTTAAAAAGACCTTTAAGATAATTGAGTACCATAATAAATCTGACACTGCCAAGTCCACCACTAATTCATGTCCCTACGTACCACCTCTACACAACTTTTTACACAACTTCCAGAGAAACCCTTCCCTGGACAGCCTATTCCAATTCTTGACAACCCTGTCAGTGAAGAAATGTTTCCTAAATGTCTCCTGATGCAATAGGAGCCATTTCCTTTTTTCCTATTCCTTGTTACCTGAGAGGAGACTAACAGCCACCTGGCTCCAGCTTCCTTTCAAGTAGTTGTAGAGAGCAATAAGGTCTCTAGGCTAAACTCAACTACTTACCATTCAATTTTGCCCCAGCTAATGAGGCAAAGTAGTAGTGAGGGGCCCAAAACTGAACACAGCATTCAAGGTTCATGCAGATGTATAAGATAGTTCAGGTGACCTTGCCCCTGATAAATCATAGTTGTACTAATTACCAAAAAATAGGAATAACCTTGCTCTTAATGGGGCATGGCTGTGACTAATAAAGATAAGTGTGATAAAAGGCATGGGTTGGCTGATTAGGAAGATCTTGAAGGAAGAAGACCTGGAGAAGGAGGACTTTGAGGAGGTAGAGGAGTCCTGAGGAAGAAGGAATGATCCAGAGACACAAAGAAGAATGAAGTGAGGAAGAGGGTTGCTGCCGTAAAAGACCTGCTGTGAAGTTAGTGTGGGTCTGATGGAGTTAGAGCCTGCAGTCAGAGTCATCAAACCAATACTTGCAGTCATAGCCTGGCAGGAAATAGCCAGCAGTCAGAGTCTGCAGTTGGACCCTACAGTAGGAGCTTGCTGTAGTCAGTTAGGATGGCTTGCTGTAAAGAAGAATAAAGAATAAATCAGCATGCTTTTCATGTTGTTGAATGAGAGTCTGTATCTTGGCTCATTTCTACCCCAATGAGAGGTCTGCTGTGATAAGTGCACACTTACCATGCTGAATACAGAGAGGTGATTCCTTCCCTAGCCAAGTAGCTGTACAGCCACTCTTCCCAAGTTAGTAGCATTGCATATTGGGATTACTGAGAAAAATGTATTTCTAGATCATCATCTGGGACAATGCAGGGTTCATGAGCTGTCTACTGCTGCTGAGAATGCTGCAGGAGATACACGTGGCTTTTTCTCCTTCTCCTCTATTTCCTTTCTGCCCTTCCACAGGAGTAAGAGGAGAGGAAGCAGAAATGAAACCAGAGCTTGCAGTTCACTGTTCATTAGGCTGTGCACTCATGCTGGAGGGCACAACCAATCTGTAACCAGGCTCTGACTACAGCTGCCACTCTGGAAGTAGGTGCTGAACTGGTGTCTGAGGTGGACCATCCTTCACATTCCCACAACCCTGCCTTTACTCCTCGGTGTCACAATCAGCTGCTGCTCACTCTGGATGTACAACTGGTGTGGCAGCCTCTTCTCCCCATGCGAAAGCATTTGGAGGTGGTCTAACAATACTGCAGCAGCATGATTGCACTGCTCGTACTGACAGCATTGAGACAGACTGACAGCCCCCTGCAGCACAGGCTCAGCACAACCCAAGTCCACAGGGCCCAAGCAAACAATTTAACGGGTACCTGGAGGAGCAGAAATAAAGCTGTTACTTTAATCCACATGTATAAAAAGGAACAATGATGTTTCTGCAACAGAATCCACATGCTGGTCAAAACTAAATGAATGATTCAAATTAACATTTTATGTTGAAAATTGCATTCTTCCCAAGGTATTGCCTGGTTCTAGTTCTGTATGCTTTAGTTCTGTGAGAATCTGGGTGATTTGCTGTGGGATTCCCTTTCTGTTTGAGAATGTGTGTGAGCTAGCCTCAGGCTCAGATTTTGTCAACATATGTGAAACAGTATTTCCTTTTTCTGTTCCCTCTCCCCTAACTGGAATTTTTATTCCCAGCATCCCTAGGGCTCATTCACTTACAGTTAGGGCAAATGAAGAGATGTGAGGAGACTTCTAGTATTTAGTCTTTTCTATGAAGACATTCCTGAAACCAAATAATTCAAAACAAAAAAAGAAATTTTGTCATGGCTTAAAGCACCTTTCTCCCTTCTATTTTCCTCAATGTTTGGGGTTTTTTTTTAGAATGTACTTGATTCCCTTTGTAAAGATTTACAATTTTAAAATATAAATGTCCAAAATAACATGTACTGCAGAAGAAAAATCTAACAACCCCACCCTTTCAAAAACCAAGGAAATAACCACACACGTGCACATATAGAGTGTAAATCTGTATCTATCAGAAATATGTATCGGGGTACATTGAATTTTTTACATCAGAATTAGCACAGTTCTGATGAGATGGGAAATAAAGTAAGCATGAAAAATGCATAAAATTATGAACTTTATTTTGACCTAAACATATAACTTCAGGCCCTTTTAAAAACTTTTTAAATTGATAGAGATTTATTCCAGATTTATACCATTTTAATGGATCTGTAAGGTCTGATGATTACTGTAGCTAATTACTCAGATTGGAATAATCAGGATGCACTAAATTCAGCAGCATGAAGCAGTCTAGTCTTGACTTGGCTAGAGATTGGGCTCCAGAGTGGAAGTAACATAAACAAAAAACATTCAGACTTAAATTATTTTGATATGCAACTTTATTCTTGGTCTCCTTGAAGAGAAGCCATTTTAAGCAAATGAGGAGGAACAAATGCCTAAATTAATTTTTTGGAGGCATAACAGATACATGCAATAAAATGGAGTTTTGTCCAAAGAATTACTTGGTTGTCAGGTTAGAAATGCTTTTATTAATGTGATAAAAAGCCTCAAGTTGTTTTAAGCCAGTGTGTAACTTCCAAAAGTTTAAGCACTGTCAGAACAACAGAGAGATTTCACAGCATTTAAATTTCAAAGGCTGTAAAAATAATATGTTTAAGACTACCTATCAGTATGAGATAAAAAAGAACTAACTAAACATGTACAGCCCATGCTACCTATACATACAACATTTGACAAAATATTTTTATCAAATGCTAATGTGTTAGGAGTTGATAAAACAAATGAGACTTATTTCTTTGTTCTAGAGGTGCAAAGACTTCAGACATCTTGGCAGCATTGCAAATCAAACTGTAACTCCCTGGTGCTCTTCCGCATGTAAAATAAAATAGACAACACCTGCCACTACATGGAATGGTTAGAAGAAGGAAAATTACCATGGAGCATGGACTTCTCTGTTTCCTGTCTCTGGGTAGAGGACTGTGTTTGAGAATTCTCTTTTGAGTCAATATCCAGCTGATAGATAGGCCTCAGAGACAGCAGTGCCAGGATCCAAATTTTTAGGACCTGGGAAGCCAGTAGAGGTTTTTGGGGGAGACACTTTACAGAGAGTCTTTAGAGCCAGATGTGTACTTTTGGGATTAGTGTGGTCTTAGTTACTGACTCTGATGAGAGATCAGGCTGCTAGAAAAGCTGGGAAACAGCCCCGATTCTCCAAAAGGGAAAGGATTTGGGAGTGTATTATTTCTGATACAGAAGGAAAGCAGGACTTAACAAAACCTGAAAAGTTCTACTACAAAAACATGATTTCAGGGCACCCATATTATTTAGGTCCTTATTCTATACAATGTGGATTTTTTTTCTCCCGTATTTTAAACAAGCAACCCATCTACAAGAAACCTTGACATTCTGGTATAGATTAACTATGTTGTTTTTTCTAATTTATTTAGAGCAAGAAACATCCCAAAAAAACCCCTAGTATTTTAGCTTAATTATTTTTAAAAAATAATTCAGACTTAATGAACTATTTTTTTTCCAATTGAAATAAAGGGGATATTTTAGCCTTTTTGTGCTATATTTAATGTTCTAGTAACATATTACTTTCTTTACCACAGACAATTTAATATCCAAAGCCCAAGTGAAGGTTTGCAAAATTTATGTATATAACAGAAAACAACAAACACAAATGCATGCTACAAGAGACTTTGTCAGATTTTTTTTCTCCTACATTACCTCAAGAAAATAATTTGTCCCATTTCTCACTCCTCCTTAAATCTAAATTCCTGTGTGAAGAATTTCAGAAAGCACAGAGAACTGTTAACAAGCTGAGTATTAGGAAGCGGTTAGGTCTGAAATATTTTTTAAGTACAGTAATTTCACGACTATAAGGTGCACCCTTTTGACTAAAATTTTTCCTCAAACCCGGAAGTGTGCCTTATAGTCCAGTGCGCCTTATCTAATCTACAAAGTTCGGAAATTTGTGAACCCGGAAGTGCGGTCTGCAAACTGAGCCAGGACCTGCGGGAGCTGCGGCCATGCTGGGGGAGTCGGGAACTGCGGGAGCCGCGGGGAAGCGCCAAGAAGTGCCGTGGGAAAGCGCTGAGAAGCGGTGAGAAAGCACCACGGAAAAGCGTCGGAAAATCATCAAAAAAGCGCTGCAAAAAAGCAGTGAAAAAGTGGCAAAAAATTGCCGTGAAAAAGCAGTGAAGAAGCGATGAAAAATCACCGCAAAAAGCGGCCAAAAAGCAGCGAAAAATCGCCATGAAAAGTGGCCGAAAAACGGCAAAAAATCGCCATGAAAAATAGAGGCAAAAAGTGGTGAAAAATCGCTGTGAAAAAGCGGCGAAAAATAGCAGCAAAAAGTGGCAAAAAATCACTGCGGAAAGCGGCCAAAAAGCATCGAAAAATCGCTGTGAAAAGCAGCAAAAAATCGCCGTAAAAAACAGCAAAAAATAGTGGCAAAAAGCGGTGAAAAATCGCCATGGAAAAGTGGCGAAAAAGCAGCAAAAAAGCACCACACAAAATGTTTGCAAATTGAGAACCTGTCAGTAATTCACTACTTTGTTGCGCGCCGCGCGGCTCCTCACTGCAAAAAAATAGTGCGC
>PYHW01010255.1:2968347-2992819 GCA_013186435.1 Turdus rufiventris
CTTTTCTGCCTGCAGGACATCTGTAACAGGAGGGGGGCAAAAAATGGACAAGAAGGAAAGGACATATCTTAACACTGCAAGTTTTCTGCTATTTATATAACCATTTTGTGGTAGTTTGCATTTATGAAACCAAACTGTTTAATAAGTGAAAAAGGTGAGCATTACTTTATGCTAGTTTTCAGCAGAACTACTGTATTGATTCAGTTGATTACACAGAATACCAGCTCTGTGTCCCTGAAATATATTCGAATTTGAGAATGTCCTTTTAGGTAAAAATATCTCCTCTTGCAAGACAGTTGTCTTTTCTAGACCACTGTTGGGTGAATTACTGCTGAGCAACCTAAAGCAAAGATATGTCCAAGATTAAAGACTCAAGTTCTGGAAGCAGTAAAGGCAGGTTAATGTGTCACTGCCTCATCTCACAGCCTCTCACTGGGACAGCAGCACCACTACACCTTTTCTCTTTCCAGAGCTATCATGTACAGCAGACCCTGCAAATACTGATACACAAGCCTTGAAGGCAATTAATTTAATTTTACAAATACATCTTTTCTCAATTCTTGTACAACTGTAATAAAAGAAGGGGCCGAGGGTCACATGATCTGGTGTGACCAAGTATTTAATGTTTAAAGAGCTTATGGCACATTTGTAATACTGAAAATGATTGAAGGGATGAGATGAGGACACTGGTGGAATGGAAGATGAGAGGTAGATTCCTTAATTCCATTTCACATCCAAGTCCTCTCCAGGCAGCAACAGTGGTTTATAAAAGCTTTTGTATAGACTGTGAAGCTGCCTGTACTGGTTCTCCTTTTTGTACTACTGTTTTCTTTCTCCTCTCATAATTCTCCTTTCAGATGAGTATTTTCAATTCAAGGAATATAAGAAATTCATAGAATTTCATCAGGATAATGTGTGGTATTCCTCTTCTGCAAAGTCATCTGACTTAGAAGGCCTATAATAGTTTTTCCTCTAAATATTCTTTTACTTTGATGAGAGTGAAAAAAGGAGAGATCACAGAATATTCAGAGTTGGGAGGTACCCACAAGGATCATCAAGTCCAAATCTTAAGTGAATGGCCCATATGGAGATCTAACACACAACCTTGGTGTCATTAGCACCAAGCTCTTACCAACTGAGCTAATCTCAGGGTAAGATGATTTAATAAATAAAAGTAAAGAAAAATGTGAAAACTTGACTTATTTTAGAGGACAGAGAATGTGGAAAAGGATGAAGGACAAGGATATATTTGCTGCCTTGAACATTTATTTACTTAATTATATGCTGACAATCACAGCCAGGGAATGAATAAATCCACAATGTTAATGAAATGAATGATATTTTAAGTCATAAACTTAGGCTGAGGAATGAAGAGGTAACTTGCATGTCAGGTTTTGAATTGCTACCAATAGCTAACATTTATGAAAGCTCGTACCTTTCTCAGAGTGGGATTCACTGCTGCCATCCCACACTGTACTGCTGAAACTTGAAACTTGTGTAACATCCCACATTTTGCCTAATTCTGAATGTTTAAGTCAAAAAAACCAAACCAAACAAAACCAAACCNAAAAAAAAAAAAAAAAAAAAACCCAAAAAAACCCTCCAAAGCCCCCCAAAAAACCCAACGTATTTTCTGGAAGCAAAATGACCAGAAACACTCTAGATTTAGATCCATTTTTGTCATTTGGGAAGGTTTCTGTGTACTCTCTACATGTGAAAAAACTGAAAAATATTCTAAATTTGCAATAGATACCTAAATAACTGTCAATCTATTCTCAAAAATAGGAAATCTGGATATCTCCTTAGGGCAAAAGTCACATTATTCAGCCTAATGAAAATAAAAGTCATAATGTGGAGGAGTAAAGCCTCTCTCAAAAATCTTTAAGCCATCACTCTCTAAGCAGTTCCTTTTAGCCCTGTTTCTAAAGAGAGACAGCTATTTTCAGGGTCTCGCTGGAATATTTTCTTCAGCAGCAACTCACAGAAGACTCCCTAAATGCAACACACATGCTCTTATGTAGTCTGCAGCTATTCAAGTCATGGCTCAGTACAGATTACAAGAACTCTATGACTGCTCATGGAGATACTTGCATGCAAAAAAACCCCTTGGGCTGTTTACCAGCCTTCTGTGGCTACTAATGTGTGACTACTAATGTGACAGATTGGCTGGGCAAGGGTTTGTAGGCGAACACAGCTGGGACAGTTGATGACAACTCACCAAAGGAATAGTCAGCAATGTATGGTGTCAAGATCTGGAATAGAGGGAGAAAAGGATGCTCATGGTAATGACATTTACATTCCCAAGTATATATTACAGATGTGAAGCTCTGCTTTACAGTATTGAACTGGACACCTGCCAAAGGTAAAGAATGAGTTAATTTCTCTTTTTCCTTGGCTTGCACATACTCTTTGCTTTCCCTATTAAAATATCACTATCTTCATCCATGAGTCTTCTTGCCTTCATTCTGTTTTCATCCTGGCCCTCAGGAAAGGGGATTGAGCAAGGAGCTGGGTGGGTGTTTGATAGGTAGCTCTAGCCACTTCACAATGTTAAAATAAAGTGTTATATAGAGACTTTTCAGTGAATTACTTGTTCCTTCAGATTTATTTTTACAACACCCTTTTTGCCCTATGCCAATTTTTTATCTGATCTGGAAAATGGAAAAAGAAAATTCAACTGCTGCAAGATGTAAGGCTTTCCTCAAACCCAGTGCTATTCACAACTATGTCATAAGTCAGATATTTTAATTTGCAATCATGTGCTATGAAAATATAATCACAGAATCATAAAATCATAGAATGGCTTGGATTCCTTCCTTCCTTGGATAAGGAAGGGACCTTAAAGATCCTCCAGTTGCAATCTCTCTACCACGAGCAGAGATACCTTTCTCTAGACCAGACTGCTCAGAGGCCCACCCAACCTGGCCTTTAACACCTTCAAGGCATCCACAGCTTCTCTGGAAAAACATATTTCAGTACCTCACCACCAGCACAATAAAGAATTTCTTCCTAATATCTAATCTAAACCTACTCTATTTCACTTTGGAGCCATTTCCCCATTGTCATGTCTCTACATGTCCATGTATAGTCCCTCTCCAGCTTTTTTGTTGGTTCACTTTAGGTACTGGAATGTCACAATTAGATCAGCCTGAAGTCTTCTCTTTTCCAGGTGGAACAATTTCAATTCTCTCAGCCTTTCCTCACAGCAGAGGTGCTCCATCCCTCTGATCATCTTGGTGGCCTCCTCTGGACTGACTCCAACAGCTCCATGTCCTTCCTGTGTTGGAGGACCCAGATCTGGATTGGATCTGCAGCACTGCAGAACAGAGTGGGAGAATCTTCTCCAATTTTTTGCACAGCTTTGTTATGCTGTGAAAGATGATGCCATTAGCTTATATCTTCAGCAGGCCTAAGCAGTCCTGACCCTGTGCTAAGGGTCACTACAGGAAATTCAGAAACCTGGCTGGTGAGAGTTCAATTGTTCATGTGTAACCGTGCTGATCTCCATCAGGATTCCAAATGAATATATGATTCTTTATTGCCTATTTATCTTATACCTACTCAAATTTTTTAGCAATACAGAAGGCCTACAAAGGAAGCATGTAAGTGTATAAGATTTCTAGAGGTTTTTAAGTTTTTGCTGTTTTTTTTTTTTTAATATTCTTTATTTGAGTAACAAAAGACTTAGAAAAACTTGCCTATCATAAACTTTTTTCACTTTCTTCCATGTCATATTTTGCACTTTAACATAAAGGAGATATAGTCTCCAGGGATGATTTATAAACAGTTAAATTAACCAAGACATTTTCAGACATTATATTATCCATCTGTATCCTGCCAAAATATTTGCATCTATGCAGCTTTTATATATTTTATCCCAACAAGCTCAAAATTACCTATACCTTATGTTAGGAAATTCATTATTTTGTGAGAATCGTGAAATTAAAACCCCATACATGTCATTTGTAAGCATATCCCCCCCTCAAAAAAATAAAAAATTTGAAAAGAAAATTTTTAAGCTAATCTCCAAGATAGCTTGGCGATTATCTTAAAGTCTTAATCATCAGAAACCTTGTAAAGAGTAAATCTGAAAAAGAACGGAATGGAAACATCCATATATAAAATCTGTTTTATTTTTATATATGTGGTTGTATTTGAATAACAACACCAAGTGAATGGGATTTAGGCACCTAAAGCTGCCTACACCTCATGAAAATCCCAACTTCATCGATGGACCCATAGTGACCAAACTGCAGTGTCCAGCACTGCCCTCTGGAGATCCCCAAAGCCCTTCACCTGTGAGTGCAAGATGACAGGACTGGTTCCCTCAGTACTTGAAACTAGGCACAAATAAAATGCTTCTATTAGGTGGGTTAGGTCACATCTATAAATATCATCTTCATATATGTCCAAGTTTTTCTGATAATTGTTCACAAGGCACAGGTATCCAATGGCAAACAGAAAGCTGTGAAGTGTTTGTTGAGGATATTCAAAAAGTCCCTGGAAATAAAAAGGCCCTTACTAGCTCTTCACAAGTTCACCTGATACAGGAAGCTAACCTTTGAACAAATATTAATAAGAAAGAGCTATTTGACCAGGTGTAGCTTGCAGGTGGATTTAATTACAGGTAATAGCCTCAAAATGACAATAATTATCCATTACTTTTTTGCCTGTCCAAACTTCTGTTTGCAGAAAATAAACAATCTATAAAAGAGCCATTGACAACATTGCAGTATTTCCTGCATTTATCACTGGTAAATCTTGTTTTAAGCACACTTGTGTTCTAGTTTTACTCAATGTATTCAGCCATTGAAATTTACATTTACCTCCCAGTTGTTCAAAGTGACAGGAATACATATAACACGGAAAGCTGAAATATGCTACCTCATTTCCCTTTACATTTCTCCTTAACCATTTCTTTTTACCCTTTCTATTTATTGACCTTTCCCCCCCTTTACCTTCTATTATTCTTTATAGGGCTAAATACTTTTATTAATTTTTTGCTTAAAGTTATTCGTCTGTGGAAACTTTCCTTCTTTATGTTCCTTCTCATTTCCCAGTAACATGATTCCTTTTTTTTTATTTTTAAACTTAACTTGTGTTTTGCCAAAACAGGGGTGCCCAATCAGGTCTCTCCACTTTCAGATATCCTCTGTAACTTTTCACTAGCCTTCCTCATCCCCTTGCTTCTGCTTCAGCCCAATCTTGCTGTTCCAAGGTCTCTTAGGGATTTGCAGGGTTTTGTTTATTTTTATTGTTGATTTTTTTTATTTGGGAAGGTATTTGTCTCTGATATTTGGGTAGTGCACAAAGTGCATCCTTTTATACCTGTTCATATCTCAGAGGAATAGAAAGAATAAAACCTTGTGTGCTGGGTAATGGAACACAAACCTGGGAATCATTTGCACAAAAGATTAGCAGATTTTTTATTGTCGCGTGGTCTTGGTTTATCAGAAGGAGCATAACTGCTGATCTGATGGGATTTATGTTGGGTAGCACTTTCATACCAAGGGACTTTTCAGAAATATTGGAAGGATATACAGCCAGGTGGAAGAAAACCCTAAAGTAGGATGGGCTGCTGAATATGTCTTATAGGAATTAGACTGTAAACTGAGCAGTTCCTTGGTGTGACTGGGAGAGCAAGGGTAGTGATTAAGACCGGTTGCCAAATGGGTCCCAGTTGTGCAATTGAACAGTTGACTTGCTGGAATTCCCTTCTGTCATTCTTGCTGTTCCAGTCCATGCTATGAACAATTTAATGTCCTGGCAGTCATCTATTTCATTTCCTGCTCAATTTAGCTCTCAAACTAAAAAGAAGTATGAATTTTGTAATGAAACTGAGACACAAAATGCAATGCAATGAATTGGCACTCAAGTGGGCTCTTTGTTGCTTCCTTTATTTACAAATAGAGAAGGTAAATTGGGAATGACAGCCTATCAATCTCAATATCAGGGTGCTTATGAGCCATTTTTCTGCCCCTCTATTCCACTACCGAGGTTCAGGCAAAGTGCTGTACTGTGACAAACTGGCTGTTAACAGCTGTGAAGTGCAAATTGTCCAAACAAATAAAGCATATATAAATAATGGCACATGTCTTCTTTCTGTGTAGACTTTAGTAGGACAAAGAAGGAAAAAAATCTTCCCAGCCCCAAAACTGTTTTGTTTGTTTAGAACAAATTTTACATTTTCAATCAATCAAATTTTAATATTCACAACAGATAATATTGTGAATACATCCAGAATACATCACTTGGTGTATTCTGGAAAATTTACTGTTGAAAACTTGCTGTGTTATGAGGGGCAAGGCCAAAAATCTAAAGCTAAATAAAAAACCCTTTTCCAAAGCCCACCAAAGAAAGAAGTTTGTAGAAAAAAGATGGAGTTATTCTTTCTATTTAACAAACTAATCCTTCAGAGCAGGAAAAAAGACCCAGGGAGTTTTCTCAGCCTATGTGTCAAGAAGAAGTTCTGAATAATACCAGAGAAAAGAAGCAGGGATAATTCTTATCCAAATTACAAGTTATTTCTACTATAGGTTGAATTCATGTAACTTTGGGAGTCATGTCTCGTGTTTGTACCATTTCTCCATGTTATACTGGAATGCCCTCCACCACAACATTTCTGCTCCTTGTATAGTCATTCTGAAATGTCTGAGGGAAACTTATACTGTATCATTGCTTTTAGTAAGCTAACCAAGCCAAAATTTTAAATTCTTTTGCTAGGAGACACATTTTTCAATTCAGTGGTCATGCTCATAGCTTTCCTTGGCAGCCTTCAGTTTTCAAATCTTGTCCAAACAGTTTCTGTCTGTTCTGAAACTGATGTATTAGAGAAAGATGCCCTTTATTCAGACAAGTGGGTTGGTTAAATAATGTGATACATGCTTTTGCAGTACACCTCTGCAAAACTTTGTGGGAAATTAGGCTGATTAAAAATTGAACATCAATGTCTCTTTGAAAGAAGGAACATGGGTAGGCTCCTAAGAAGCTTTTTTGAAAGTGTGTACAAAAACCAACTAAGCAAAGCATACTTATGTGGGAAAGGTACAAGAAGCTATAGCATGATTTGAAGAGACTTATTAGTTTTAAACATCATAACAGTGTATTTGGAAAATTGTCAATAAGTGGAGATTGACAGTTCATGGTGAACTCCATGTGTTGGTGTTCACATCCCAGAAAAACCACTGCCCCTATAATGAAGATAACCAGAAACAGAGAAACACTGGTTTAAATGTGGGGCTGTGCTCAGGGCTTTCACACTGCACTTGATAGTGCTAATTAGAGAGCTTTCTCCACCTTTAAGATTAGGTGTAAAGAGACCCTTACACATCTCTCAAAAAACCCCATACAAACAAAACACAGGGTAAGAGTCTAATGCAATGTAAGTATGACTGTGGGATTCCTTAAAGAAAGGGAGTCGCTAAGAAAGCTTTTAATGGCTTACAACTCAAACAGTTTTAGCATAACAAATCAGAAAGATGGAACTTATTTACTGATTTAATTCTGTGGGAAAATACTGCAGAAATGTTATCCTTGGATGTGAAAGGTTAGCATTTTTACAGAATATACAGAAGACCCGTAGGGAATTCCAGCACAGGGAATACAAGTTCTCTTATTTATGATTTGAACTGAAGAAACCGTAAAAGCACCCAGTGAATGTTCAAGGCACTCTTGCCTGTGCTCCTAAACAGAAGGAAAAAAAAACCAACCAAATCTCACAGATTTAGTGATACTAAATGAATTTATTCAAAGTTGTAACACCTGTTGTCTTTTACTCAAAGCCCGCAATTTTCCCCAGTCTCAAGCTCTCATCTCATTAGAGTGTTGATATGCATGGGTTTTGAAAAAATCCGTTTCGTGAACAGGGAGCATGAGATGTGGAATAAGGCATTGGTCTGAAACTGGGAACAGCTCAGACTGTGGATCACTGCTATATGCCAGGGAGTCTCAGTCAAGTAGCTGATCATGTCCACGTGTGGATCATCAGATGGCAACTTAGCACCTTCTCATGACTCCCAAATCATTATTCTCTGTTTTGCACTTTTACAGTTAGGCTGACAAAATATTTTGAGTGCTTTGTAAAGGGCATGAGCAGATATGAGGTGCAGATCAAGGTCAGTGTTCCAAGGAAACAAAAGTAATGATCAGTTATTTATGTTCCTAGGATTTTTTCCTCGACAATGTTTGACTTAAGTTATCTATGGACAGGTTGACTTCTCTTGAGACAGCTTAGATTAAATGAGAGTAATCACACATCAAAACAATGCTCAAGCCACACCAAATCATACACTTGTCTCCAGTGCAATCTATCACTTGATTCAAGCTACAGAATCCCATGTGTGTCCAGATATCAGATAAGAGGCAATACAAACAACACACCTGAAGCACAGCACTGAAAACAATCCCTATATCTTGAATAAAATTAATACTGTGCAACTTTACATGTTTACTCTATGAGAAGATGAACTTCTCTGGAAGTGTTGGTTCTTTTCTATTGAATATAAAAGGAATTTAATATTAATGCTTTAGACCTAGAGAACAGACTTTAAATTGTAATTTACATGTTAAATGTCTAAGATTATTAAGGTAAATCTCTCTCCTGTGTCATAGTCTTCAAAGAAAAATGATCATGGATTGTGCTGCTCTACATAGTTAGAATAATCCCAGCAGAACACATAAACTTAGTTCCAAAAGGTGTTTTTAGGAATTTGTTGAAACCTCAAATCTGAAATATCCACAGAATTGCTAACATCACAACCTTCTCATCTCTATGGAAACAAATCCAGTGGGAAATGACTACATATTTATTTTTAAGTGCCAGTAATTTCTAACAACAAAACTTCAAGTCCTCACTTAGTGAAAACACTGTTCACAATTATTTTTAATCTGTTGTCAGATTAAAATATCTGGTCAGTTTATTCAAGAAAATATCTGTCTTCATACAGATGAATATGCTAAATATAGCATAGGTGAACTTTATATAGATGTGTCCAAGGATAAGCTACAAAGATACAAACACAGAGATAGAACTAAATAAGCTTACTAAAATATGGATATAATTGTTCAGGAAAAATATTCTATCATGGTCTCTCTAAACCAAAAGACACAGACTCAGTTTCATAAGTGGCTAAAAAAGGTGAAAGAAATATGTGATCAATCATAACCTGGATGACCTAACTGTAAACAAGTCCAGCCAAGATATGCTGTAATAGAATTTGCCACTAAAAATATATATATCACAGGAACACCAGAACTAAAGCAGCCCTTTATAATTTTTAGAGGTTGTGGCTATAGATTACAGATTCTATTATGAAAATTTTACATCAGTATTTTCCTTTAAATAGCACAGAATCCACTGGTCACAACACTAGGGCCATATCAGTATTTCCCTGCCTATCAATAAAATGGTCTATTCTTCAACCCTCACCATTTCATTGGCAGTATAGAAATTACTTATTTCTTATTATTCTTCCAGCAGGAGAGTGTTATGCAGTAAAGAATACTTTATTTGTCTGGGTAAGTACAGAATTGTTTTTAAATATATAAAAACATTGGGATTAATCACTAATTTAATATTAGTCTCAAAGTCAACAGAAAAATACCTTCCCTAATAGATTTTAAAAATGGGACGAAGAGAAGGAAATGGCAATATTAACAAAGATGTAAATTTGGAATACAAAAAGCTTGTGCAGTGGTAAGAAAAAAACACAGGAGCAATAGAATAATTTAATCATAACACGTGGTATAATGGCAAATATTCACCATGTATTTTCAGAGTAAATATTTATATTCAGGGAAGAATTTTTTTTAAGCAGAAGAATAAACAACATAATAAATTAATACAAGTCCATAGAATTCATCACAAAAGAATGGTCAAATAATTCTTGTATCAAATACACAGAAGTTATAAAAACTTAGCAAAAACAGGGCAAAGAAAAGCAATTTGGACAGCTTTTCCAAAATAAAATAAAATTGTAAGAAAACAGTCCTACAAAATAGAAGACTATATAACAAAATAGTCTTGTATCAAAAATACACCTGGTAATTCATTTTAGAAAGTATTGCAGAACAGTCTATTCTTAATTATATCCGGAAGTAGCTGCTGAGCATCTGTACCAATGACGTCCATGCCAGTGCGTACTTTCCTTGGGGACAGCGCAGAAAAACAATGATGTGAGCACTACAATATCTTCCCACTGCAATGCTATGGTTTGTTTGTCTGCTTTTTTTTTAATAAAACTGTAATAATTTCTTCCATTTTCTAAGGGATCTCACAGACTCCTGGCAGCAGATACAGTATTAGCACAGCAGCAATCTGCCTTGTTTCAGATATGAGGGAGCATTTCATAGAAACATAAGCATAAAAAGTAGATTTGTTTTAAGTGAGATGTATTTAGAAGTTGGTATTTGACTGAAGGTAATCAAGTTTATTTGTTCAGACATGCATACCTTCACTGTACAGATTTTGGAGTGCTGATTCACAGATTAAGTAGACGAGTTAAGGTACTTTCACAAGTTGGCCACTCTGTTTTTAATCAGCTGATGCCACATTCTCCAAAATGAATGGCTTGGCCAGCTGGCTGTGAGAACTGATGGGGAAATACATGGGAGAGGAAGATACTCAGATAATTTTCACTCTCCATGCTTATCAGAAAGTGTGTTGATGAGAAACTATTGTTTCAAATAGCCCACCTTCTAACTCAAGTGCACTCATAATATATGCTGGGAAGCATAAGAAGCCTGTTGGATTTTATAAAGTAACTGTAAAGTCCTGGCAGACCTCCTTACAAGAGGAGAGTTAAGTAAATTCAAATCAAAGTCTTGTTGGCATTTAAACAGAGTTTTCCTGTTCATCAGAAAATGGTTGACCTCAAATAGACCAGACAAGTGTCTCAGACGTAGTTCCTGAAAAGGGATGGCATAACCTGGCTTGCAAAGGTACCTGCATGACATCCAAGGCTGCCAGACTAGAAAATCCCTCTTTATAAGCAAGGATGCTAACTCAAGAATCCTACTTCAATACTAAATCTCAGTCAAGAACGTTGACTTTCAAGAACTGAAAAATTCTTGAAATAAAAATTAAATAACTTATTTATTTAAGATAGAAATTAGTTAATTTAGTGTCCATGTGAACTATGTGTGGTGGGTTGAACTTGGCTACCTGGGAGGCCACTACTCAGCTGCTCTCTCCCTCCCTCTCCTCAAAAAGATGAACGGGAAAATAAGATGAAAAAGATATGTTGAGATAAAGGTTATGAAATAAACTACCTTCAACCATCATGGGCAAAACAGATTAAACTTGAAGAAAAACACATTTAATTTCTTGTCAATTAAAAAAATTGTAGGTAGTGAGGAAAAAAACCCAAAGCCTTTTTTTCATCCTCCCCTTCTTCCCAGGAACAACTTCAGCCCTTCATTTCCAATTCCTCTAACTCCTCCTCAGACTCAATGGTGCAATGTGGGTTCTCCCCACTGTGGGCTGCATTCTTATTGCATTCTGCATTCTACTTCAGCACGGGCTCTCCATTGACTGAAATTCCTTTGGAGAATATCCACCTGTGTGTGGCCCAGTGTGGGGGTCCTGCTTAGGCTTTTGTTGTGGTTTTACCTCATCCAGCAACTAAGTAATGTCAGCCAGACTCACTCCTCACTCCCCCCACTCCCCTCCCTGTCAGTACTGGGGAGAGAATCAGAAGAGCAACATCTAGAAAACTCGTGGGATGAGATAAAGTTTAATAGGGAAAGAAGAAGCTAGGCATGCAAGCAAAGCAAAATAATTCACTGCTTCCCATGAGCAGACAGTGTTCATCCCTCTCCAGGAGAGCAGGGCCCCATCACAGATACTTGGGAAGACAAATGCCATAACTCCAAATGTCCGACCCCTTCCTCCTTTTTCCCTCTATCTACTGAACATGATGTAGTACACCTGGAATATCCCTCTGGTGAGTTTGGGTCACCTGTCCTGGCTGTGTTTCCTCCCAACCTCCCACATCAAGAACATCTCTATTATCAACCCTGACTTCAGCACAAATCTAAAACACAGCCCCATAACAGCCACTGGGAATAAAATTAACCCTACTTCAGACAAAACCAACACAACTCCGATGTGATTACCTGCTCCAGCTTGGTCCTGTCTCCCATGCAGGGGAACCTCTGCTCCTGGGCCTGGAGCAGCATTGCCCTCTCCCTCTGTTCTCACCTCATGGGGTTGCTTCTCTTACCTACTCTTTCCTCAGAATCTTCTGTGTTGCGTTTTGCCCTTTCCTGAATTTGCTGTCTCAGCCATGCCCTGTGGCAGGCGGTTGGATCTGGTTAGATCCGGCTGGATCCAGCTGGAACTGGCTGTGTCCGGCTGGGGCAGCCCTGGCCTCCCCTCATGGAGCTGCTGGGGCCTGGACATCCACACCCTGTGCAATGTTATTGAAGTTATTGAACAGAGAATTAGCAGGATTTAGTCCACATAGTGCACGTGCTGCAGGGGCTGGAATGGAAGCATTTCCCATTAACTATCATTGTTTGGGTTGACCCCAGCGGTCACAAAACTTGAGAGCCAGTATCTTTCACCACAGTTTACTTAGCCTTTAGCCTTTCAATTGGTAAGACCACCAGGGATGTCAAATTCTGACTGTGGTTATTTCAAAAATGTCATACAGGGACCAGGCCAGCTGCTTGCACGGAAGCTGTGGACACCCATAGGGGAGCAACAAGGCGCAATCACTGCCATCCTGCCCCAAACAGAGAGGCTGCATCCACCCTCTCCTACATGCTGATCCATTGAGTCATCCTGTGAACCCAGCCTCACTATTTTAAGATTCCATTGAGCATTCCATGTGGCCATAAATAGAAACATGTCTGAAGGCAAATAAATACAAAATAAATTGCTCATTTTAGCTCATTGCAGAAACTGTAGAAAATAACCGCCCTTTCAACAAGAAAGTCAAGGCAG
Source organism: Turdus rufiventris (assembly GCA_013186435.1). Lineage (NCBI taxonomy): Eukaryota > Metazoa > Chordata > Aves > Passeriformes > Turdidae > Turdus > Turdus rufiventris. Next base: position 2,981,294 of record PYHW01010255.1, read on the forward strand.
TTTTTCCCATTTTTAGCTAACATTTCATCTGTTTCCTTTGAGTTAAAGCATATTTCTGTACTTCGAAAGTTCTGTAATCTGAATAAATTAGAATCTATTTTGTCTCTTTCCAATATCTTAACTATTTTCCTCTTCTTTATTTATTTCAAATAATTTCCATTTTAATTCTGTACAGATGTTAAGATTCAAGTTTTCAATTTCTGGAAAAATTAGCATCCTGTTTGGCTTCTGATGGCAGGAACTGATGAAGTATGCAGTCACAGATTACACCTGCTGGCTTTGTCCTCCTTGAGGTTTCAGTCTCTGCTTTACCCAGTATCAAACAGGGGTTTACTAACACAATAGAGCATGACTCTAGCTGGAGCTGACTGGGGCAAAAATGGTGTTCAGGACAGATATCTGAACTGCTGAAAACTCTGTGTTTTGAGGAGACATACATTGGTGTAGTTTAAAGACAAACTATGCAGATCACTTTCAGGATTTTAAAAACATGGAGAATTTGGTGGTGTATGTCCATCATCGTTTAAACCTAGCAGGCAACCAAACTCTACACAGACATTTGCTCAGCCACCCCCCTCCACCCCCAGTGGGATGGAGAATAGTAAAATTGACAAAAAAAACAACATCAATTGAGATAAAGACTTTTAAGTAATGCCAACAAAATCTGCATACACAAGCAAAGCAAAACAAGGAATTAATTTGCCTCTTCCCACTTACAGGCAGGTGTTCAGCCATTCCCAGGAGAGCAGGGCTCCATCATGCATAACAGTGACTTGGGAAGACAAGCACCATCACTATGAACATCTCCCCCACCTCTTCCTCCTTCTTGCCCCAGCTCTATATGCTGAACATGACACCATATGTTGTGGCATATCCCTTGGGTCAGCTGGGATCAGCTGTTCCAGCTGCATTCCCTCCCAACCTCTTCTGCATTCACATCCTTGCCACTGTTGGACTGAGTAAGACGCAGGAATGGTCTTGATGCTGTGTAAGCACTGTTTAATGATGACAAAAGCAACTCTGTTTTCACCACAAATCCAAAACACATCCCTACACCAGCTTCTGTGAAAAAAAAAAAAATTAGCACTATTCCAGCCAAAACCAGCACAATGGCAAAAACCTGTAAGGTTTGGAAGGGCTAAAGTGTTTGAATATTCAGATACACAGCTCTCACAGCCCCAGTCCATCAGTGTGACAGTTTATGGAAACTGAAGCTCTTTTCCTCAAGGAGAAGCAGAAGGACCATATTAAATTGTAAAGAAAGCAGTGTTAATCATGACAGGCAAAAACATTAGAGGAAATTTGAAAGGCAGTACTAGAAGTCATGCAAGCCGATATTGACAGAATAGCAGAAGTGAAAGCTCTAAAGTTATTTCTATCTTTGCTTGGCCCAAAGGAGTATGTTACACAATTCAGTTGGAAATCTACCAGCAATATCCTTGCCTTAGTATCCCCATCTGTTTGTTCACTCTGTACCTATTAACAACCCAAAACTGTCCAATTATTTTTAGGTGTCATCTTGATGAAGACTTAGCAGGGAGACATGCACACTCTTGTATGCTTGCTCAAAGTCTGATGAGTACATTATATATTTACATGACCCACTGTTTTCAACATATAGAAGATTAGGTGCCCAGGCTTGGGCATCTTCTCTACACCCAGAAGAGCTCTTTTGCTTCAGAACCAGTAGTGATTTTTTAAAGTTAAATTAAGCACTAGGTATTTTTTGTAATAAGTTTTGGTTTTGTCTTTCCAGGAGATGATTCAGTCTAGCCCAGGGGAAGCAGCAATGTCAACATCAGGTAAGGGCAATCCATAATTCTTTTGGAGAAGTACTAGAATTAGAAATGCATAATGAATTTGGGAATCACAGAAAGAAAGCTTGGGGAAAATATTTGAATATGAACAAAACAGAAAAAAAAATAGAAAAGTAAGGAAATGGCATGAGGGGAACTAATGATTTTATATCATGATTCTCTCTGTTGAAAGTGATACACTGGATGGAGGCTAATCTTTTTCACCTAAAGCTAAGGACCCACTTAACACAGAAGCACACAAAGAGACAATTAAGAAACATCCACCTAAACTGGATGGTCACATCCAGAGAGTAGTTCTCAATGGCTTAGTCTCTGGATAGAGGCAGTTATGACTGGTGCCCCTCAGGACCTGTACTGGGACCAATACTGCTTAATGTCTTCATCAATAACATAGACACTATAATAAAACATACCCTTAGCAGGTTTTCAGATGACACCAAAATGAGTGGTTTGATTGACATGACTGAGAGACAGGATGCCAGACAGAGGGATCTGGACAAGTTTAAGAAGTGGGCCTATGGGCCTCTCATGAGATACAATAAGGTTAAGTACAAGATCCTGCACCTAGGTCACAGTAATTCCAAGTACAAATACAGTTTGGGCAGAGAACAGATTGAGAGCAGTTCTGAGGAGAAGGACTTAAGGTGGATGAAAATCTTCATTTCACCCAGCAATGGGCTCTCATATCCCAGAAGGCAAATCATATCCTGGGGTACATCAAAATAGCTTGTCAGAAGGTCAAGAGAGATGATTCTTGTACTCTATTCCACTTTCATGAGACCCCACTTGTAATGCTGTGTCCAGTTCAGCGGTCCTGAGCACAAGAAAGATGTGGACCAGTTGGATTGAGTCCAGAGGAAGCACACAAAGATGATCAGAGGGCTGGAGCGCCTCTTATATGCAGACAGGGTGAAAGAGCTGGGATGGTTCATCCTGGAGACGAGAAGACTCCAGAGAGACCTCAGCCTTTCAATACTTAAAGGGGGCCTATAAGAACATTGTGAACAGACTTTATACTAGGTCCTGTAGCAATTGGACAATGGGTAATAGTTTTAAACTAAAAGAGGGTATAGTCAGCCTAAAAATAGTGAAGAATTTTTTTACTCTGAGGGTGGTGAAACACTGGAACAGGCTGGCTGGAGAGGCTGTACATGACCCATCTTGGAAACATTCAAAGTTGGGTTGTAAAGTGCTATGAATGACCTAATCTAGTTGAAGATGCTCCTGCCCACTGCAGGGAGATTGGAATTATATGATCTTCCAAGGTCTCTTTCAGCACAAACCATTCCATGATTTTGGATGATTAAGAAATATTACAGTATAGGGGGTCCATGTCTTAACATGCCATCCTTCCTCTGACAGTGCTGAAGGTATTTTACAGTTAAACAGCTGAGCTGCTTTTTAAGGAAAAGTAGACACAAAATTTGAAGGATTAAATCTTTGACAACCTCTAATGTATGACCAAAAATGAACAGAATGAATCTGAACAGGAAGTCTGATGATGTAATTGGAGTGAGAATTGTAAATCACCTTGTCAAAAATCATAGGGGTTTTTAAAGGATAATAATTCAGCTAAACATCCAATATAAGTTATTCAACTAATTTATTTGTACCTCAGAAAGCATTTCAAAAAACCCACTAAACAGGCAATTATGAAATTAAATAGACAGGGTAAGACACAATGAACTTCCAAGGTGAGACACTGGTCAACTTCTAAAATAAAGATATATTAGAGATCTACAGATTTAGGGGTTCTGATTTAGTCTTTTCATTCCAAAAATTACTTTTCATCACACAAGGAAGAAGGAAAGGGGAAAACCATATAACAAAACAAAAAAAAAAATTCTTCCACAATATTTTAAAAAATCATCCAAAATGCTGCAAATTGTCAGAGACACTGTTTCTTGGGAAGTTTACCTTGTTAAAAACAGATTCTAGTCTTAGTGCAACCTCTTGGAGACTTCTTAAGCAACTAATTAGGAAACAAAAAATATTAGAATACTTACAGGGAAAATTGATCCATGTGAAAGATGTCTTAAACAAACTTTACAAGTCTGAACTAGTCACTTCAAACAAATTATTGAATAATATTATAAGTGGAGTTATAAGGAAATGCACATGGTAAAAACAGTAAGAGTCATGGAAACCTCTCTATTAAGAAGAGACTGGAAGATTAGAAAATATATAAAATAATGGTTAATATTTTTTTCTGATCTTACTTACCTCAGCATGTGTAATTGCATAGAAAGGAACATAAGACAGCATTTGTTTACAAACTGTGTAAACGACCTATGTAATTGCCACATGGTGTTTAACAGAATAACAATATTAAAAGAATGTTTATATGGAATCACCACAAATAAAATCACTTATAAGGGGAACTGCTCTTATGCTTCAGGGCATAATCAAACCAGGAAACAATGGGGCTAGAAAGAAAGTCAGTGTTGGGGAAATAATACTTATGTCTGCTAAATATATCTGGGCTTCCTTCTTCACGCATTCATAAGTTCTTGTGATAAAATGTTGTATGTTTTCTCACATTGCAAGCCAAAAACACTGTGTCTGGCTAGGTTTATTGCTTGCTCTGTTCCCAAGTGAAGCTTTCTTTTTGTAACTCTTTAGTTCCCTACATTATTTTAACAGTTCAACTGGGCCCTGGAGGTCCTACATCCTGCATCCCAAAACACCATCAGGGTTGTGCAGTATTGGTCACTCTTACAGAAATTATCTGACTTCACAGGATTCCCTTTTTTTCCTAATTTCTTTCTTCGAGCTCAATGTCACTGCTTTCATTTGGTACTATAAATCTGCCAGACACATAATCTCTAATTTTAATCCCTGTACTGTTTTGGGGATTTGAGAGTGTGCAGAGAGCTCAGGACTGCTTTTCACATGCATTCTGCCTGTTATACAGTCCTTTGCCAGCTAAATTATCATCCCCACTAGCCAGTATTGCATTTTGCAGTGAAGTTAAAATCTTGAGCACCCCCAGGTCCATCTAACCATCTAGCTGAGCTGCTGAAATTGAAGAGATTAAGTTAGTGCCATTATAAACTGCAATGATGAAGAGACAATTTCTGAATCCTTCTCTATGAGATTACACTCAAACTGAAGCCTCTTCTCTTCCTTTTCTCTTGTCAAGTATTAGAGATCTTGACACTTACGTAGACAGTGACAAAAAGCTTCTCAGTACTGGTAGTGGGCTGACCCCTGGTTGCTTACTCAAGAAAAGGCACATAAAATACCTGGAGTCTGGCCATACTTACAAGACTAAAGAAGTTTTAAATCAGCTATTTTAAAGTTTTTCGGTCTTCACTTGCTGACAATTAACTGGGCAGTAGTTGTCTGTTAATAACTTCTTATTTTGTACAATGTTTTATTCCAGAAGGTGCTCATTATTTTGGAATCCAAATAAGAAATTCATGCCTATTTCCAAAGAAGATAACTATTTTATTAACATCCCAGAAAATATATACTAAATTACAAAATGGTATACTCATTCTGATTCTGGAAATGCTGTGATGACACAGCATCTGACAGACCTCTGGTCAGGGCATTGCATACAGCACATAACCTGTCCATGGTGAAGTTCACCAGCATTAAAGCCTTTATTGGGTTTTCCTACAAGTAAACAACTCTATTCATCATTTCTGCTGTTGAGCAGCAGGATGTTTATATGAAAACATCCTGTTTCACTTCGAGATAAAGACAAGGAAATGCTGGTGGCGTCATTACTAGTGATCCCACGTCAAGAGATTTGTGCCATTTAGCGCAGCCCTAAAGGCCAAGTACTATTTGGAGTAAAGTACAAACCTGAACCTACTCAGATCAGCTGCTGTGTGGATCAATAACTCCTCATGCTACAGCAGTCTTTGTTAAGGAACACGACAGAGGTCACAGTATCTGGGATTGAAAAACCAAGTACATTGCTTTCTCGGAAAACCATTATAGGACTATGGTCCTCAAAGGACTTGGGCATTTATTTATTTATCTATCTAGGTTCCTTCATTGAAAAGACACATTTTTTTTTAAGGTCTGAAGAAGAGCTATGTCTTTTGGTTTATTACACTATCCCCAGCTGACACACTTCCACAGTAGACACAGATTTCTGGAAATTTACACTTTCTTTGCACTTTTAAATTTTGTATAGTTTTCAGTATGATATCTGAAATTATAGCCAAATGGAATACTTTGCCAGTGAACACTTCTTTACTGAGATCCTCTGGGGAATGTCTTCCAATACTTTTGAAATGGTATAGGGCATGGAGGAACTCAGTGCAAATGTGACTTTTTCCTTGTGAGTTTTAGCCCACAACCTAAGTGATGATCATGGACTTGTGATTTGTTTCCACTTAATAAGAAGATATGAATGTTAACCTTTTGCCTAAGTTATTTATAAGCCTTTAAAATCTCTCTTAAAGTCAGAATTCTTGGACTTAATTTCTGTTGTCTATACATATAGGACATATGTTGTCTTTCTCCTCCAAAGTAAATAACACAGAAAGAGAATGAGCCTTTTGCATCCATATACTCTCTCTCCTTTTGTCTGTCATTATATTAACCAAAGGATATTTTTCCCTTTATTAGGATTGTAGGATCATAAGATAACTAAAGGTGAAAGGGACCTTAAGAGGTTTCTAGTTCAACTTCTTGCTTAAAAGCTGGGTCAACTCTGAGATCAGGCAAGGTTGTTCAGGGCTTTGTCCAGTTAGGTCTTGAAAAACTGCAAAGATGGAAGTGCTTAGCAAGTGTTAAGTAGAGAGGGATAGGCCCTCAATGAGCAGGCTGTGCTTCTGCTAATACAGCACAGGAGATGCTCTTGGCCATCACTGCTGCTGGAGCTCACTGCTGGCTCAGGGTCAGGTCACTGCCCACCAGGACCCCCAGGACATCTTCAGCAGAGTTACCCTGGGCAGGCAGGCCCCAGCTGGGATCACTGCAAGAAGACTAATTTCATTTGATGTACTGATTTGCAGAGTTACTGTGGAAAAGGGATTTTAACAATTTACTGACTCATCATAATAGCATTATCCATGAAGCACACAGAAATTTAACCATCTCCCCACAATTCACCAGCATATCTTTGTGCTTGCCTCAAAGTATACTGTGATAAATGGATTCCTGTTTCAGTCCTTTTCCAAACGATTTTGGACCAGTTTACTACTGCAACTGGTAGTACATTTATATCTAATGCTCTTCAATAACTCTGGAGCCTGAACTACACAACTTTTATCAATCACCATCAGGTAAGAAATCTATGTCCTTTGATATTACACTCCATCACTGAAACAAATATAAAAAGGGTCTTTTTCTTGTGGAGTCTCTTTTTAAAAATTATTTCTCTTGCTATGGGCATCTTCAATCCACCCTTCAGTCAAATTCTTGCATGCAGAGTACTGTTAGTGTTACTGATAACCATGAAGCCTTTCTACATGTGAATTACTTATATTCTGAAAAAATTTTCTTTATATAGCTTTGGTTTGTATCCAGCATTATACCTGAAGCCCTCTCCAAGTGTGCATTTGCTAACGACATTCTGAGTGTTTCCTCAATTAACACATTTTCCTGTTTACTAGTTCTGTTTTACCTTTGTATATTTGATGGTGGCTCTCATTTCATTAATAATGATTGCCCTTGCACCTAGTGTTATTTTAACTCTTGTGGATTATTCCCATGCACGTAGCAGAGATCACAGCTGGATTTTTCCCTGGCACTTTTTAAAAGAAAAATCTCTGAACTCCTTAACAATTCTTATATTCTCAAAATCACAAAGTTTGGGAAATTAATATGAGTATTCCCTGAAGTTACTCTTTCTTCAAGAGCAGACCATTTCAATTTATAGTTATCAAATTGCTTCCCATTTTTCATTCATCCAAGGAGTGAATTTATTTGGCTTGGGCAATTTATTTTACTTCATGGTGGTAATATCTTGTTTCTTTCTCTTCATAAACAGATTGTCTGATGTTTACTCAGAGTGGCCTTAAGCATTTTCATTTTTTCCTAGTTTTATTTATTTTATTCTTTTTACTATTGCTCCAATTCTATGCCACAAGGAAAGTTTTTTTTTCTTTTTTCTTTTTTCCAAAATAGGATTTTTTATAAACTTAATTTTTTTAAAGAATATGTTCAGGTCAGCTCTAATACTCTCATGGGGCATATGTGGAAAAAAAAAAAAAGTGGAAAAGTATAAAAGAAACAATTGAGACTGATACTTTGGACCTAAATATAGATTCTGTATGCCATGATGGAAACCTAATCTTTTCATGGAATCCATTGTGTATACTATAAAATCTGGTTGAGTTCTTTTGGTGTCTTGAGATATTTTTTTAGATGGATATAGATGGCTTTATGTTCTAAGTAGAAAAAACTTGGGATTTTTCTAAATTAAAACAAAGACATTAAAAATACCAACAATGTAAGCATGTTAGAAGCTGTAAAAATGTATCCACAATAGAGCTCAGTTTGTGAAGATGGTGGCAAAAAGACTCCAGGTCTAAATGTAAGACTGAAAGCAATGTGCTAATCCCACACAAAGGAGTATAGGCTCCTTTCAAACCAGAAGGTAGAGCCAGACAAATTGCAAAGGGAGGGCAAAGCCCCCTTCCCTATGTGACACTGAGCACCAGGAGTTCAAGTCTATGTCCTGTTTAACACCAGTTTGGAAAGAGAAGATGCATGGGTGCTGAATTTTTTCTTCTTGAACTATACTTGCAATAGTCTGCAAAGAACAGAAATTCAACCCTTCTCGTTCCTTCAACCCATGGGCTGTCCTAACCCCAGAGCAACCATCCACCCCTCTACTTTGTGCTGTGCCCTTCAATTTCCCTTGTTGAGATGACTCCTGCCCTTTCTGAGGACATTTAACCTGCTGAGATGACCTCTATTACTCCCTTTTCGCTCTGTCCATCCCACCTTGCAATCTGAAGTGACTCTCCCATGAAGCAGCCCTGTTACTATCTGGAAAGAGCATGTCTCCCTTCTTTCAGGCAGCTCCCAGTGCAATCCAGTGTGCAACCAGCAAAACAAAATAACCTCCCATTCTTCCTCCCTACAGCCTGGCCAACTTTTTTTGAAGAAACACAGTGTACAGTAACTGTGAGTAAAACCATTAAATAGTTGCACAATCCACAACAAATATCAAAGACCATTTTGTGATTTTTGAACTTTATGTAGCAAAAGTTTGATATGCACAGTCATCCTTGCAGGGCTGATTTGTAATACATGCATCACTAACTCTCTCTTGAGAGTATTGCCACTGCATTTCTACGGAGTGATCCATCACCGTGTAATCTTGATGAGAGTTGCATCACACCCACAGTCCTTTTACACTTTTATGTACTATTGTGACTGTATTTCCAGGAAATCTGAGCTGGGTAATTTGCACAAAAGCTTTCTATCAGGCATGTTCCTTGTGGAGTCCTTAGGTCTTCACAAGCAATCAGCAGCACATCATACCTATCTATGAGAGCACCCTTGTAGAGACAGCTAAAGTGGGATTTTCAAAATACCTAAGGGAATCTGATTCTACTGGGCTAGAGAAACCTGTCCTAAATTACAAGATAAAAGGCTTTTGCTGTATACTGCTTTTCCAGTTCTGATTTTTTTCTCACTTGTGATCCTTGATCCCATTCCCACTTTACCTTGCTGCACTTAAGAGTTCTTTCAGGTTCCATTTCCTGATTGAAAGAAGATAAAGGCAAAGACAAGATTAATTAGAAAATACAGACACCAGCCATACTGTAAGTATGATACATACACTAGTTAAAAGCATCTTGTGAATGAGTGTAGATGTATATATATGGTCTCAGTCAGCCAGCAATAACCAAGTGGAAAGGTTGTAAATATCTTCAGTGTAAAAGATTAGGAGCAGTGTACACTTGTAAGCCACATGTATATGTGACACTTAGGGACACAATTTAGTGCAAGTGCTAGGTTTACAGCTGGATATTATATGACAAACAAACCTTACTCACTTTTTTAAGTTTTTGGAGGTAGACTTTCCATACACAGTGTGTCAGGATACCCAGAGCACTCCACTACTTTCACATGTTGCTATGCAGGAAGGCCATGCATCTTAATCTCTTCAGACATTCAACATACAGATTTGTGTCTAAAAATGTGGCAGAAGGGACTACTGTGCTTAATGGAACATAAATAGTAAATTACCATACCTATACTCAGAAAGTATAAGGCTACAGTCTTCTGAAGATTACAAGTCTTGTACATAACCAAAATGAGAATTCATCCTTTATTCAGATGATACTCAAGAATTCATTCATTCTTCCTGGTGTTTATTAAAGTGATGCAGCAACGACACCATCCCCTGGGGACGTGGAACACTCTGGAGTGGAAGTGCTGGGAGTCATAGGATAGCCTCTTGATAGTAATAAAATTATTATAACAATCAGTGTTCTTCTAGCTTATACACTAGTATCGTAAAATTCTTGTCCGAAGTGTTTTAGAGTAAATTGCTAATGAGAAATAATGAAATTATGAAAATTCTTCCTTCCGCAATTTCTTATTTAAGGCACCAAACACCCAACATTAACTTATTCCCTTCAGAGCCATATGACAGACTCTGGCTTACTAACTTCCTGCCTAATGGGTCTTTCTTCACAAATTGGGCTTATATGAGTTTATTTTTCCCTGCAGAGAAGATAGCTGGATTATGCTTTTTTTGTTGTTCTTTATCTATTATTTACACAGAAAAACATTATTTTTTTTCTTGCTGAAAATATGCAGTTATTCCTGGCACAAATAAAAGTGGTTCTGTTAGTGTAATAAATGATCAGTTACCGTATTTTCTCTAAACTGTTATATTACTGAAATACATGTTGAATGTACAGCAAATCACATTTTGTCTGATACAATTGATATAGGAGCTCAGACACTGCATATTTCATGGGTGTGTCCCAGTTTTGGTGATATCTATGCATATTTCCTCTGATTTACAAGAACTGTTTCTCCATGGTTCTTCTTTCCATACTTGTACAATATTTGGCTTAGCTTTAAAACACAGATAATATGTCATATTTGTTAACCACAGCTAATACATACTCACAGAACACAATACATTTCCATTTAGCTAAAAGAGGATTAAATATTACTGTGTTTAAGTATTAAAGGATGGGGTTCTTTACTGACAGAGAAAATCCATAACACTGGGAATCAGAAGGGTTTTTTAGATATTACTGTTCTAAATGCAAGTTCCATTAGGCCCATGGAATTTTCTCTGCTGACATTTAGCTGTTAGCAAGGGTGACCTAAGTGTCTGACTAATGCGGATATCATGATTAATGGGGGCATTCAGTCATGGGCCCAAGGAAATGACGTGCTTCAGGTGAGACTGCATCACAAGAAATGACTAGACACAAATTGACAGAAACCTGTCAATATTATGTTTAACTAGACACAGAATCTACCAGATGACTCCTCACTCCTGCTTAGAATTTAGTTTTAGGTAATCCTGTATGAAGCAAGGAGTTGGATGATTCCTATGATGATCCCTTCCAACTTGAGATACTCCGTGAGTCTGTAGGAGAGCTCCTTTAAAGGTAGCAGCTTCCTCTAAAGGAAGTTCAAATTTAATTGTGTGTATCACCTGAGTGAAAGAGATAAGAATACATGTCCTGGTTTAAAGGGACAGTATTGCAAGAAAAAGGAAAAGGCGAGAGCTTTTTCTTTCAAGAAATGGATAGTGAAAATCCCC
>PYHW01010255.1:2994645-3010014 GCA_013186435.1 Turdus rufiventris
CAGAGGGAACACCCACCCTCTCTTACACAAACTGGCTCAGTTGTAAACCCCCTCCATCCCAGGAAGGCCACACACACACGGGACATTCACAAGAGAGGCAGCTGAGGAGGGGTCACAAACCAACAAAGACCCCCAAAGCAGCCCCAGACTCATTCCTGAGGCCTTGCACCAGAGACTGCATGGGATGCAAAGGGATGCAACCAATGCAGAATCTATGGCAAGAGATGGGGTAAAGCTTCCCTGCCAGGGGAGGCTCCTGGATGTTCCCAACTAGCCTGAACATATTGGATATGTTAATTCACCAAACATATATATAATATATATATATAATTATATAGGATATATGTTAATTCACCAAACCCTGTGTTTTGTGGGACCCTCAACCCTGAGAAGACCAGAAGAGGATCAACAGGACCTGCCAGAATCCACAGAGTGATGATATTCTCTACTTAATTTGTCTTCTGTCACTCTCTCTCCACCACTCCCCTCCTCCCCGCCACCCCTTTATCTGTTTCTTTCTCTCTCTTTCTCTCTTCCTCACATTTACTGTTCAATGAAATCCATGCTCTTCCCTTTGGCATAGGGTCTTGTTTGCATCTTAATTCAGGCAGAGGCATCTCTCTAGCAATTTTAATAACTGGATCTTAACTGCCTAGAGGTTGACATCATAATTTTTATATTATATATAAAGTGCCTTATAGGATATACCGTTTCACATTTTATGTATATTTTCCTATTTTCCTATTCTTAAGAAATTCAATCTGAAGAACACACACAAAAAAAGTTTATCTTTCACTCCTCCTCAAAAATACAGTTGATAACTCTTATATGCTTTCATTATTTTAAAAGTCTGATGCTTTTTAGATATTATTTAGATTTAGATATTTAGATTTAGATATTAAATGATCCAGAAAATCAGAGTAATTCTTTAAAGTGGCAAAGTCATGTATCAAAGCAAGAAGGAGTGCAAAACAGTCTCAGAAGAACACCATGAAATTAGGTTCTGAGAATATACTCACAAAGTGAAGAGCATGAATACAATTTTCAGTAACACTTTTTGCCAGTACAAAGTGTATTGGTATTGGTTTGCTCATTTATTAACCACATGATTTAAAAAAAAATCTTTGACATCTCGATATTTTCTGTATTTTCCCCACATTTACAAGTCGATCAGCAGAAAAATTATATCAGTTTCATGAAGGCACAGAAAAGGTATGACTGTATTTTGATAAAACCTTTCACAATGGAAAATATACACAGGTAATAGGTTATTTCTTATCAATTAAATCTTTTATAATCCTTGACTTTGACATTGTCAGCAGTTATTTTGTTACGATCTACCAAGAAAGTTAGAAATAGTCCAACTGTAAATTCCCCCACCATGAAATTATTTGACAAAGTAGCTCATTATTGCACCCTCTCAAATACTTTATCTGCCCTATTTTTTATTATTAATCACCTGTTTCTGAAGAGTAAATCTACTCTGTTCTTGGCTTGCATGGGATGTAATTTGTTTGCCAAATAAGCAGGTTTTAGATTCTTCTGGTTAACTTAGAGCTTCTAGAAGCTCTACCATCACTTTCTACAGTGAGTGATGTTTTGAAACAGATTACAATGTCTCTACTATTAAATACCAGAAATCTCATTAGATAGCAACACACCTTTATAACAGATGGTTAGGATGAATACTGTATTGCTAAAAAAAAAAAAAAATCTTTTAGACCACATGAAATTTCAGTCAGCCACTTCCAAGCAATAATTTACATCCTACATTGGTAATGATGAGGTCAGCAGTTCTTGAATTGTTACAGAAGGGAACAAGAGAAGGCAAGTTTCCTACAGAATAGGAGTCCATACCTATGACATTTATAACGGGAAAGTTAAAGTCACTTTGAGATTAAACTTCAAGATTGAAAAACTTGAAACTACCATATCAGGTATTTATGGAGCGTGTTTTTTGATGGAAAGTTCCTTGACTTTTATATTCCAAAAATAGAGTAATTTGGATAATTTTCACTCACTGAAAATGAAATTAAATTACTTGAGATCTGTGGCACTGAAGTGGGAAAAATTCTATAGGAATGCAGTTTGTTGATGCAGGAAAGACAGGTTTCAAATAAAACTTGCGTAATATTTTCTATCCCAAATCCTCAGAAACACATAAATTAAAGGTAAATTCAGTAAGACTCCTGGGAAGGATTTCTGGCCTTTCACTTCTTCCCACTAGCAAGTTATTCTCATTCTCTGATGACATATTTTGAGAAAATCTCATATTATTAGAAAAATTATTTTAAATTTAAAATACAAAAATCAAAAGACAGTTACAAATAATTAAAAGGTTTTATTTTGTTCCAAGTAAAAAAATAGCAACATCATTGGATTTTCCAGGATCAGCTTCTCAGCTGAATACAACTGTTTTATACAGCTCTAGGCTGATAGCTTCCTGTGTATCCAAGCTGAGGTCTTGACACATAAAACCATGTTCCTAAGTATCAGGATGGACCCTTCTTTTACTGCAAGAAGACTGTCCTTACAGATGCTAACACAGTAGAGAAAGGAAATACCCCCTTCCTTGAAGAAAAAAGATGGAAAACATTTACAGATCCAACCAAAATGTTTATTCAGTTCCTTCTACCAGTCATCCAGTATGAAGCAGGATCCATGTTCAATATCAAATGTAACAATAAATTTCATCGTCAATATATTAATACATTTCATAATTAAATTAATTCATTTTAAGTAATAGAAATCAGGAATTTTAACTGTGCCATTGTCAATCACTAAGTCCTTTAGCTATTATGTCTCATTATAAAGGAAGAACTCCCCCTACTTGCTAAAAAAGCAGTGAAAATTCAGAAGTGGTATAGAGCTAAATATGTGAAAATGTCAGAAATGACTGAAAACTGGTACAGGTACTCAGAATATGAAGCATATATGATATGTAAGTTTATTTAATGTCAAAACAAAGAATTACAAAAAAATCCACATTGGTATTAGCCAACATTAGAAATATTCATAATTTTAACACTACATTCAATATCAGGGCACAAAATTCAATGACTTACAATAACAATATGAACAATTGGAAGAAGGTAAATAATTTTTTTTAAAAATTTGCTATAATCTTTTTCGGGATTTTAATTTACTATTTTTCTCCAGACATATTGCTATCTTTTGGTCAACAATAAAAAATAAAAATAAAAATTAAAAAAAAAAAAAAAAAATAAATCAGTATTTACCAGATCACTCTTAAACAAAATAGTTGGGTGATACTAGTATTTTGTCCTAACCTCCTATTCCAGGAAAGAACATGGAAACTGGATAACTTTGTTACCCTGGCTACCAATTACCTCTAAAAATATTGTTTTCTGATGCCCAGTTCTGTGGAACCCTATTCTCTTCCTCTCTCCCTATTCACTCACATGAAGTCCCACAAAATAATTTCCAGCTTCCTGACTAAAACTGAGGAAGTGAATTTTAAAATAAATTCTGCCACTTTAAATCTCAGCATTTCTTGCAGGAATATTTCCTTCCCGCTGAAGTGAAAATGGAGCCTTAAAAATGCTGTTAAAAGTTCTTCATGCCATGGTTTATTTCGGTTCCACCATTGTTATGACAATGGGACAGAAAAAATCATTTATTGCAATTTAATGAAGGAGAACATTCTAAAAAAGTCTTGGTCAAAAATATCCTTTCACTTCTCTGAAACTATTTACTATTCCATTTTTCTTTGAAAAGCTTTTGCAATATAACAGAAATCTACACAATTCAGCCCTTTACTTTTGCTAGTCTGCTTGCAAGTTAGAGCATTACCCATAAAGCTCATGATCTGAATTTTGTGATCTTTCCCAAATTACATGCTAAAATTATCACCCAGCTTCTTTAGATAATGCACATGCTGAGATGTTGATATACCTACTATTCACAGGAGCAGCTGCTCAGTGATAGCATTTGTTACTGGTAGAATAAAGACATTTGGGACAAAGACACACTCAACTGTGATGTTCCTCACTGTGGTGCCATAGGAAGGCCAGGAGAAAATCATTTCAATTGTGAATCTTGCAGCCATAGCTACAGAAAGGAGAGCAGGAACCACAAGCAAGGTACCTATCATTGACATTGAGTGTCATGATCAGTATATAAAAGGGATTGTCCTTATGCTGCTCCTAAAACATGGTTTGTCTGTGGTTTTCTTT
Organism: Turdus rufiventris; assembly: GCA_013186435.1. NCBI lineage: Eukaryota > Metazoa > Chordata > Aves > Passeriformes > Turdidae > Turdus > Turdus rufiventris. The sequence continues at coordinate 2,998,842 of PYHW01010255.1, forward strand.
GAAGTGAATGTTTTTTTGAGCAACTGATGCCTTATTGGAAAGATTTGCAAGATTTAGCCAAGTAACTGAACTCAAATAAATGCTGTATTTTTAAGATACCAATATAGTTTTGAGACTACTCATGCTAAGAAAGTTAATAAGAAATGTAAGTAAAGCAGTTTTAGCTTATACAAATTAATACCATGTTAAAGTCTATGTTCAACATTAAGGCCACCATGGCAGCAGATGGATCAAATTTTCAGCCGTTTTTAATCAGTAAAATTCTCTGGGTTCCAGTACAGCTCTTCTGATTAAAAGCATCTGAGAATCTGGACCAATTATTTCCAGATAAATTATTCACAAAATAATGGGCAAAATTGCAAATAATTAATTTAATTAATACAGTCTGACCATCTATAGAGTTAGTTGAGTAGGAGAAAACATTTTTGTGAAAACAATACTTGGTAATTAATCAACAAAAAAAAAATTTGTCACTATTATTTATTTCATGTAAAAGGGAAACAAAATACTCAAAGTGAAACTTCAGCATTTCTTATAGAATAACTAAAACATATAGAAGTGGAATACATCTATACAACTTGCTCTGAAATAGAAGAGTTATTGCTTAATTACTTTACAATTACATGCCTATTAATGAGGCTAATAGGAAACAGGGATCAGTTTGACTCCAAACATCTAAACAAAGTATTTCAGAAGAGAATATGGGGGAAAGCTTGACATATTGCAAATGATGTAACTATATGGCTGGATTTGAACCCATGCCTCTGGAAGACAGCTTGTTTATATCTGAGAATAGCAAGAAAAAATAAAGTAGAACAAAATAAGTATCGGATATTTAACTGTTACTGGGTTCCAAGAACAACACAGTACATTACTTCTAACATCAGGCCGAGTGTCAACCGAGGAAATAAACTGAAGGCTTGAAATTAATTAACTTTGCCATGTTTCCACTGCATCCTGGTTATGTCCCAAGTAAGTATAAACAAATTTAAATATACCGAATAAACATCTGGACTGTTAATATTGTCCTATATAATCGAATTAGAAAACAGTTGCTTAGACTCAGTCAGCTTTCCCAGGTACTAGAAGCACAAGCACAAAAGTCTTAATTGTGCAAGCCAACACATGTTAGACATTACTCTATTGCAGAATTGCTCAACAAAGCAATTAAAGATTCTCTTAGAGAAAAATCACTACAAAAAGCAAAGGCTTTAGTTTTCATAACTATCTCTGCTTCAGTTCCCAGGCAATTTATTTTTGAAATTTATTTAGCTTCTGTATGCATCAGTAACTCTGCTAGTCTGGAAGACTCACAGAGCATTAGGCCCTGAAGTTTTTGTTCAGTTGAGTATTCAGATATTTTTAAAATAAAAGTCTCCTGGGTTCTACTAACATACTATTAAGGATGGGGGAGCCCCAGCATCAGAATCCAACATTTTTGTAATCTTCATACCTGAGAGTGGTGAACATTATTGCTGTGCATGTCACTAGGTTCAGCTCTTCCTTCTGTCTTTGTCCTGTTCTGGCTCCAGGTCTGCTCCATCTCTTATGCAGCCAGCACAGGTCAGACTGTACGTGTTAGCTTGTGCTACATGTTAACAAGGCTCTCATGTTCTGGGAACCACAGCTGCAGACATTAAAAGTCTCAAAAAAGGGATTTGTCTCCTCTACTCCTGTGCCTACATTTATAATATCCTTTTATCAAACACTCTCTGTTAAATTACTAAGAAAGGGAAATCAGGAACATCTTTCCTCGTCAAACCACTTTGTAATTTTTTCCTCCCCTAAAGAGCCTTCAAAGGTCTACACTGACACAGTCTACACTGACACACTGAGACATTAATAGAAGTTCAGAACTTGGTCTCATGGAAAAGTTTGAAAAACAGGAGAGTAATTTTGTTTTAAATTCTTTGTTTCTTCTGTTTGGTTTATAAATTTGCTATGGTTTCTCTTCAAATCTCCAAAAACAGATTTGGAAATATTGTTGTGGAGAGGAAAACATTGTTCTGCCAGTTCTCTTATTCTCATTTTGTTCTGCTACAGTAAGTGCAGCTAATTCTGGCTATAGAAATAGCAAAGGGTAGCCAGTCTTACTCACTTTTGTATCCTATCAGTTATTAAATACTAAAACTATGGTTGTCTGGAGGCCATGACACTATTTTATGTGCTTCACAGCCACCCACGCACCTGAGAATAACTCATCTGATTTCAGCAGAATTACATTTTATCTTCATTGATGCAAATAACATTGCAATCCCGGGTAGGATTAGAAAGGTGCTTATATGCCGAATGCACTTTCTGTCACTTTGGAATTATTACATAATTCTAAATCTCTTACAAATCACTTTCAGTTAAACAGGGAAAAAATATGCATTACTCTATTTCTGCCCTTTCTCAAACTGAGAAGCAGCTCAGTGTTTTGGCTGCAGTTAAAATCAGAGCAACAAATTGCATATTGATTGCACTGAACATAAAAATGCCCTGTGGTATTTAAGGTAAAGTACAAGCACAACTCAAGGAATTCAAGGTCAAAGGTGACCCAGGAATTTTAAGTTCTTTGATACCAGAAAACTCATAGCTCCTGTGTTTTCCTCAGAAAATTTTAAAAGGTTAAACTTCTCTGCAGGTATTTAACTACCACCTTAAAATAGTCGTCTGGTAAGCATCAACTAATGATGACTATCTAATGCATACACAGTCCATTTGATTTACAGACATGTTTGGAAGAGATGATAATGGTAACTTCTGGTATCCAGGTTCAGGGTTAAAACTTTCTTCAGTGGGAAGTCCAGAGAAGCTGGGGACAGAAACCAACACTTCTGCACCAAAGGATGCAAAAGTTTCGACATGAGAGGGGAGTGGCAAGAAGAAAACTCTGTATGTGCTTGTTTTCCTAATGCAGTAGTTTATAGCTCCTCACTCAAGAAAGGCACACTGCTCTCCACAGACTTGTTTGTACCTTTTCTCACTTTAAAAGTAGTTACATAGAATGCAGCTGAGATAGAATGTTCTTACTGAAACTCAGTTTTTCCAAGTGTCTATGCGTGTGTGTGTTTACTCCCCTGCTCTGAGTTAAAGGTGGCAAACTTAGGGCCTCTGTAAAGGAAAAGCATTTTCCTGCCCTTTTTCTGTCTATATATAGCCGGCAGCTCCTGAAACACAACTCTTTGCTTTCAAAGAGCAAATATGATTTGACCAGAGAGACTGTGTTGTGTTTTCTCAGCTGTTTTAATTATTTCACACTTCTTTTTTTTCTTTTTTTTTTCTTTTTCTTTTTTTTTTTTCTTTTTTTTCTTTTNTGCAGCTAGTTCTGCCCAAATAGGAGAGCAGGGAGTCTGGCTTACAGGATTTCTTGGTGTGCTTCAGCAAAACAAATTGCTATGACCACTGCTGAAAAAAAAGGACCTTGGTGGTCAAGAATCTGTGATGACAGAAAAGGAAACATAAGATTCATGTCTTTAAAGTTTGAACTGGAAGTGACATTAGAGAACTGTTCCCAGAGCTTGTGAAGAAAGCTGCTCATGTGGAAACATCATGTTTATGTTTAATGCAGTCAAAATCTTTAAAACAGCTAGTTTTATACTTCTAGAGTTGTCTACATAGAAATTAAATCTGTATTCTTTTAGTATGACCTACAGTCCAAAAATATCTCTTGTAATATGCTTCTCTTTTTCATGACATGTGATGCCAAGATATAGTTGATATTGGCGTAGTATGATTTTGAGACTTATAAGAATTCTGATATCAATATAGGCATATATTTGCATTTTCAATGGAAATATAGTCTTATTTGTTGGAAATTTTCCAATCAACTTGATTTGCTTTCTAACTCATGTTGTCATTCTCTGCCACCATTTGATATTTCCTCATTTGTGAGCAATTCATACAAATATTCCTCTGGTTCTTTTTTAACATATCCAAATGATTAATTAGGAAACTCAGACACTCTGTGGGAAGTTGAAAAGACACTCTTAAGGTCATCTGGTCCTAATGACAATCTGCATTTTCCCCCCGCCCCAAACTGGTTGCAAATTCCTTACACATGTTTGTCATAAAGTCAAACCTGCTGTTAGCATGAGAAAGTAGAAGTTTAAGTTGGTGCTGTTTCACACCTGTTGTTATTCTTGTTCTGTAAGAAAACTATGTTTAAAATACATTACTGTAATTACCTGACTATTTGCAGATTTTTTTTTCTCCCAGGCAAGACTTCTAACATCATCCTAAAGCCTTTGTGGACCTAAATCTTTAACAACATAAAAGGTTTATGAGGAACCAGAACCAGAGAGAGAGAATACATAAATTTTGTGAAAGCAGCAAAAGAAAAAAAATTAAAACATGAGGCTAAAGCAAGTACCAGAGGCTGACTCACGCAGATGCCATATACATATAGTAAGAAATAATACCAAGAGGAAACTGAATGGACTAATTAAATGAAGGTCATACATGATGAATATTTCTGATGGCATTGAAATAATGTAGCAGAAGTCAAACAGTACACAGCATGGATCTTCATTTTAGAAAGGCTTCCTATACTGCACAAACATTACACATAAATCAGATTTCAGAACCTCTCTGTTGAGGTAATACTATGCAGCTGCCAAGAACAGACTGCTAATTTTTTTTTTAGTGGCTCTAGTTGGAAAAAAGTAACAATTCAGAAAGGTATATAGGATCATCACTGCAATTTACATGCATCACTTCCACGGTCGTAATTTAGGAGGCTAAGAAATGAATCATCTAAGTGACTGGATGTTGGCTCAGGGGTTTACCTTAGTTGGGGTAAAACTCAGCACCTGGTGACTGAGGGCCACATGAACATATCCTATTGTTTCAACTTGCAAATTTGGACTGTAGCTGTTTCATTTATAGAAAAAACAAAGTTATAAGTTAATTGAACAAAAAGTAATGTCAAAATTTCCAGCATCAATGATGTTATGTTACTACAATCAGCATGGTATAGAACTTGGCTAGCCTGGTCCATCTTCAAACACTTACCTTAATCTGATAAACTGTTATTTTTGCAAATTCATTAATCTGTTGGCTCATCTAACTCTGTGCTGCAATGTCTGTCTGTACATCCCTACCATATGAGTTTGACTAAAATAAACATAATGGCATAGCCTGGACTCCCAGGAGCAAAGAAAACAAGATGGAATAGAAGCCCCTCCCCAAAAAGGTGGTCTCCATAGAAGACCATGTGGTCCAGGGGAAAAAGGCAAAATAGCAGATAAGCCCCCATCCCCCAGTCATGTGGTAGAGAGAGAAAAAAATTAAAAATAACACAACAACCAAATGTCCGCAGTCACAAAACCCCCTTTACCTCCAAACAACAACCGAGATCAAGTACAAAAGCAAAGGAAACCTGGAGTTCAAAACCAGTCAAGGGCTACCAAGATGTTCGCTCCACACCACCCACCAGGGCCTCTCCCAGTGGCAGCAGCTCTGAACTCACGGTGTTGATTTCTCTGCTACTTTTTGGCCCCCTGGACCAGTTGGTGCCGCGCTGCAGGTCTGAGTCGTTACCACATTTTGGGGCGAGGACGGGAGAAGCGGCTCCACAGGGCACCAAAAATGGCAGCCCTGACCCCACCAGTCTCAGCTAGAGCCTGTGGACCCGCATTTGTGAAATTTGCCCTGAAACAGTTTAGGATTGTGAAATGCAGTTTCTTGGAGGCTGCACCAGAAAAGGCATTTAGAAAGAAAGAAAAGGCTTCTGCCTTGTGCTACCTTTGCTTAGAGAAGCAGCCCTCTTAGCAGCCCTGCAAGAATGAGAAGAAAGCCCTCCTTGAGTGTTCCTGATGCTAAGTGGAACCCAAACATCCCCCTCCTCTGCAAAACTGGGGCAAGACTCTCCAATTCTGGTTTTGGCCCCTGGGGCTTAAAGAGACAGTAACACTCTTGGGTAGATTGCACTATGAAAGGTATGGAATACAGCATGCATTTTTTGGGTTGCCAGGACACAATGTGAGAAGCCTCCTACAAAAGTGACCAAACAAAATAATTTCTGAAGCATTAGTCTGTTCAAAGTTAAACATCAAGAACAACTCCATGTATGACAGAACAGTTAATCGCACAGTCTGATGAGAAGATTCAGAGATGCATCTCTTGAACTTGCATGTAATCACAACTTTTGATCATAAGTCCTCTTGTGTTTGGTATTCTTTTCAAGGTTCCTTGATTCTGTAAGAAACACTTGCAACAAATTACACAGTGCATTGGAGAATATGCTTTCACTTGAAAGTTTTAAGAAAATATTCGAACACCACATGAAGAAATTATCAGCACATTGCATATTGCCAAGGTTTAACCCCAGGTAGCAACTAAGTCCCACACAGCTGTTCACCTACTCCACTCCTGTGAGATAGGAAAGAGAATTGTCAGGGTAAAAGTGATAAACCTCATGGGTAGAGACAAAGAGTGTTTAACAACTGACAATTAATAATAATAAGCAATAACAACAACAAGGCAACAAAAACAACAGCAAGAAAATAACAATAATACAGCAAAGAGGAATAAAATCCAAGAAAAACAGGTGATACAAATGAAAACAATTTCTCAGTATTAACCAACCTATGCCAATTCAATCCCTGAGCAGCTCATCCACCCACCAACTTTTTCCACTAGTTTTATTGCAGAGCACAATGTCATATGTTGTGTAATATCCCTAGGGTTAGTTGGGATCCCAGCAGTGTTCCCTCCCAACTCCTTGTGCACCACTAGCCCACTCCTTGTTGGGGTGAGGTAAGAAGCAGAAAAGGCCTTGATGCTACTCACCCATAACAAAAACATCGCTGGATTATCAACAGGCTGTGCTGTTTTCAGCACAAATCCAAAACACAGCCACATACTAACTATTGTGAAAGAAAGCAAAATCAGCACATCCATACGTAGCTTTTGGCCCTTTTTCTATCGCTCCTGAAGAAGTACGCTGCCTTCTGGAATTATGATTCGCAAAGGCTCAGGACCAATGTGCTTTTCAGTTCCATTGACTAATTGATTCATCCAGAAATGAGACACCAGAGAATGAGGCCTTTCTCTGCCTGTGAGTCAGGTCTCCTCTCCTAGGAGACAGCTGGGATCAGATAGTGGGTGATCAGAAACACCAGAAGAAAACCTGCAGAATTTAGACAACCACACAGTAGCAAACCTAGGATCCTCAGGAAGAGTGTGATTACTAACTGCGATAAGATGAATGTTTCTAGCTTCCTCCAGCGCAGAAAGTGCTAGGAGCAACACTTGTCTTTTGCATCAAGGAATATTTGTGCAAAATATGGTGCCAGTCAGGCCTGGTTCCTGAGAATTGCGTTTTTTCATTCTTTGGGTGCAATGATTTCTGCAGAGTTCCTGAATGAAGCTGCAAAGGTCAGCTTCTGCATAGAAGATAGACGAAGTGCACAAGCACTGCAGTTTGGCCTGGTACAACCAAGAAGTGCTGCCGCATGCGTTTCAGCCTTGGAGGTTTGACCAAAAGGTAGCCTAAGATCCAGATCTCCCAAATTCTAATAGTCCTAGCATACCCATCATTCCAAAGTCAGTGTTATCAGTTTCTTCTAGGAGACTCTTAATATGTGCATCAGTAAAGATCCCTTTGGGGAGAGCCCTGGCAACATCTATTTTGTGACTCCTTTATACCCCTGATGTCCCTTGTCAAAGTGATGGTGCACAAAAATTGTAGATATCAAAAGATACTAAGGGAGGTAGGCATGGAGTGTTCATTTTACTGCTTTGTTAAAAGTCAGCATTTAAAATGTGCCTAAAGTAGTCCTAAGGCATTTATGTTCTTTTAGTCTTGCTTCAAAAGATGGTACAATTTAAGGCAAAGAAATACATACTTGGACTGAAAAGACTTTTGGGAGAAGTTGGAATTGTGTTTCTGGTTAGAGTTTTCCTTGTAATCGTACATCTCTGACATTTCTTTAATTTCTCCTTTCACAATATATATTAACAGAACTATGTGGTGATTTTATTCTGTTCTGTTTTACTCCAGTGCCAAAATCTGTGAACTGAGCTAAATAATTTAGTAATCTTACCCTTTAAACTAGGAGATGTTAAAAGGACCAATGCAGCCAAGGATTTCTTCAATTATTTAATTCACCTACCTGAAAATATGATACAGTCAAGCAACAGGGCCACCATACAAACACTGATCTAAATTACATCTGTTTATTTAAAGTGTTTTGCCACCAAGTAGTACTAAAAGCAGTATTGTTCTGATTAAAACAACAACTTTTATCCTGGCAACCTTCCTCCTCTCCTAACATACTTCAATTATTTATTGAAGGGTTTTTCTCATGGGGTAAAAGATATAATACTAAGGTAAGCTGTTTCTCTCCCGTATTTTCACCACTGATACTAAATAATTTAATTGCTGCAAGCATTATAAATTGTGAAAATCAGTGCTCAGCAGGGACTCAGTCCAGCCCTAAAGCTGGAGAGCACTGCAGCCCCAAAAGCTGTCAAAACACAAGTGAACAGCTTCAGTATTAGGAGAATTTTTGGCTGGTGCACAACTGTCTATTTTCATTCTGTGATCTTCATATTCCTACTCCCCTTCCCCTAACAGTGGTTGGCACTGCAGACATGTCTTTATTGTGACTTAGTGGTTTTGTGGATGGATTTGACAAGCACTGCTGGCTTAAGTACTCTTTGTATGAGTTATAGCAATAAATAAAAGGCCTTTGGTAACCTTTCCCCCTCTCCTGAGCTTATTATACAGCGTTCTGTTGCAGGCAGCATATACTTTTAATTTTGCCATCTTTTATCATCTTTATCATCTTTGTTCATCTTTTATCGTGGTGCTGTTAGTATTTTAGTAAAGATTGGTTTATCTAGTTGCGATATCTACAGACCTTACATCATAGTGTTAGATCCCATGTATGGTCTCCAGAAGTTGCTGCAGCTAATTCCCACACAGCCATTTGTTCACCAGAGCTGAGCACATGCCTGGGATTTGGCACCCTCTGTGTGGAGTTTGCAGATGGTTGGTTCCCCTGTGGAATCCTCAAGGCTATGAAGGAGGGGTCAGCTCACCTCCATTTACTTCTGCCATTTGAGCCCTCTGAGGGACGCAGAGGGCCAGTCTATTCATCTCTCTACCTCTCCTGATGAAGCTGTCTACCCTGAAAAGAAAATTGCAAGAGTTACAGACACAGAAGATCAATGAAAGGAGTGTGTAGCACAGTCTAATGAAGAATACATCTGGCTAAAGAATAGGGAACATGGGTACTGCTCCCTGCGACAAAAATATTTCAGATCATTTTTTCCCCTGAAATGCAAAGGCATTCCTTGAACTAGGACCCAAAACCTGGGCATTCTGGTAGCAATTTCCAGCCACTAAGCTACAAAAGCCTTCTTGTTTATGTCTGCTGTCCTTTGGTCTCTTGTCTTTAAGAAATGGAAGGAACATCTTTATCCTTTGAAAGTTAGAAGATGGAAGATTTTTCTTGGCCTCTGGTGTTCTTTGATCATCTTTCTGATACAAACTTGCCACCTACCAGGCCGTTCTAATGCAAGTGCAAATAGCAATAGTCTCAGCAAGTGGAACAGTCCCAAGAATGTAGAGAAATGTGTTTGCTCTTCACCCGTGGGAATCCAAGAAACTAGTTAGGAAAAACAAAGATTGAAAATGTTCAGCACTTCAGAGTTGCTCACATTCAGAGTTGTTTTTCTTTAGTTTAAAAACACTTTTAGATATTTTTATTTACTCTTTTTCCCTTTAACAGAAGCAGCATTGATAAGCCATCAGCAAATAATAATAAATTTATATTTAAAAAAAAAACAAGTCAGTGGTATGCAGGTCTGCAATATATGATTTCTATTTGTAATATATTTATGGCATTTAATAAGTTAATAATAAATTAATGTATTTCAGACCTAGTAAGAATTCAAACTTTTCACTGTCCTTTCCCACAAATCTGTAATATTATACTGAATGATTATGTATTTTAGTGCAGAAATTTGGCCTATGATAACATAAATAGAAATATAAAGAAACGAGACATCAACAAGTTTAGATTGACCTTCTATAACATGCCAATGTAGACAATCCACAAACTTTTACTTAAAATTACCAATCTGGCATTTTAAAAAGTGAATATTTTTATGTGTAAAAAGGGGAAACTAAAGTACCAAATGTCTGGCTACTTTATCAGAATAGCACTTTACATCTTTTAAGAAGCTATCAGGCTATTACCTATGACTAATATATCAAGTTTCAGTGCAGCTTTTATTCAAAATTTAGTAGAGATAATAGTGAGATAAAAGCTACCCTCTGGATCTTATAATTAAAAGGACAAGAGCCTGAGAGTCATAAGAAGGGAACGCAAAGTTAATTACTTGCTTGTGTGCAGAATAAGAAGTCTATAATCTTAAGTAGTAGCCAATTTATAGGTTTGAATTCCTGAACACTAATGTATTAGGAGAATCATTTCTACTTCTGATAATTTCTTCATATAATTCTGATTAGACTCTTAGCTGTAGTTTAATTTACTATGCCACTTCCCAACACGCCCCTTTCTCTATGGTTTTGTTTACCAGAGCAAAGATTTCAGGCACTAATATTGTCTGAAAGCTTACAGTAAATCTAAACAGTAAATATGTTTTAGAGTCAGTTGTAGCAGAAAATAATAAATAATAGTACTCTGCATCTCTTAGTAGATAAAAAAATCCAGTGGGGATAAAATATATTCTGAAATATTAAATTTACTCTGTTTACTCTCTGGGTAAAATTAGGATTTAATTTAAAAATAAATATTTGTGTTTTCTCCAGAAATAATTTTCAGCTAAAGTTGGTGTCTATGGCAATTTTCCAAATTTTCCAAGTTTTCTTTTCAGTGTCAACTTCTCTGGGAGATTAAGAGAGTCAAGAGATGTAATGCTGTAGATGCAGAACCAGAAGACTTTTCTAAATTGTTCTTGAGGATATTTTATTTCCTACTGTACATTAAGTACTATCCTACTTTTTTCCTATTGCAAATGAAAAATAAAGGTATGAAAATTTTTTTGAAAAAAATATTTCAGGATAAAAGCAACAGCAGAAACAGAATGTATGATGGCAAAACTGACAAAGTAAAACTTTTTGAGGAGGGAAGGAAGGAAGGAAGGAGGGAAGGAAGGAAGGAAGGAAGGAAGGAAGGAAGGAAGGAAGGAAGGAAGGAAGGAAGGAAGGAAGGAA
>PYHW01010255.1:3019131-3043638 GCA_013186435.1 Turdus rufiventris
CAATAATTCTCTGTCTTTTACCCTTCCAGTTCTCTCTTCAGTCTTGCTGGTGGGGGAAAAAGCAAGTGGCTGCCTGGGGCCTGGCTGCTGGCTGGAACTAAACCATGACAACATCCCAAATAACCTGCTTAAAACACATCCATTGCTACAAATGAAATAAAATGACAGAATCTTCCTCTGTTGATGCTAGCAGTATAATTTTTGTTGTCCTGTTGGGTGCAGGAAGATGGCTGCACTTGCAGTATAATGATTTGCCTCTACTTTCATTCAGATAAAAGCTCGAAGTCTATGACACATTGATATTATGAGTCACTTTCTGTAAGGTCGCTGTAGGTGCATTACATCACAGGGAAAGATACAATTCAGCATTGCATTTCTGTATTATATCACTGGAACAATTCTGCCAAGTTTTGTCAGCAGGATGAAGGGTCAGGTTCAAAGTCTGTGAGTTCTTTGTAAAATTACAAAACAAAACCAGATGAGTATTCATTCAAGCACCTGGGAAAATGAAACCCTTCCTCTCAAGGCCAAAGGTAGTCAATACTTTTCTCTTTTCAAGGAATTTATATTTTTGTGCATATAATAAACAAAAATAAAAGAAACCCAGAGCATTTAAATTCAGGTGAAAGACAGCACAAGCAAACAGGAATTAACAAAATCTAATGTATAAAGCACATAGCCCAAAATTAATTTTGACAATAAACTTTTTCCTTTGCTTCTTTTTGTACTGACACAAGTATCCATTGACATTTATTCAATGGACACGCTGTGGGCACACTTACCTCTTGGTTTTATTTTCTTGTGACTTGGATTTATTTCTTTCAGTCATTGAACACTCAGACTCAGGAATTCATTTCCACGGGTCCATTTTGAGCCCCTCAATAGAAAAACTCAGTGGCTTCTTTGGACAGAGCTCTTCTGCTCTCATTTGCAGAACTTTAGTACTAAAGTACCTAATTTATGATCAGCCCAGAGCCAACTTGTACATGGTCTGCTCAGACAACGGACAGAGGATCTTTCTAAACCCACTCAGTAAGTGGCATACACCTATTAAATGACCTCTTGACCACATCTTCAAGTATCTTTGCAATAAACTGGTGAACCATGAGCATCTGTTTTCAGAAAATTGTATTTTTTCCCCAGTGAGCTGCTGTAGATAGCAATCTGTAACAATTTGCAGCAAAGAAAGGCCCTTTAAATTTTTATGCCAAAATGATGCTGATTTTATCTCTGTGCTTATTTTGAGAACTAGTTAAAATTCTCATTCAGCTCTTGATGCAGCCTAGAGCATCAGCAGAATGTGTTTTCCCTGTGATTTCTCCTCTTGATTCAGCTGTAAATTGCAGAGTACTCATTTGGTTTTGACCCATGGAAATAAATGGAGAAAAATGGTCCTTAGCCACCACACATTTGTTTCTTCTCATTTCTTTCAGCTGTGTCTAGAAGCTAGAAGATAGCAAATCTAGTTTCTTTGTTAGGTGTGGAAGAATGACTAGTGAAAGCTGAAACACTATCAGGCTTTAAGCCCTTTAGATTGGACATGTCAAATCAATTCTCAAATTTGGTGATTTTATTTCTTGGTTCATATTCCAGTTGAGGACCTGGACCATAGTCTAAATTAACCAAATGTGATCATCTAATAGCCATAGCAAAAGAATAAAAAATGAAATATCATTATTTCAAGTTTCCACTGAGACATAACCCATATAACCTCTGATACTAGAAATGCAGTTGACAGCTTTCTATCAAAGAGGGTAATTTGTCCAAGCTGAAAACAAACCTGCAGTTGGTTTCAGTGTAAAGACCAAACCATAGATGTTTTAATCCTAGAGGTGAAGTTCTGTTTCTGTTTGACTTCCCAGATGACCTAAGGTTACAGATGATTTGAAACAGATGATGCAGAAAGAAAAACAATGATACCACCAACAGCTAAAGATTGGGAATGAATTGAGGTTTTTTCCATATGTTCTTCAGGAGGTAAAGGAAAGGTTCTTGGACTCACTAATCAACAAATCTGTTCTACCTGGTGCGCAGTTTAATTCTTCATTCATTACTTGCCTTCATTTGGAGGATCCTTGTTTGATAATTATTTTTCTGTGTAAATAAAATGAAATAACACGAGGCAAAGAAATAAAGGGAGTTTTAAGAAAATTATTTCCTTAAAAGTTCTTGACTTACGCCTTTTAGCATTTTGTAACTCTCATTTTTGCATATTTTCTACATGATACCTCATGAAATTGTATATAGAAATGAGAAATAAGTCACTTTCAAATCTGGAAAAAGATTTCTCTCCTGAAAAACAACAGGTCTCTTCCAGAAAGTAAGAGCAAGAAAAATAAGAATAAAGACTGAAAGATTGTGTATTATTTTGGTTAAAATATGTTACAAAATACGGATTTATAATCAGAAAAGCCAGGAGATGTTCATAGTTTCACTAAGTTTCAAAAAGTCAGAGACAACATTTTGCTTGAAAGGTGTCCAACACTAGAATAAGACAGCATCTGTCAGTACTCAGTAGAGGGCATAACAGGCAAATTACAGTATTTTCATGATTATAAGCTGCACCGAGTATAAGCCGCACTTCCGGGTGTCAGCAACTTTTCTTTCTTTGTCCATATATAAGCCGCACCTGATTATAAACCGCACTTCGGGTTCAGACCAAAATTTTAGTCACAATGGTGTGGCTTGTAATTGTGAAATTACTGTATATGTCTTATGTTATTTCTGATTTATTAGAAACATAGCTCTGCATCCATTCTGACTGAAAACTTCCGATACAGAAGGACAAGGTCCATCAATACCAGATCTTTGATAAGGATTGTGTTCATTAGATGATCAAAAGTTGAATATTCTGTTTTCAATTAATAAAAGGGATGTTTCTGCTGTCACCAAAAAGTATCTATTCCCTCTTTGCTGATATTCACAAAAAACCTTCCTTCTATGTGTTGCTCTTTTTCTGCAGGGTACTACTGCGACGCATTTCCTACCATTTATTTCTGGATCTATTTCCCTCTTTTCTAAATAAGCATGAAAATCTATCAGGAAGACTGAGGAGGAGACATGGTCTACGAAGCATATTTAGCATTGAACATATCTATTCATAATTTCTGAGTGACATAGAATGTGGATGAAAATGTAAGTTTATGAAATGAAAATGTATCATCTGTATAAAACATCAGAAAGCTGGTAGAATTGACAGAAGCAATTGTTCTTGTCACATGAAGCACTTTGCATGTAATTCTGTGAGCATTTTCAAGAGTTCTCAGCCTGCAGCCCATTGGCCCTTCAGCTTCTGGTAGAGATGATTTGCTAACTGTTCTGCATATCTGTAATCACTACATCAGAATTAATAAACTTCTGAAGAAAAAAATAGTGTCAGTAACCTTCCCTCTTCAAAATACACCCCATTCTATTGAAGAGCATGACTCCACAGTAATTTAATTAATTTTTGATAGCAGAGAACTGTTAAAGCTATTGAGGTCTTATGTCTTTTTGCTGTTGTGGCATTGTCTTCATTCACACCAGAAGGCTCCTTTTTTTTTAAAGTGTATACAGCCTGTTGAAGTAAGATTTTAAGAAAACCCTTAAACACCTAAAAATTCTGAAAAAAACTACTGAATTATGTACAATATTTCAGTTGAAGATAATTTTATTTACTTATTATATATTATCTTTATCTCTGTTTTCAGGTAACACAAGATCTGTGCAAATCTTACTGTTGTTGATTCCCATCTTGATTATTCAGTTGATCCCACACTTCTCCAACTCTCACCTCTCTTTGCCAATAACAAGTGACAGAATTAAAAATGTTGAAGCATGATCTAAATTTTCAAGAATGGATAGTGATTTAAGATTGCTGAAAGAGCTGGGAATCAAGTACATTAAATTTTATAGATGCAAGAGCTAGCTTTCAACCAGTGAAATTCTGAATGTTTTATGGGAAATAAGCTTAAAAACAACACAAGAACTGAATCATATAAAGGATGCACTAGAAAATTCCGAAACACAACTGAGCTTATCTTTTCAGTTCTTTATTCTTGTTCTGAATTGCTGTGCAGTACAAATTTACCATACTGACAGTAGTGGCAATATCAGGATAAAGACAAAACAATAGACCTCATCTTTGTGTTGAAAGTGCCAATAGCAAAAATTAGAGATTAGCATAGTTAGCAGCCCAGTCCAATCCATTAAGAGACTAACTTTCTTAAGGATAAAATTTTGCAAAAACAACAAACAAACCCAAGCAAAACAAACAAACAAACAAAGGGGGTGTACCAGGTGAAAAAATAGCTTCTCTGTTTTATATCCCTTTATCCCTGGTTTTAAATGCAAGTAAATTAGAGTAGCAGTCTTTTCAAAGCAGAGAATAATAGTAGTTTGTAACATTTTATTTCAAAATGGTAGTATCTTTTTAAAGGTTTTTATTTTTACAGCATGGAAAAAATATTTCCTTTCTATCTCCAGCAACAGGAAAGAATTGTGGCATTTTGTCAGTGCAGAAAATAAAGAAAGAGTAGATTTACATCAGTCTTTGGAAGCCATGGAAAAAGTACTTCTGGACACTTGAAGGAATGTAAAATAATTTGCAAAGCATCCCCTGTTCTTTTCTTTAATCAGTTTGTCATGAGGAAGGGCTGGGGGCTGGGACTTTTTCCCTTTTCTAGACCCACTGAGATTGGTATCCCAAAGACGGATGCAGGTCAAAATCCACACCGATGGCATTTGTTTCAGACCTTTCTGACCCAGGTAGAACTCGAGCAACAACCTCAGTTCCACTGAAAATTCACCTCCACAGCTAACCTAAATTTAGGTACACATTAGATTCCTTACATTTATACACTCAGCTGACTCTTATCAGACAGCTGAGTTATCTAATCACCCAGGACTTTCGCTTTCAATGATGAAAAGAAAAAGGTGTCTACAGTAATTCTGTCTTATCTAAGAACACAGATCAGAGAGAATTGCCTTTTGAAAATATTTTTCATTTCCTCTCTTCATTGAACAGCAAAGTTCCTCAGTCAAGTAGTTGAAATTAGGAGAGGTAAATCTGGGCCTATCAGTCCCAGAGGCACTACAACCTTCAAATGTGCTAAAGGTCTGCTTTAAACTTCTGCTAAAGGAGTACCATGCGTTTGTTATTCTGCTTGTACATGGTTAAATAGTTCTCTTAACGATCTTCCTTTGGTTAATAAAATTATAATTTAAAATTCTATTCTTTCTTTACATTTGCTCAGTTTATGCTTTACACTAGATACTAACCATGTGTTACTTGGAAATACAATGTTATGAAAAAGTGATGGTAGTACAGGATAGGATCTTCACTTTTTTGGACAAAGTGCTGAATAAAAGCAATCCATTTTACTAGCTGAGGTAATTTGTAATTGTAACAGCTCTTGTTAATAGAGAACAGAGATGATTCTTTGACTGTTGGATCTAACATGTTCGCATCAAATTGTGTTTGACTCCTTTTTGAAAGTTGACCACTAGTGAAATAAAGTAGCTGATTGGAAAAAAAAATGACAACTTAAATTCAGTTATCCAGGTTTTTCATTATAATCTCAAAACTCAGTCCAGAGGGTTGTGTCCATATGGAAGAAGGAAAACTCACCGTCTTAGAGAGAGTCTTAATGAAACCAATGACTGTTAGATTAGACTTTTCACACTAATCTGGTCTATCCTGATTTACAACATCCATTTTTTAATAACCATAACAGTTTCTGGGAGATGATAATCAACTGGGCAAGGGGTGAGAATACATTTAGGTTTTCCAATTTACAGCATTGTGTTGATAAAGAACCTCACCAAATAACTTGGTTTTCTCCACATGGAAGCAAGTGACATATTTTTGGTTCTTCAATCAGACTGCATCAGATAATTCATATTTAAAACAAGGATTTTTCACTCATTTTTCATTCTGCAGCCTACTACAAATAATAATCAATAAAAATATTTACAGTTCTCACAGAAGTTTGTGGATTATGTGTTTGTTTAGGCACTTCTACAGTTTAACTTCTAGATTGAAAAAAGACATTACTGAAATAATACTGTTCTTTAATTTGACACTCTCCAAAATTATAAGCATAGTCAAAAAATCACAAAAGTTTTAAGGTTGGATGGCTTCTCTGGAGATAGCCTAGTCCAACTTCCTACTCAGAGTAGGGTCACCTGAACAGGGCACCAAGGACTGACTAATCTGACCTCTATGGGAGCGTCTGCATGAGTGGCTAAAGAAGAGCTACTGATTTCCTTTACCTGACATCTGTAAGGGCTTTGGTGTGGTCTCATACAACATCCTTGTCTCTAATAGGAGATGGATTTGAAGGATGATATATTTGATGGATAAGGGACAAGCTGGATGAATGCACACAATGAGCTGCAGCCAGTGATTCAATGTCCAAATACAAAACAGTATCAAGTGGTGTATCTCCACATCAGCACCAGTACTGTTCAATATCTTTATTAATGATACAGACAGTGATCAATAAAATCTTTTCAGTAAGAAACTTGTGGATCAGCACCCGTTTTCCATTTTTTCTTCAGAAATATCTGGAGAATGAGATTGTAACAATATTCTACTTCCGCTACAAATACCACAAATCTATGTGTACCCGTGCACTTTCATTTACCTGCATAAACATAAAAGATTAATAAACAGGCTAACTTATGCTCGTCTTGACTGGAACTGGTTTTCTGATCCTTACTGATTCTTTGCTTTTAGAACATATTACCGAGCTTTGCTAACAAAGCACATGCTTCACTCACCTCATGTGCTAGCCTGCATAAAGATGAGTAATCTGCTATTGCCTAGTGTTAATGAAGACAACTGTATTACTTTATTGCTTGCTGTTATTGCTTTAGATTTGCATAGCTTCCAAAATATAGTCTCATCCCTTAATTTCAAAGGGGTGATTTGTGATTCATCTTATCTTTTTTTCTACTTAAAGTGATAGAAATTGGGAAATAATCTGTGTTCAGACTCAAGATGGTAAAAACACATGGCTGTCCATATACTACCATTAAAGAACTTTAAATATAGGAGAAGTTTACCCAGGTCCATTCACATATGCTAAGAAATTCCTGCTTAATGCTTTCTCTCAGTAAATCTGCTGAGTAAATAAAACCTTCATGATTTTTTTGGTCTCTTCTTATTTGTCCTGCACTGTGGCTGCTTAAGAATCATTGGACTGTGTAATCCCTATCAGTAATGTCCAAATACACCTAAAAAAACCACCTATTCAAATTCTTTTTTCCAACAGTTAGTATGCATTGACCCTCTGAATTTAGTAGACATCATGAGGTAAAGATTTACATCTACAATGCAATGCATCTTTATGGTATTATTCAAAGTATGCTCATAAACTCTGTCTGCTCAATCATGAAAAACATCTGGTTGACGAGTGAACAAAATAGTAAACAATTTTAAGCTGTATTTCCAGAATGTAACCCACAAACGCTTTCTATTAATGAAGTTTTTCTGTCATATCAGCAGTGTCACTTCCGACAACAAAGCCACAGATTCATGAGGCCATAGAAGGCCTCTTCCAGCTGCAACAAGGCTGAAGTGCATGGTCACAGAAAGAGCTAAGGATTTCTCATACTCAGGCTCTGAAGAGGCTTTTTTTTGTTCCAGTTTTTGTCAATACTTTATGTAAAAATAAAGGCAGGTGACAGAATCAGAGTAAATATAAAGTGGAGAATACTTTTCCTGCGAGCAAGCACTCAAGGAGTTAGCTGAGCAGAATGATCCTACATCAAGTTAGAATGAGCTGCTGGAGAGACCCAGTGTCCAAGAGTCTAACATGCACTTAAAATTTTGGCTTTTTTAACTTTGAACAAGAATTGCTTTTCATCTACAAGAAAATTGAGGAGACAGGACACCACCATTTCAATTTACCACCAATTGCAAGTGTGGCAATTTTAATTCCCAGAGAGGTTTGAAGAAATATTGAAGGTATATAATTTTATTTTGGATGTCATTAGGGATAAATCTTTGATCACCAGCAAGTCCTACAGAGAAAAAGCCATGCTGTCTTCCAGGATCAGCAATGGTCCTGTTCTATTTATGTCATCGTGTAATTTCTGGATGTTTTGGACTGAGAAGGCCACTGTGATCTCTGAAACCTAGCAAATCTGTGACTACCAGGTTTACCTGAATTTTCATGTTGTCTTTACCTAAATTTTTTATTGTACCTAATTCATTCATGCCTTATGTCATAATCCAAATTTTACTCACCACAGGCTTTAATCTTTAGATTTTGTTATAACCTTGTTTACTAGATTTGAAAAGCTTTCATCCATCAGTTTTCTGTTCCTTATGTAGCTACTCACAGACAAAAGTCAAGTCTCTCTTTTGCCTCTTCTATGGGCAACTCATCTGAGCACACACCAGAAAGATCTGAGCAGACTTTACATTAGTTTTTTTTTTTTAATGCATTCTTACACACTCTGCTGTGGAATCGTGACCTGATTTTCCTCTACAAACTTCTGTTTCTAAAGTATAGATGTGCATTGTCAATGACTTTTTCAGTGTCTTGTTGAGAGTACAGTATCAAACATAGTAAGATTTTAGAAGAAACAAACATTCTACTTTATATTCTAGAATTATGAAATTTTTTATTCTAAATTCAAACAATTTCTGTACAAACACCTTTTACTTTCAGTGTTTTCTTTTTTTGGTTTTTGTTTAGGTTTTGGCTTGTTTGTTTGTTTGGTTGGTTGGTTGTTTTGTTGGGGTTTTTTTGTGAGGAGGACGTGTTTCATTTACAAAACCTTTTTTCCTTTCTCAGCATTCGTGCCATCCCTAAAGTTTTGAAAAACCTAAATGTTTTCAGATTTATTCAACAGCTATTAAAATCAGTTGGAAAATTAGTCCCATCTATGGTGGGTTTCAGATCAAAAATAAAAGTCACTATTTACACTATGATGCTAAGTTACAGTGTTAGTTTTGAGTACAAAGAAAATTAATTTCACCTATATTCTGTGTCTAAAAAGTTAGATGTTTAAGTCCAACTCAGTTACTCTCTTTATATATAAAGGTGTATAAGAAGTATCTTCACCAAATGACTGAAAGCGTCATAAAATAGGTGTCTAAGGTGAGTTAGTTACTGAGTCACCCTCTCTAAGCATATTTTTTTCTTCACTGACTATAGAAAGGATTTTACAATCCTAGATTTAGAAGAACAGCTTTTAGGTATTTCAGGAATGATTCAAGTGCCCATACATAGGTGCTGAAGATTATCTGAGCTATCCTCATGGAGCCAACAGAAATAGAGACCCACATCCATCTGCCACACTCTGAGCACTCAAAGGCCAATCTTCCTATGTTTTGGGAGGGTAATTTGACCAGAACCATGAAAGCCATGAGTATACTGGATGTATTCAGATTCAGATTTGTGTGCCAAAGCAGTCACTGAGCATAGATGTGCATAGGCATGCAAATTAAAGCAACTTAATAGGAAATGAAAGTGAGGGCAGGTTTCCTCAAGATCACTGCTCCACCAACACAGTTGTCCTCTGAGTGGTGATATTACACAGTGCTGAGCTATGCAGATCTACCACCCGCTAAGACTGCAATACATATTAGTTAAACTTGAAGCATATAGAATCAAGCATTAGAACTCCAAAAGCCCTGCCTTATCTAGCAAATTTCTTCAGAAACCTACATTTCTTTTAATCAACCTTTCCTGAATTAAATCACCAAAAGTAAAGCAAGGATGAACAGCTTTCTCTCACAGTACAAATAAATTGTCTGATCACTGGAATAATGATTCAGCTTTTCCTTTTCCTCCTTCCTGTCTGCTCAAAAATAGTAATTAAATAAGTCAAAGTAGAAGGGTTTTGCCTTTCCTTCTGCCAACAAGAAGAATGAGATTAAATGGACGGGTTTTGGTCTCTTCCCACTCAAGAAGGGCCAGTCCTGGTTTAGGCACTTAAATCAAGGACCTGATGAATAAAAATCAGCTTTAACTCAAGATTATTGCTTGGAGGACAGGAGGTGATTTGAGACAGCCAGCACAGCTTCACCAAGGGCAAGTCTGCCTGCCCAATCCAGTCGCCTTCCTTCAGTGGAGTGACTACGTAACTGGACAAAGCAAGAGTTACAGATACCATTTATGTGAACTTGTGTGAAAACTTTGACATAGTCCACAAAACATCCTTCTCTTCAAATTTCAGAGAGATGGATGGACTGTTAGATGAATAACAAGGTGATTGGACAGTCACATCCAGAGGGTAGCGGTCAAAGGCTCAGAATCCAAGTGCACATCAGTGAAAAGTGGTGTCCCTCAGGGGTCCATATTGGTACCAATATTATTTAATGTCTTCATTAATGACACAGACAAAGGAATTGAGTGCACCTTCAGCAGATTTGCAGATGACACCAAGCTGAGTGGTGCAGTGACCCTCTTGAAGGATAGGATCCAGAGGGACCTGGACAAGCTGGAGACATGGTCCCTGGGAATTCTCATGAGGTTTAAAAAAACTAAGTGCAAGCTGTTGCACCTGGGCTGGGGTAAACCCCAATACCAGGACAGGCTGGGGATGAACAGACCTAGAGCAGCCCTGCTGAGAAGGATTTGGGGATGCAGGGGGTGAGGGGCTGGACATGACCCAGCATGCCCTTGCAGCTGAGAGAATTGGGATTGCTCAGCCTGGAAAAGAGAAGGCTTAGAGGTGACCCAATTGCAGCCTTCCAGGACCTGAAATGAGCCTGCAAGAAAAATTGAGTGGGACTTTTTAAAATGGTGTGTTGTGTCAGGAAAATGGGAAATGGCTTCAAAACAAGAGAGAGAAGGCTTAGTTTAGATATTTGGAAAATGCTCTTTACTTTGAGGGTGGTGACACACTGGAGCAGGTTGCCCAGAGAAGCTGTGGATGCCCCACATCTTCTTGAACACATTCCTGGAGATGTTCAAGGCCAGGTTGGATGGATCTCTGAATAATCTGATCTAGGGGAAGGTGTTCCTGCTCTAGGCAGAGGGATTGGGATTGGAACTGGATGATCTTTAAACTAACTGAGGACATGGTTTGATGGATTGGAGTGAATCTATTGCACTGAGATACCCAACCTGATGTGCATTACCAGCACATCTCAAATGTGTTTAAAATACATTAGATTAAACTTCTTTCTCTGAAACTTAAAATAATACATTTGTCTTACATCTGTGATGAATTAGGAATATGTAGGTGGCAGCATACAAGAGATGGTTGACAGTGGAGGTCTCTGCAGGGATTCTCTCTACATGCCACCAGCCTTGAAGGAATTCAGTTCAGAATGCACCAAATGCAGGTGTTTACACATAAATATCTGTAGGTTTGCTGTTTCTCAAATTTTCCTTATATTCAATGGACTATTAGTCAACAGAATCAATGAAATTAGAAGTTACTCAGCTCACCATAAAATAGATATCTGGTGGTATAATCTGGAGTTGAATTTTGAACACTATCACTAAATATCAACAATTGAACAGCCTCCAAGAGGTGATTATTTGTCTGTTCTGACTGCAGAGAGATCCTAAACCAATAAATTAGCACAGAAGCCTAATCCTTACATGGCTGGAACTTGAGGAGATCAATCTCACTGGTTTTATTGCAAGCTTTTTCCTTTGTCTCACTCTCATATTCATCCATTGGACATTATTTCCACAGATTTCTCTGCTACATTGTGTGTAAACTGCTAACATTGTTAGTAGTGGTTGAAAAAAAAAAATGGGGAAAAATCCTGATTGTTTTAATTTATTTTCTCAAGTTTCTGTAGACCATGTTCAAAAGGAAAGAGGTAAACAGGTCTTGGCTTCTTAATGGAAAAATAATCTGATAAAGTGCCGTTTTCCTAAAATATATTTTTGGTTGCTCAGAACAGTCAGACCAGGGGGAAAAAGCAAAATGACTTGTAATGATGAATCACAGCTGAGAAAGGGGATATACCAAATCAACTTTTTGGCTGTATTGATTTCAGTGTACAGACAGCTCCATCTCTGATGTAATGGGAAGCACTGTGCATGGCACTTCCCTAAGGACTGAGAGGCTTTATGCTATTACATTAATGTCTCCTAAATAAGCATGAGGATTAATTTTCAGAACTCTGAAACAAATACTTTAAGTAAGTTTTGCTCTCTCACACTCAGCTGGATCTGTTGCATAGTAACTCCCACTACTTTATTCTCCAAATTGCAGTAAATTGACCCTGACTTTTTGAGAGTAGGCCTTATCTCATGTAACCCACAGATAAACCGTTTTATTTTGTATTGCTTTTCTAAATTAAAAGAGAAAATTATACAAATTAAAGTCCCCCCAAAGTGTTCTGTTGAAAAATGCACCTAGACAGGCTGTGTTGGGAAAAACATGAACTCTTGATCCTTTTCTCAAAATCTGACATAGAGACCTGAAGTCAATAAATTTTGTTTTCAAGAGATACAGGGCTTAGGATTGTGTCTTTACTGTTGCAAAGTCATTGATTACATTAAATAAATGAGATCTAGTCAAATCAAGCACAATGCTTTTCCACAAAGAAATTCCAAGAGTCCACTGTTTCCTTAAGGATGTCGTTAGTGTTCAAACAGACACATACCATGTATAACACATTCATGCAGAAATTCACAATACCCATTTCTTGTCTTTGTCTTTCTTCTTATTTGTATACAGTTTAGGGAGGGGAATATAATAATATGAGCACTGCTGAGAGCACTGAATCTCCAAATAAAATATTTCAAGCAGCATGATTCTTACTGGCTCAGCACTACTAAACTCTGACTTGGATATCCCATACAAATGCAGGCTGTTAAATTGTAGGTTCACGTTCGATATTGTTAATGGAAATACATTTTCATGTATGTACAAATATGGAACAATGGCACACAAAATAAAAGCCATATCCTACTTAGATTAGGCCTTCATCTGAGTTAAAATCATTGAAACTTGATAATTTTTTTTGATGGAAACATGGCATTTTTTCTTTTTGTTGAATGGTTTTTGGTAGATGTTAGAGAGACTGGCAAGGCAGACTCACACTGAGTAAATTAAAAACAAAGAGCATTTTTCATTTTAACAGACACAGATATTTTAAAAATGGACATACCAACAGAGCTATGTTACTCTGAATCTTTCATTAATAGCATGAGTTGTCTTTCAGTATTAAGCAAATACAGCTGAATTCATTCAACATGCAACAACAGCCTGATGCTTCTATTACTCCACAGGAACCATGATACAGTTTCAGAACTGTATACAGCTTCATAAAATTATTTTACTGAATCATTATTTTAAGACAGAAGTCTAATCTTCATAGCCATCTTCGTGTTTAAACAGTTTGGCAAATTAAAATGAATGCTCTTTGGAGAACAGCTGAAGAATACACTAGGAAATCCAAGGTGAGCTTCTGATCATGCAAGAGATACTGCATGACGGAGAGGCTTGTTCTTTCTTCATGTATGATGCATATTAAAGATCATGTTGGGTGACTTAAAACAGTATGTAAAAGTCATTCATAAATTAGGAGACACAGATCTGTAGGAGTTTCTGTATTTATGGCACTATAATGAGACCACACGCTTGGTATGGGCATGGAATTTATATTCTGGTTTAAAATCTATCACATTAAAAATATACAATAAAGAAAATATATCTTAGTAAAGTTATGGACTGGTCAACATCTGACTGTTGCAATTTAAACAAAAATTGTGCCTACAACTATCACTTTGCATACATATCACACAGGATGAAGAGACAGTGACATTCCTGTCTGACTGATGTTTAAAAATTATCTAACAAAATTCATCTTGAAATCTGGCATAGAAGACCAGATATTTACAACAACATGAGATCTTTTCTCCCCACATTCAGTGTGTTATGCACTTGTACTCAAAGACAGTCAAGAGTGCTTGCAAGGAAGTTGCCTCATATAAATTTTCTTAGAAAATTTAAGAGAGTTACAGAAAAGGAAGGGATCCTGTAGTGACTTTAGTCTCACCTTCATTTGAATGCCCCAGTAATTCAGTATGACTACTTAGATTGATTAATCTTGTAGGACCTTTGTCTTTTGCACCATTACGAAGACTCAGACTGATTGAGAGAACTTTGGGAGAAAAGACCTTGCTAAGAATCTTTATCCTGATACTATTAATAACACTACTACAATATTTTGGCCTTGCCTATTCACTTACTTGAGTTCTTCAACATTTAAACTATCTTCTTTGTAACTCAGATACCTGAAACCTTGATTTCCAGTTCTTGCAGTAAAAAGCAGATAATAGTTATAATATTTTTTCTAAAATGCTGTTAAATGTTTTCCATCTCAGAAAACCTTCAATTTCTAACAGGAGAAACTAGTGTTGTAAATTTTCCAATAAATAACTTCCACATGGGCTGTGTTGAACTTTTAAATGTTTGCCTTTCATTTCATGATATTAATGATGAACCAGAAATACTTCAGCTTCCAAAAATGGCTTGACCTGAGCATAGGACTCTGTAAGATGATGAGCTAAGATTGTGGTAGAGAAAGGGGGGAAAGAAAGAGTGTGAAAAGATGGCTAGGGGTTAATTAGAGGACACTGAGAAGTTATATGCACATCCTAAGAAGCTGTCATGGTACAGGAATTTTAGAGTAAAATGCAGTTGCTGCTCCCTGTCTGGAATGCAGCTGCATGCTCAAAACCTCTTCCACAGTGATTCCCCCCACACACACCTGCTAAGGGATGGAACAGAGGGTGGAGCACAGTGGAGACACTGTGGCCAGGCTCTGTTGAAATCCTTGAAGGGGAAGGAACCTGATGGTACTTAGCAGCTGATAAACCACATAACACCTGTCAGCCAGGGCAGACGGGGAGGAGATGTCCTGCTGCTGAGCCAACAGCTGTGGTGAAATCACTCTCCTCAGATGAACTTGGTTCACTGTGCCCTAACTGTAATATTAACACACACCTCCATCCCAAAGTTACTCATCTCCATGGTACAAMCACCCCTCACTCGGGCATGTGCTCTAAATTCTTTTTGACTGTATCTTCAAAAGCAAAGCAAGAAAATTTTACACCAATCAGTAACAAAGACATGTATGACTAGAGTCATTCAAGCTCCACCTAAACATAGATAAATAGTGTAAAATCAAGTTGAGAATGGGGGGAAAGCTAGGGAAGACTCTGTTTTAACTGCTGGGTTCAGTTGATGTGGTGAGCCTGTCTTCTGCCCTGTAGGGATGCCTGTTGGGTAAGAATCACACTCTGTGCAGACTGAACGTAATATTGTGGACTAGAGATTGTCCATGTAATGCTTTGAATACATTTTTGCCGTTAGATACTATCACCAGCAATCCTTGAACTTTAAGCTGTTACAATTTTATATTAATAAAGAGTGATATTCCACTAACTGTTGGGCTGGCAGTCCCCAGAAGGAGGGAACATATTGGAGTAAAGAGGAACACCTGCTGAGGGTTCTCCCTTTTTGCTGCTGGTGCATCTCCCTGAACAAGTCAGTCCTGCCCTCCCATCCAGCAGAACTGCTCAGTGAAGGGTCCCCATAATGGGGCACTGACAGACTGGCCAGGCACAAGGGTCTTGGCTTTCCTGGGGTACTAACAGACACATTAAACACCAAGGGTCAAGGAAACTTCCCCTTTTTACATGACAAACAAACATGACCAGGGATTTATTTTTTAAACTCCAGATTTAGATATGATCTTTTTGTTGTGCTTTTCTCAACCTGGAAATGAAACTAAAGATAATTTTAGTGAGGAAGTAATATAAAAGAGGATCTTTAATGAAGGCCTTCAGGAGCAGTTATGGAAAGATGTCCACAAAAGCCCACCCCCTCTAGGGGTATGTATATTTTTATAGGTTTTAGGAAATTAGCAGAATTGATAAAAGCACCAATTAGGAGGACAAGTAGAGATGTAATTCCCCCCCAGGTCAAGTCCCTTCTCTGGAGTCCCCCCCTTCAGCACTAGTTGCACTTTATCCATGAGAATGTATCTCAAAGAGTGGTTCTCAGCCTTGGTTCCCAGGAAGAACCAAGAAAGCACTGGGGCCTGTACCTCCTGGGGCTTGGAGCTCTGGAATTTTTTACTTTCTTCTTAAATAAAAGTTAAAGGTATTAATGAGATAGGGCAATAGCACACAGAATATCAGATAAAGGTGAGAACACAGCAGTAGCATTATGAGTGGCCAGGGGGTAGTGGTACAATATGGAAAGAGAGCAAGACCTAGAAGAGGGATTGGATGGGTGAGGCCAAGGCAGGCAGATCCACATCAGCGGAGAATGGAGAAAGGTAGCTAAACCATGCTATTGTGTTTTTGTCAGGGCACAGTGTTTTTGTGCACAGATTTGAGAGCTGACTGAACAGGATAGGGTGTGACTATCCCAGCATCAAATCGCATGATTTCTCCAGATGTCTTGGACTCACTGGAAAGCTCAAAGTTCCCACTTGTCCCACACATCTTTCAAAAGGAAATCCTCTGTGATTATCATTTGTTTCCTGTTTGTGCATCCCCATATTGCCTGCTGTCATGACAGCTACAAAGACCAACTCTACATATGGGTGAGTATTCTGAGGTCCAGACATCCAGGCATTATGTTCTCTGAGTCAAACTTCAGGCACCTTCTCATTTCTGATGACAAGCTCCCTTATTGGGGCGCACACCTAACACTCTGACCCTCAGACTATCTTTCTGTTTATATGTGGACATCAGGACTGTCATTCCCAAAAGAAATATCCATTAATAAGGAGTCAACAAAGGCCTTGCTTTTGATATATCTTGCTAACTGAATATAATACCACATATCAGAAGAATTCTCTGGAATCTGGTGACAATTTGTATAGAGAAATATCTTTTCTAAATTATGACACTGCACTCATCTGTGTGCAGAAATACACAGAACATAGCCAGAGTATGTGACCACTCATCTAATGAGATGTTAATTTGCTATTAATGAAAAAGATTTTTAAAAGACTATCAAGTAAGATTCTCATTAGCCAAAATTAGGCTCTGACTTCTTAAGAACAAAGTTAAGAAATCATAAGAAATGCTTAGATTATTTAAGTTCTGCTTGAAAGTGATATGTTCAAAGTTTTGTCTACAAGTCATCTGAGATAAATGAATGAAATTACATCTATTGTTTAATCAGACTAAACATCCTCGATAAAACAGGTGCACTAACAAAGATACTGTATACACCTACAACATATCTGCATCAATGTCTCTGTATGAAAATAGAAACAAGTGGGCAGTGTTACATAATTAATTCTGTAGTCGCTTCTCAATTTTCAGTAATAATCTACAAAGATCTGTAAACAGTATTTGACCACCTTATGTGTTAACATACATAACACAACAACACAATAATATTCTGCATTTTAGACAACCTTTTCTACAAACCTCATAAACATACAGAATCCTTATATCACCAATTTGATAGACTGAGGAAAGGATGGAGAACCATTCTTTCCAGAGACTCATCATCTCAAGAACAATGATGTTCTGTCAATCAGCAGTGCATACCATTTGCTTTTAATATTGTAATTTTTGTTTTAATCATGTGACAAAGAGGATAAAACTACTAAAAAACAGTGTAGAATTAGAATAAACAAATTAAAGAATGGATGACATTGCAAAAGACCTGTGGATACTGTCTAGTCCAACACCTAGCTCTAAGTAGTGCAGGTAACTCAGGACTATGTTGGCTTTGGCTTTGAATATCTCCAAGGATTAAGCCTCTGCAACCTCTCTGGGCAACCTACTGCAGTATTTGACTCTCATTATAAAGAGTTTTTTTCTTATATTTAAACATCTTTTCTCTGTGTTTCAAGTTGTGTCCCTTGCTTCTTGTCCTGTCAGCAGGTGCCTATGAGAACAATTTACTTCCCCTTTTCTCCATTTCTTCACATTGGTAAGACACCCCTGAGCCTTATTTTCCCCAAGCTGAGGAGTTCTAGTTCTCTTACACTCTTCTGTCCATCTGACAGATACTCCAAGCCCTAAATCATCTTTATGGCCCTTTGCTGGACTCTCTCAGGTATGTCTCTTGCATTAGTGGTACCATAACTGGACATAGTACTACAGTATGGCCCCTTTCTCTAGCCTGCTGAGGGCAGTACAACCAGCTGATGGAACCAACCACTCTTCTGTTTTATATTGCCTGTGGACTTGCAGAGTGCAGTCTGCTACACCATTTAAAGCATAAACGTAAATACCAAACCGAGTGGGCCCAGTATCAGTCTGTAGGGGATACTGCTAGTGACTGGTGTCCAGCCCAGCTTTGCTGGCCACAAGCCCTTTGAGTCCAGCAATGCAGTTTTCAGTCCTCCTCACTGTCTATTTCTTTAGCCTATGTATCACCATTTTTTCTGTTAGGATGTGATGGATGATAGTATCAATATCCTCCTAAAGTCAGGCAACATCAGTCATCCTCCTAAATATAGGCAACAGTCACTGCCCTGCCCTTACCTACTGACACAGTCATTTGACTCTGGAAGACTATGAGGTTGGAAAGGTATTATTTCCCCTTTGAAAATTCATGTTGACTACTCCAAATAATATTTCTGTCCTTCATATGTATGAGAATGGTTTCCAGGAGTGTTTACTCCATTATCTTCTGAGGCACTGACAAGAAACTGCCTGTGCTGTAATTCTGTGGATACTTGCTCTTGCCCTTCTTGAAGATAGGAGTGTTACCTGCTGTTCTTCAGCTGTCATGAGCCTCCCCCAATTACCATGACCCTTTAAAGATAATTAAAAGTGGCCTCCATGTGCATTAGCCAGCTCTCTTGACACTTGTAGGAATATGCCACTGGGCCCTCTGGACTTGTCCATTTCCCATTTTTTGGAAAGTTGGGAGAAGACACATACTGGACAGCTGAGGCCAACTGCCCAAAGGGATATCCCGCACGTGTGGCATCATGCTCAATATATAAAGCTGGGGAACAAGGAGCAAACGGGATACATTTGGAGAGATGATGTTTCCCAAGTCACCATTATGCATGATGAAGCCTGGCTTTCCTGGGATTGCTGAACTGGCTGATATGAAATGATGAATTAGTTCTTCGTTTTGCTTAACCTGAGTGCGCAGCTTTTGCTTTCTCTATTAAACTGTCTTTATCCCAATGAGTTTTCTAGCTTTTACTCTTCCCATCCCACTGGTGCATGACTGAGCAATCAGCTGCTGCTGGTGCCTGGTTGCCAGCTGGGGTTAAACTAAGACAGTGCTACTGTAATTATGCATCTTTTCCTTTGACCATTTGGAGGTAGAATTTCTAGTGACTTCTTCCCACAAAGGCTATAAATACCATGCCTCAAGCCCCCTGAAGAAAAATGAGATAGTAGAAAAAACTGTGTGGTCACTCAGTAATTATCTGAAAAAAAAGCTTTCTTGTGTTTGAATCGGCAAAATAACTAATCTCCATACATTCTGTTACAATATTTCCTAATTCTGTTTTGTAGTCTATGATGGAGAAGTCCAGCTGCTGGAAAGTTTTCTCTCTTGCCCCAGTCATGATGTTACCACCATCATACCACTTTACTGCTGTACTTATCACCACAAGGTGATATGCAGCAGGGTATCCTTGCAGAGGAACCTGAGGGTCTTGACTAAATTCTTAACATGGCAAGGAAAAGAATTTGCTGTTTCCTTTGCATTTTCTCAATTTTAGTCTCGATCCTGTCGCAGGCTGCAGCATTTATGGGCCACAGAAACAACTGACAGAATTTCCAAAAAAGGCAGAAACTAATAAACCCAACTCAGAAACTGTGCTGAAATCAGCTCCAACTGGGTAAAAGGTAATTCTGACAAGGGGAGATCTGCAACCACCAACTCAGGGGCCACTGACACAAGAAACCCACTGACCCAAAAGAAGAGAAACACTGAGCATGGGGACTAATTAGCATGAGAGGCGAGAAAATCATTAGCCAACAGAAGACAGAATACTAATTAATAAGAGAACTGTGTAACTTGTAGCCAATGAACTCTAATTCCTTTGATAAAATGTACAAATAGTAAAGATTTTTAATAGTTGGTGTATTTGATTTGAGGAATTCCACAAGCACCCAGGCTTGCACAATTCTGAAATAAATTATCAGTGTCTCAATAAACGTGAATTATTGGCTAGTTGCACACTAGGTAACAAATCCAGTTTTTGCAGACAACACATGAACTGAGATATCTTGCCAGAGATTTACAATCTGAATAAAATTTGACCATGAAAACCTATTGGAATGTTAAAAATGCCTCAAATCCTTACATAACTTGCTTGCAACTGGGGATTAGCAGTTACCTTTACTTGCCAGCAGATGCTGGCAGAACACTTTTTCCCTGGGGAGGTTTCTCTCCATCTGCAATTTTAAATAACTTTGGATTCCTCTTTTGATCCATTTATCAACAAAGGCTAAAAGCAATCTTTTTGTTTAATGTTTCAAACCAACATCCTAGTAGGCAATATTGACATTATTGCTGGGTAGTAGATATGCATGCTTACATATACTTACTGGGGTTTTTTATACTGTAATTTGTTGCTTTTGTCCAGTCATTTGCACAACTGCTGGAAGAATGGGTAAGGTTCTTACATTTGCTCAGTCTTATGGCTGGTCAATCAGAATATTCTACTAGGAAACTGAAGCATGATGTTTAAAATTCTGTGAAGAACAGAAAGTGAGTTATTCAAATTCTAAAGTGTGCACATATCTCTAAATCCTTAAGTTGTAACCTTTAGCCTAGGAAGTCTTGTGTCAGGCTCATAAGAAACATGTGAATGGATCTCTTCCCCTCCTTACTGAGTATCATCCTGAAGGACAAACACTAGCATTGTGAGTTCTGTGTTGGACTCTGGGCTGGGGATACATGCCAATTTTTTTATATTTTTTCCTATTGTGGAGCTAAAGACAGCCAGTCCTAGAGGATGGTTCAGTTGTGTCAAGATAGAACAAGCAAGAAGACGACTGTAAATTGTTCTTCCTTGTATCTTTTACCTGTCCACTACTTCCTCATTTAGAGGCATTGTAAATTTCTGATAAACATCAAGGTAAATTTACAGCTCTGGCATCTGCTAAATCATTTATATGTATATACTACAGTGTCAGCTAGGTTGTTCTTATGATGATTGATTCTGTGCTTATAACATTCCAGCTGACAGATAATACAGTTGAACAATCGGAAAGATAATTGTGTCCTGAACAGTCTGTCTTCTGTTATAAAATAACACATTAGATAAATGACATATTATGTTTAGCACTGATGTCTGAGCACCGTTTTATATTTTCAGTATTACCATTAGGTAAGCTGCCTTCACAGTATGCCATTATTTACACTCATGCAGTATCTTGGAGGGTAGCATCCAAGAACAGATGTCAGGCATTCTAGCCTTGCAACAAAAGCCTCCAGCATATGATAAACACATAAAAGGAAATGTTCTTAAGTAGGCTGTCAGGTCCCTGCCTTTCTGGAGCCTATGAGCCACATAACACACAGTGGAGTCAATGAAAATCTTTCCATTAACTTCAGTGAGCTTTGGATTAATACTTCCAGTTTCTGTAGTAGTCCTGACCAGCCACTATACAGATGTTAATGAGATGAGATGAACTGAACAACTCCCTTAGAAGCTGTGAAGACAGAAGACACTGTTTCATCCCTCCTTCTGACAAGGGGGAAGTGCCATGATGGAGCAATGTAAGGAGATACCACACAGTGTCTCAACATGGGAAATGAAATTGCTCATTATACTCTTTAAAAATCCTAAAGGATTTAGATTTAGGAAGTTTCTACTGGCTCTTTAATAATTCCTCTTAAGGATAAATCCATAAGAGGAATTAGAATGGTGATAATGACTGAGGTTGATATACATTTGCTGAAATTTTCTCCTGTCAGGAGCATGCCTGATATACAGGCTTTTAAACATTTCAGTACCACTCCTGAAGAGAAAAATCACAAATAAATACTTGGAAGTAAGTAAAGTGATCACAGGTGATCACTCTGAATTCTGGAAAAAAACCCTGTTTTCTCACAATGCTAACTCGCTGCTACAGGAAATTCTAGATAATAAAGGTATAAAAATGAGTTCAAAATTCTGGGGTATTTTGGAAGAAATGCTCTTCCAACAGTGTCGAAAATACTATTATGGATACTCAGCCTTGTGAAGTTTCTATGAAAAATGTTCATGTCAGGTCATACTTTGGAATATTATTTCCTAAGCACCCACTCTTGGCCTCTATCACAGAGTGGCTTAGAAAAACTGGATGTCTTCATTTTCAGCGCAAACTCTGAACTGTCTGCACCTGAGTCAAACAGCACATCTTAAATGTTGTGATTTCTCAGGGAGTGAGGTAGAAAATAAAGAAGATAGAACAAAGCCATTTACAGACCTAAACAGAACAGCTGAGCATTAGGTGGAGGTGTGTCACTGGCATAAATAGTTCATGTTACTCTTTTACAACAGAACACACCATGAAAACATAGCAAAAAACATCATACTAAAAGCCATAAAACTTGAATAGAATTAACACTAGGTTTAAGGTAAATAGTCCCGTATGTCTATACTTGTTAAGGCTTTGTCCATTAGGTTGTCATTTCCCAAGATCATATGTCTTGACATATATATATTGTTTATGTCTTGGAAAACTTACAAATTGCTGTGTCCCTCCTTTAAGCAGGAAAGTTTCAGTGGAAGAAGTTTCTCGCTGTTCTCATGTTAAAACTTCCTGTGTAAAAGCAGAAAAATGTCATGATGCCTATAAATTTTGTGAATCCTCAAATCATTTCCTAACATGAAAAGAGAGGATACTTCAGAAAACAAAAACCTTCAGACCATTATAACATGAAGTATTGGTTATATAATGTTCATTTATTATTTTTTTCATGATTGTTTACCTGTACACTTCCAGACTGATTTTCTTCCAATATGTAGTATCTTTTTTAATATACAAATAATTAAGTATTGGAACAATCTCTGTCAAAATTATGAGAAAGTGAAAAAACACATTTTATTTGCAAGTAAGATATGATTTAAAAAACTTTATTTTAACTCAAGAATGACTGGATGAAATTCTGATATGACTACACTGAATATCAGACTGAATTAATTCCATCATTTTCTTGGAATATGATAGATACCATGCAGGAAAATTTGAAAATTTTAAACATACAGAGATTGACATGCCCTGTTGAAAGAATTAATAAAGTCACATGAAAAAATGTAAGAGAACTGTTTGAGTACCAATTACTCCCTTAATTCCTTGACAATAAGAAAGAAAATAAATTCATACTGAGTGGAAAACTGCTAGCTTTGATGTAGCCAGAATCGCACTGTATCTATCACAAGCCCATAAGTGAAATATGTTCACAAGAAGTTAGTATCAGCATTGAAATACATATTTTTCAAAGATATTTAATTAAGAAACATATTATTTTTCTCCAGAATAATTTATTGCCCATCTTATTATGCTTATGACCATATTTAAAAATATAATAGCTTGATAATGATGTCAGTATTTCATTCAATGTTTTATCTTTTTATGTAATTATCTTTCCTTGTTTTGTGACTTAGCATCAAGGGTTTTGCCATAATTTCGAACGATAATTTTATTTTGCTCTTCTAGTGAGCCTCAGAATAAATCATCCTTTGTATTACTGATACCAAATCAGGCATCTCTTTGGAATGCTCTCTTTACACATCTAATCAGCGTTTCTGGTGGTCATTTGTTTACTTATTTCACCCAGAACTGCTAGACCAAAAGGATATACTAGACTTCAAATCTACTTTAACACTGAAATGATGCAACCTGTTGGTCATCTCTCCATGGATGATAGCTAAGTCAGCATAATCATATCATAGGAGTGTCTCTTCTGTATTCCACAACTTTCTGTTTATCTGCCTATGGCAAATAGCAAAGCCTGAATGGAAACCCTGTCTTAATTAAAGGCAGAAATTCTTCCTTAGGAACGACTTTCCTATTAAAAACTGGAAATAGCAGTAACACATCAATGCAATCAGTGCGACAGTAAAATAAAAATAGTGTTTTGCTCATATAACACATATTGTTATTTGGGAATTTTATAGGAAGTGAAGTTTTGGAAATAAGTAATTTGTCCTATGTGGACTTCCCTGCTGTGACTGCTACGTGGACAGCTTTGTTTCCATGTGCATCTTGCAGGAAGACAAAAGACTGTGACATTTTGACTTTGGCAAACAGAGACCCCCACCCAGTTGCACGCTCATTCTCCCTCCTCAACAGGATAAGGGGAAAAAATAAGGTGGAAAACTCATGGATATCAAAGGAAGGACATTTTAAAATTAGCATCACAGGCAAAAGAGACTCAGTTTTGGCATAATTATAATTTCACAATTACAAGCCGCACCGAGTATAAGCTGCACTTCTGAGTGTCAGCAACTTTTCATTCTTTGTCCATATATAAGCTGCACCTGATTATAAGGTGCACGTTACAATACGGAGTGTGATAAAAGGTATCTATTCTATCACCATCTCTTGAGGGTGGGGGCAGTGATCCTTATCTCTGTGGGAGATATTCTGCTGATGG
>PYHW01010255.1:3044036-3057841 GCA_013186435.1 Turdus rufiventris
GGTTTGGAGTTTGTTTCTTTGTAGTACTGTATTTCTATTTTAATTTCCCTAGAAAAGAACTGTTATTCCTAATTCCCATATTTTTGCCGGAAAGCCCCTTGATTTCAAAATTATAATAATTTGGAGAGAGGGGGTTTACATTCTCCATTTCAAAGAGAGGCTCCTACCTTTCATAGCAGACACCTGTCCTCCTAAAACAGCAACTTTTCGTTCTCTGTCCATGTATAAGCCGCACCTGATTATAAGCCGCATTTCGGTTTCGGACCAAAATTTTAGTCAAAATGATGCAGCTTATAATTGTGAAATTACTGTAATTTAATTTACTGCAAATTCAAAATACAGTGGGATAGTGAGAAAAAAAACCTCACCACACTCTCCCTTTTCCCAGGCTCAATTTCCCTACTTAATTCCTGACTCCTTTATGTCCTTCTCTCATCCCCAAGTGACACAGGGGAATGCAAAATGGGCACTGTGAACAGTCCATATGAACTCTGTTACTCATTTCCTCTCCCATTTTTCCTCTCTGCCAGTCTTTCAGGTTAAACATGCTCCAGCACAGTGTCCCCACCGGCTGCAGCTCCTTTAAGGTGTCTGCTCCAGCATGAAGCAGCGTACATCCAAGGCTACCACTTCCTTCAGAACACATCCACCTGCTCCCTGTGGTGTCCTCCACGGACAGACAGCACGGTCCCCTCTATGGGCTGCAGGGGAACCACCTCTGTCACCTCAGGCTCCCCCGCGGGTTGTGGGGAAATCTCTGCTCCGGGGCCTGGAGCAGCTCCTTCACCTCCCTCAGGTCTCAACTTGGCATTCACAAGGTTGTTTGTCCCATGTGTTTTGTCCTCGCCACCTTTTGTGCAGCGTTTCTGCCCTTCCTTCCACACACAGTGCCCACGGTGCGCCACCCCAGCCATGGGCTCAGCTGCACCCTGTGCGGGCGGTTGGATCCAGCTGGATCCGGCTGGAACCGGCTGTGTCCAGCTGGGGCAGCCCTGGCCGAGGCTCAGCCGTGTCCTGCGGTGGGCAGTTGGATCCGGTTGGATCCGGTTGGATCCGGTTGGATCCAACTGTGTCCGGCTGTGTCCGGCTGGGGCAGCCCTGGCCTCCCCTCATGGAGCCGCTGCTGCTGTCGGGGCCTTGGTGTGGGAGCTCTGTGGAGCGTCTCTGGAGAACATGGAACCAGCAGCTCTGAGCACACACACCCTCTCCAGACTGGCAAAAGCCACTTCATTGACTAGTAGAGATTCTTTAAAGTCTGCCTTTGAGGGTTACATATCTTCTAGACACCTTAATGATTTTCTGTCACTATGGATACAGCCTGCCTACCACTCAGTGTGGATACAGTGTGCTCAGAGGCTCTGCTGTAAAAATCAGGATGAATTTTTTGTAAGTGCCCTGCCCGCTGTCTGATGGGGCCTGGGACCCAGGAAGGATGTTGTCAGGAGACCACCATGGCTTGTCCAGGCTCAGACTGCTCCCCTGATTGCTCCATTGGCATGGACATACTGGTCAGGAATGGCATTACCCAGGAAGATGTGGAGTGTACATGACTACAAGGCTCTTGGGGCAATGGTCAAGGGCATGATGGCCCAGGCTCCTTTCTCTGTAATCTTCCTGGGTGAGAGGGAAAGGTGCAAGGATGATTGGAAGGATCCTGTGGGTAAACAACTGTTTGTAGACCTGGTATCATCATCAGGAATTAAGCTTTCATTACCATTTTTGAGGATTTGAGGACTCCTAGGAAGTTAGAGAAGCACCTGAGCAAGTGGGACAAAATCATGTTTGCCAGCTGGCTGGCCAACCTGCTGAGGAGCGCTTTCAGCTAGGAAAGATGTGAGAAAGGAGGTGATGATCAACCATCAGATAAGGAAATGAGAGCTGGTGGCAAGCAAAGATGCAGGGTGATGTGGTCAGGAGAGATACGGTAATCAAATCAAAATCATCATGGTAATCATTGAAACAGGGCTGAGGACACTATGATGCCATAAATAAGGGAATGATGAGAGGGTTGCATTATGGGAAAAGATGTCACACTTCTGGGAAATCAGCTCGACACTAATTCATGTAGCATGGGAACAATGGAGGAGGAATTAGAGGACATGTGCAGTTACTAGGCCTCTACAAAGCCCATTAAAAGAAAACTCATTCTGATGATTCATGTGTACTTTATAACTTTGTCTCATCCACAATACTGTTGTTTTTAAGATGTATCAATGAAGTGGTGCTAAACTGAACTGTTGCAACTTCTTAGACTTTGATCTAGCTTATTTTGTTCTCTGATGTTTTGAATGACTTCATTGTGGCTACAGCTAATGATGAGCTGTATGAGTGTTGTTAAGTCAGGTTGAAAAAAGAGATAGTGGGCAAGAGCAGATGTCCTTTGAGATAACACCTTTTAAAGTTAGGAGGACTATAAGTGACATAATAGAAAAGGTTTAAGTCACAAGAACCTTTCTTCAGATTTCAACTAGAACCCTTAATCAAAATTACCTCATCCCATTGACACTGTCAAATGTGTTTAAAGATACACAAAGTACACTTTTAAAGACAGGGCATTTGCAGATTAGATTTTGAGGCAGCTCTTTTTAAGTGAAGTTCATTCTTTATAAGTGGGTCTGTCTGAGCTGGGGCTCATTTTCACCAGAGCAGTCCTCACAGTGCCATGCTTTGTGTATTGGCACCTAGAAAGGTGTTCATTACACACCTGTTGATTACTGCTGAGCAGTGCTGGCACAGAATCAGTACTGTCTCTCCAGGTGGGCAAAATCTTGGGAGAGGAAACAACAGGACAGCAGACTCAAACTGTCCAAAGGGACACTTCATACCATATGATGTCTACTCAGATGCAAAAGCATTCATTATTACAATGCTTGTCTTCCAGCGCAACTGCTGTATGTACTCAAAGCCTTCTTCCCAGGAAATGACTGATGGGAAGTAGAAAATAAAGCTCTTGTTTTCCTTTTCTTCTGTGCCCAGCCATTGCTTTTGAGTTTATTAAACTGCC
The DNA here is from genome assembly GCA_013186435.1 of Turdus rufiventris. Lineage (NCBI taxonomy): Eukaryota > Metazoa > Chordata > Aves > Passeriformes > Turdidae > Turdus > Turdus rufiventris. The sequence goes on from PYHW01010255.1 coordinate 3,047,041, forward strand.
TGTATATTTATTCATGAGGTTTTTCCATTTTATTGCTTGGCACCATCGACATGAGCCTAAGATCCATCCTCTGACACCTCCTTTCAGATACTGACAGACATTGACAAGGTCCCCTCTCAGCTGTCTCCTCTCAAGTTTGAGCAGCCCCATCCATTCTTTGTAAGAGAGATGGTCCAGTTCTTTAATCCTCTTCACAGGCCTCCACTGGACCTGCTCCAGGGGCTTCCTGACCTTCTTGTACTGAGGAGCAGAACTGGATGCTCCAGATACAGCCTTACTAGAGGAGCATGATCACCTCCCTTGAGCTGCTAGCAAAATTATGAGGAAAATTTTTTATGAACATCTCTATAGCCTAAATTGTCCCTGATGTGTTTATTTCCATTCCAATAAAGAGCTAAGAGGGATTTAACGTCTTATTCTGGAGACATACTAAGAATGCCATCTCTGTTTTTTCCCGATTACTGCAGACATGTGCATACCTATCCCTTGGGAAGTGTGGACTTTGTTCCTCAGTTTGAATGGGCCTCATGAGGACACACACATATACCTTAGAGTGACTCAGGCAGTTCTCTAAGACTTGTCATTTTGCAAGAGGAAAGGACACTATCTCTTGTAGACTCTTTCTACCTTGATGCACTTAAGAATCATCTACGATTTCAAATTTCTGAAAAAATAAAGATGTAATTCAAGAAGTAAAGACATAACATTGCTAGCAGGTGGCTGGGACAATCTTCTGGAAATGAGGAGAGTTGTTTATTAAACTGGTAACTAACCAATATAAAATGTAGATGGTGAACAAGGAGCAGAATTACAATGCCTGGTCAATAAGCTATGAACGCACAGTCCACCCTCTGGTCTCTCACTCTCTTAATCTTGAACCATTTCTAGAATGGAAAAACAGCTTCTGTAAGGATGCAGAATGCCTGGTCAACACCACCCAAAGCAGCCTTTAAATAATATTGTCATGGAAATGTAATCTTGTAATCTCCTGCACACATGATTTCCCTTGAATAGCACATGGCATACAATTCAGCATCTCTGCTCTCTTGATGGAAGCTGTAACTATGTGCCACTATACAGAGGGGAAGAAAGATTGGACTGAGTTTGGTTAAGCTTGGCACAAAATTGTGCTCTTGTTTGCAAAGGCTTCTGTTTCTACAGGGCACCTTGCACATGTTCAGCATCACCTAAACCACACAATGGAACATAAGTAAAGTTTATGCTCAGAGTTCTCTAAATTCATCTAAATGTTTGAAGCATGTAAAAAATGGGAAAAGTGCAGGGAAAGGAAGACTGCATTTAAGTTGTTAAAGCATTTAAGCTGTTAAATGTTGTCTTCTTAAATGAAGAAATATATGAATGCATGAAAATATTTGAAAATAACTAAAATTAAAAAAAAAAAAGTTTTGGCATCAGGCTACTGAATGTGAAACTGGGGGCAGATGTGAATTTAAATACAAAAAAGTTGATAGAGTCAATCTGAGAAGTAAAATTATTTACATGGAGGTTGGGCAGTCGGTAGAGCTAATACAAGTATTTTACATATAAGGACTAATTACGATAGTTGTTACTGCTGCTAGAGAGCTGCGCATTTAGACTGTGATGACCTTAATTACTTCAACTCATCTGCACTTAAAAAAGCACAAGTACTTATTGAAACAAGTGTGGGGGAAATATTTAAAATAAGGATTTTTATGCTTATATTTTTAAAGAAAACTCTAAGGTCTAGGGGGATGTTGAAGGTTGCAGGGAATTTTTTGATAACCTTTGAAAGGAAAAGAGCATTTTTATCTTATGAGGGCTAAAAATGCTCTCAAATCCAGAGTTTGCAGGTAAGGGACAATTAAAGAGACCACAACAATAATTAAATTTCATCATGCTCAGAGGTAAAAAAGACATAAAGAAACACCCACAGTGCTTTAGGGATATAAGGTAAGTATTAAAAGAGAGCTCAGATCTCCTGAAGATTAATTCTATTGGTTCTACTTAAACATTCAGAAAGATCTAATAAAAATTAATAAGTTACTCTCAGACACCTAAAAAGAACTGCAGAATCAATAACTCTTCTTTGGTTTCAAAGTCACACAATCAAAAACTTGGAAATAGCTACACTAAGTTTTCCTGTGCTCTCTCAGTTTAATTATTTATGTTTATTATATGATCATTTTTTTCCTAATATATTCAGTTTTAAGCAAAGCATGCAATGATACATGCAATCATTTTTAAGTACGAATTAACAGATATTTTTACTAGCATTTATTTGTCTGTTGACACTGAAATTGTGGGTGGAATAGCAGTCTTGAGAAGATTTTATTTTCAGCACCTATTAGTATGCTAGGATTGTGTTCATACATGCAGGAGGTCATTCTTAGAACTGTTCTGTTGTTTAGGGTAATTTTTAGGGAAAGCATGTGGAGAAACACTAAAAATAAAATCATTTTAAAGAAAAAAAAATTAAATGTTAGTAAAGTCTTTAAATATTTCATACAAGCAATTTTGGATTTAGTTCAACACACCAGTAAGTAATTTTATTATATGTAACATACATTGGTATATAAATTAAGATCTCAGAATCTAAAGCTCTAGTTCTCAACTATTCAAAAACAATAAGGTTTTTGAACTTTCAGATAATAAATCCAAAATTGGTTTAGTTACAGAATCTAGGGTAATGAAGGAAGTATTTTAAACTTGGTATTTTATCATGGCATATAATGTATTTTTATATACTCTACCACAGTGAAGTGAAAGGTAGCATTTCATCTTGACATTTTATCTAGTAAACATTTTTATCCAGTAAGCATTTTCACAAAGTTCACACAGAAAATAAAAAAAGAAATCACACCCACATCTTTATTTTGTTGAATAATTCTGAGATTAGTGTTACTTTTTTCTTGTGGTTTTTTTTTTAAGCTAGCAAAAGAATGTAAGTATTTTTAATAAGCATCAATTCTGCATTCTGAAGTCTCTTGTACATGTAATGTTATCTAATAACTCACTCATGAATATAAAATACACGAAAGCATCTGTGAAAAGATAAAAAACTTAACTCTGATACAGAAAATAACACAATTTTGATTAAGTTTGGCAGCTGAGTGCTAAATTTTTATTCTAAAGGTGAGCAGCAACCTTGTTTAAACAGTGAATTGGGGCGGCAAAGTCTATTATTTAATGGATGTGAGAAGTTTTGACTTCAGAACATGAAATATTTTTAAACTATCTTTTTACTAGGAAAAGGAGATTTGTGTATTTTGCAATGAGGATCTATACACATCTATGATAAGGATGTAAATATAAGATAACCCCTGCTTCACACTTTTTTTTTCTTAAATAGACTCCAACTGGGAGGAAACCTCATGATGCACTTCAGAAGTAAACTTACCATAGATCCCATGAAGTCCTGTGGATGAGAAGAGAAATGAGGCTTAGCATTGTGCTCCCTGGAGTAGCACTGGCAAACTCCTGACACTGATGCCAGGTTTGGTAGCAGCAGAGATATATCCTAGCACCAAGAATGCTTAAAGTGCATTTTAAATAAATTTTTCAATAGGCATGAAAAATCTTTACTGCTACACATTTCCAGGTTCTAGAGAGAAGAATCTGAAAAGCTAATTTATTTGCATTTGCAAGGCCTATAAAGTTGGTACAACAGTGAAGGCCAACAATAATTCTAGTTAGTTCCTTATCTTTTTGAGATATTTGCCTAAATTTGGAGCTACAATTATAGTTGGACTGAGGATCTAGTTTTATTTTTGGATTCAGAGCATAGATACCAGAGAACATGAGAAAATAGCATTAAATGAATTATGGAAGGAAATTCAGCCTCTTAGTAAGGCTAAGGCTGGATTAGAAATAGATTTAGCATCTCAGAGAAGAAGGCTGAAGATCTAGGTTAATTTCTGGATTCTTCAGTGCCTAGAGAGCTAATCCAGGGGTATATAAACAGGCAATAGCTTTTGCTTACTTTGGAGGCAGATGTGAACTGCTAGTTTAAGAAAAGCTGTAAGATCACCCTGGGAGCATAGTGTTATTGGCAGCACTCAAAAAGCACAAAGGGCTGTGAAAGACTTGGTGCTAGAGAAGCAAATTGGTTGTGGTTAATTGTGTAGATGTTATTGGGTTCTGGGTTCAGTTATCAAAAGGATAAAATTTATCTTTGAGAATATGAGAATTCACCAGCATGTGAAGGGTTTACCAGCAATGCTATATATGACAAGTATGAAATAAGTATATCAGAAGATAGCTTTGATTTAATGTTGAAAACATGAAGAAGTGAAAAAGAACTTTTTTTCAGGTTCCTGCAGTTTTGCACTCTAGAATCCACAATATCAGAGGCTTGATATGGATTACATACACAACATAGTATAGTGCACAACTGTGGAATACAAATAAAATTTCTATTTTTTGTGGCAGTTTAACTTTGAAAACTGGAACTAAATTTTTCTGTTTGTTATGTGTGATTTACAGGCCCAGGATGATATGTTTAGCAGAGTTAAATAGGTCAGAGTGAGATGGATCTGGCCAACAAGTCTGTTGTTTGGTTTATATTTAATTTCAGTTCAGAGATTCAGACTAAGACATACTGAAAATGTGGGCTATATGTAACCCCTAAGGCTCACAGAGTCAGGGACAGAAAGAGTTAAATTGCTAAGACTATTTTTGGAAGAAGTACAAACGCAGAAAACAGATCTGAAAACAGTAGAAACAAATTTATTTTAGTTGATCTTCTGTCTTTAAAAATCCTAACTGCAATAAATAACCTTCTTTTACCAACAGTCAATGCCTATATCAGTATTAGACAGGCTTTCCAAGGCCATCCCTCATCTTGTTTTAGAAGATCCTGAACTATATTGCTATCAGTTTAGCTCTAGAGCACTTGCTTTATAGTACCATGAAACAATCAGAAATATAGCTTTAAATAAGATGGACAACCTAAATATGCTTCAAAACCTAAAGAAAACTCACTCACCCCTATTGCTAAACATTTATTCCAGATCTGTGAGACTTGTAGTTCCAGTATAAACATAGATTTTGGGTATCTATCTTTTAGTTCCTGAGACTTTCACCCTTACTCTAGCCTTAAACACAGTTTTCTTTAAACACTAGTTGTTTTATCTATACAGACTGGGCTAACTAATTTTTTCCAGCTGCTGATGAACTGTAATACTCCCTTGCAATCATACGCCCAACCTAAATTTATGTGAAGCACATTTGAACAAGAAATAAAACCATTTATCCAGGTCACTTGTGGGATCACCCTAATTCTGCAAGAATTAAACCCACAAAATTCCCAAAAACTTTCAGTATCTCTTGCACAGAACTTATATTTCACTTTCAATTGTAGCCCTTGTCTCAGATATGCTTTAAGGACCCATAAATTCCTTTAAGAACCTCTTGGTCCTGTGTGCTTTGCTCAGTCTCACAATAGGCTTAATTCCTTTCTCAGATCCTCTCACCTATTTCTATTCCTAAACCTCATTAGAACAGCAAATTCTCCAACACAACCATCATAAAGACTCAAAAGAAGTAATTCGCAACATTCACCCTCATTCTTCCTCTTCAAATTGCATCTTAAAAGACATCAGTCCCTGCTGTTCTTAGTACCATGCCATAAAACTAGCACCAGATTTCACCTTTTACAGAGAACAATGCTGCCTTCCCTTGCAGAACTAAACTTCTCATTCAGACCAAACTCAGCTATAATTTGTCTGGTCCTACAAATTTCTCAGAAAAGATACAGTCATTATCCCAACTCTGTAGTTATTGTTACTATAATCCTTCTTATTTTTAAACTTGCTAACAATAGTGTTTTCTATAGGAAGACATCTTTAAAGAGTAGGTTTTAGGAAACAGCTCTGTGGCTACCCCAGCCTGCTACTGTGCAGTTAAGACAAAGGAAAAGATGGTGGTTATGGCAAAATTCATTACATTGTCAAGGAATGCTACTTGGCAAACTGGGACTGGCAAGGTGTTGTATCTTACAATTAATGTCCAGGTTATTGTAGGCTGATGAAAAGTCTTAAGAATAAGATTTGACTTTGGTGTGCATAGTACTGTTGGGGAGAGGAGATCATAGAAATTTTTGGGATATAACAACAGTGCTTTCACCTGCTCTCCTGGCACCTCCAATGTCATCGTTCCCCAACCTTGCCTGCCCCCCCACCAGTTTTGAGATTAAATTTAAGAAGAGGAGTGCTTGATTTCTTGAGGTTATCGCTAGATCTCAATAAATGTGCAAAAAATTTGATGAAGGCTACGTCTGGAATGTCTTTATCCTTTTTCTTCTTAACCTGACATCAAGGCATCTATCTACCTTTAACCAAAACAAACAAAAAAAAAAAGTGTTTCAACTCATCTTACATCTGCATGGCTTGTAAGATGTCTTCAGTATCAAGTTCTTCAGTATCTCTGCAGCCTGCATTAATTGCATCACTGTTCCTAATCTTTGGTCTCACTTTGCATCTACTAGTCATAACTGCCAGAGAATGAGCCTTGACTTCCCTATTCCTGCTGGGCACCAGTTTTTATTCCAAGACTATGAGCCTTTTTTCCAATACTGTATTATTAACTATTTGGTCCCACCTTTATAACACTTCATAATGTGGTGGGCACTATTATGTTACCTAAGGATTTAGGGAGGAATTAAATCTCCTGGCTAAGTGCCTAGGTTTTTGGAAAAGGTGTGAGGTTCTCAAATAAGACACAGTAAAAACTTTACTTTTCCTGAATTCTTAAGGACCAAAAAGCAAAATTTGAAATTACAGAGGTGGGTGGGTTCAAGGTAGTAACTTCCAGTCTATAACTCCCATCTACTGAATTCTCAGTGTTACTGATTTATTGAAAAATCTGTTTACAGTTTTAGTAAAGGTTCTATTAAAAGCATAACAGATATAAATTCAAAATTAGATGTGCTGGATGTGATATACACAAATGTTTTAGAGCTGCTTATCTACCTACTAGAAGTATCTATCCTTTGGTTTGGTAAAAATGGGTTTGGGCTGAATGTAAGGGTCTGGTAAGGATCAGGGACAAAGGCCTGAACTGGAATTTAGCTCCTCAGCCAGCTGAGGCCTCCAACACAGCTTCTTGTAGCTCTTTCACAAATCCTCCTGCACAAATCTTGCTCCCAGATTACACAGCTGCACTGTATCAAAGCTGGCCTTGACCATGGGTGTCAAACATCTGAGAGAGGGGAAAAGAAGGAAGGGGCTGTTGTTGGCACTCACGACCCTGACAACAAGAGTGGGCGGGGAACACCTATCCAATTTTTTAGCAATAAACTCTTACCATGAGACCTGAATGAATGAAATGAATGCTAAGGGAAAAGAGGTACCCAAGAAGACAGATCAGCCTCTCAACTAATTTCTCAGTTGTTATTTCTGTCAACATTGTTGCAGTCCATGCAAAAGAGAAACCCTCAGGTTAGCCAGCTGATGCTTCATCTGAACTAACGATTCAAAAAGTTCCAACACACACAGAAGATAATCGTGGCATGGTCAATACACAGTCAAATCTCCTGCCAAACTTTGTAACTAATACTGTTGATCTAATCTATTCCAGATCTAACTCCTCAATATTCTTAATACCCATCTTTTGCTGTTCTTTTACTCTATGCTGCAGACTTTCTATATTCAGAAGTTCTGCAGCCACCTATGTAGAAGGGTCCAAAAAGCATGCATGTCCTTAATCACAAAACAAACATCTCTGAAAACTTCTGAGGCAGCTGCTTATCTTTTCTCTTATCCTGAGAACAGAATCAGTCTGTTACTATGCCTCATTCCTGAAAATCAGGTGCTAGTTAAAGCATCAACAACTTCTACCTATAACAGATCTACACCCTGTATATTATAACCATCCTTTACAATATGCCACAGAATTCCATAAGGATCAATAAATTAATCTCTCTTAAAGAAGTAAAATACAGTGTTTGTTCATGGATAGTCTAATAGTGCCTAAGAATGCTTTTCATGTTCAGAGTAAGATCTAGCCTTCACTTTCAGTCAGTGGTAGACCACATTTGATGTGACCTTACATTCCTGTAGGAATTCCAGCAGCAGATCTGGAATCTTCCAAACTATCTTCCACAAACTGGATAGCTGGACAACCTAAAGGTATCTGGATCACATTAAGTTCTACAAATGCTTCCCGGTTATGCTCAGGTTGATTTTATTGGGAGACAACCATTCCCTGTGAGTTTCAACATCATGGTACTTTCTCTGTGCACTGGTTTCCTTTTTTTTTTGTGGTCTGCTGATCAGAGCAACCACTCTTAATCCTTTTCCTTTGTTCTGGAGCTTCTTGTTTTTAATGTTCCTCCTGTAGCAATTGTTCTTCCTGTGCCACAAGTTCTTGCAAGTGCTCACAGGTTCTCAAAGCTTCTACTGGGTCTGCCGCTCCCACCTTTAACTGCACGTGTAGGTACATTTGTTGCAACTGTTGCTGGTGGTGTGTTGCTACCTTCTGGTTTTCTCACCAAGGAACTCCGAATCTGTGTTTTCTATTGGCAACAGCCTTGCTGCAAATATTTCTTCTTCTCAGGTGGTCTGCCTTTGCCTATGGTCATCACAGGATCGCTGGTATCAAGAACAACTCTTGATCAGTGCTTCAACACAAAGCAAATGCAGCAAGGCTATCCAGGGAACAGCAACAAAAAAGTCCTTCTTCCTTGACTGCAAATCATTATTTCACTTAATACAGAAGAATCAGGACACACATAATGGCAGTCCCACACTTTCAAAATCCACAAATTCTTGAAAAATTGGTATGCAAGCTCTTTTACTCCTTCACTGGGGTAAGAATTGACAAGCATGTGTGTATCATTTTATTATAGAATACAAATAGTCAATTTTCTAGATTCAAAACAAAACCACATGAACTCCATTTGAGGGAACTAAAAAAATTAGTTCTTGTGAGTCATCACTGTATTACTGGCAAAGTGAAAGTATTCCGAACAGGAAGAATAGATTGATTAAACTTGAACTCTGCAAAGCTCATATAGCTAAGATAAAACCAGGAACCAATAGGCATAATATGGGCTTTATTTTACTTTCTAGCAAGTATTGATAGGTGGTTTATAAAGCCACCAGAGCTGAAGAACAAAGCAGATTTGTCTACAAGAATATAACGAAGGTCGGAGATCATAATTGTTATGGGTCTTCAATCTAGAGTAGAGTTAGTTATGCTTTGAAATAAGGTTTCTCAACAGAAACAGCTGAATTTTTTTAAAGAGGGATCTTCAAGATTTCCAGGGATGCCTGTAGGTCTGGAGCTATGATGTTTACTTCTGAAACAAGTGTGATCATATCATATAAGAAATATAGTTGGTTTTCAACAACTCAGATTACAGTGCATGTGATGGCATCCTGGATTACTATTAAGCAAATAGTTTTGTCTGAAATGGGCTTGGGTTAGGAATTGTAAAGATCTGGGGCAAGTGCTGTACAATTTAAATATATAGTTAAGTAGGCTGAAAGCTGGATTTAACAAGCATGGGGTTTTGGTCCTTTTTGATGCCCCATGGTGGGCAGCGGCCACTTGGTGTCAGAACTTCCACATGGAAAAATTGCCCTTGTCTATTGGTTGCTTTCCAAAGGAAAAGGAAGGACGCACCACCTGTGACCACGTCATGGTGAAAATAGATCTCCACCACCTGTCAAAAGTCCCCGGGCTCCCAGGAAAGACAGACACCAGAAGAGAGCAAAGACCAAGGAACTACCTGGTGCAAGGAAGCAAGAGTTGAAAAGGAAAGCCACAGACAGTCCTGAGGAGTCCCTTTGAAAGAGGAACAGAGAAGAGGAGAGGAAAATGAAATCAGGAAATGAAATCAGAAAAAGAATCAAAATCATTGCAGCCTTCAGCTAACAGACTCCAATAAATTGAAAACATAAAAAAACTTCATTTGAAACCCAGAAAAAAATATCTGCTGCTCCTGCCACTGTCACATATGTCTATTGTAGTCTGCACAAAGTCAACCAAGATGGTCCAAAAAGAGACACATAACTAAGACTGACAAGCTTCCAGCCATGCATAACATTGCCAGGAATAAGAACAACCACAAGAATCCTTTGTTCACCACGCAGAGAAAAGTGAAAAGAAACCACACAGAACTGTCAAAGGGTGTCAAAGGATCTGCAGGAGGTATCACAAATCATTTCCCAGTGCTTTCTTTACCAAATGGTACCTTCAAGTCAAGGAGGTCACTAATCAATTCTGAAAAACTTTATTCAGAGAAGTACAGTAATTTCACGACCATAAGGCGCACCGGACTATAAGGGACACCCGCCGACAGCCAGCAAAATTCGCAACATGTAGATCAGATAAGGTGCACCGGACTATAAGGCGCACCTTCTTTTGCAGCGAGGCTCCGCCCCCAGCTCCCCTGCGCGGTTGCTGGCTGAAGCCCCGCCTCAACCCGGTAGCCATTGGCCCCTGGGCCAGCCTGTGCATGTCTGCCGCCGCTCCGTGGGGCCTCCCCGGGGCTGGGGCATAGCCTCCGCAGCTCCATGCGGCGTCCGCGGAGACGGGGTATGCCCGCTGCCGCTCCGTGCGGCGTCCGCGGGGACGGGGCATGGCTGCCGCCGCTCCGTGTGGTGTCCCGGGGACGGGGCACGGCTGCCGCCGCTCCGTGGGGCATCACGGGGACCGGGACATGGCCGCCGCCGCTCCGTGTGGTGTCCCGGGGACGGGGCACGGCCGCTGCCGCTCCGTGGGGCATCGCGGGGACTGGGACATGGCCGCCGCCGCTCCGTGTGGTGTCCCGGGGACGGGGCACAGCCGCCGCCGCTCCGTGGGGCATCACGGGGAC
>PYHW01010255.1:3058872-3069065 GCA_013186435.1 Turdus rufiventris
TGCCACTAGGTCCCTCAGATAAGGCGCACCGTTCTATAAGGCGCACTTCCGGGTTTGAGGGAAAATTTTAGTCAAAAGGGTGCGCCTTGTAGTCGTGAAATTACTGTACTATTTAGAAAAGACCAAGAGGCTGAAGCACAAAGCTGATGCAATGACCAACAAAGCTGGAAATGCCTTTCAGTACCCAGCAGAGACTGCCCTTTTACTCACCAAATATCAGATTGCTTTGAAACTGGATGTGCTGGAATCAAAATCAGTTTACAGTATATTAAGTGACACCATAGTTCTCATCAAATTCATTACGGCATTCAAACTATTTGCAGACTCCTCAGTATCTTCACACGGAAAAATCTGTGCCATGTTATGAATGTGTTGCCAGTCCACTTTTCAAATGGCCATGTTTGGTTACATTATTCCAGGCTCCTGAACGACCGCTTCGAGAGTAATTCCACAGTAAAACAAGTACCTTCTCCAGATGCTGCAAGAACAGACTTGCCCTCTTCTGTTTATCCATTACCCCCTCCTGCTGATTTTGTGAGTTCTGAGCTGTGATCAAATATCAACAACAGCATTGGCAAGAATGGCACTGGTTAGAAGGTCTTTACTTTTGAATATATTTAAGCTCTTACCATTTTGATTATCTTGTGTCAGGGTGTTTTGCAGATAACCACAAGTTAAGAAACTGTTCCTATCAACTATTTTGAATCTAAGGCCTCCAAACCTTTCACTGGAAAGTACAAGCATTCCCTATTTACTACTCTACCAATAGCACTCTTGATTTCATAAGCCTTTACTACACGCCATCAATCACAACTTCCATGCTGAAAGTCCTAATGCATTCAGCTGTTCCCAGTATAGAAGCTATTTCAAGTATCTGATCACCTCTGTCAAACTTTTCAAAGCCTCATCCAGAGCTAATATATTTCTGCAGTGGGTAGGGAGGTGGGAACACAGCTGCAGAGAGATCACCGTGCTTCATGGAGAGGGAAGGAGTGGCTTCCACCACATTTGTCTGTTAGTTTTGAAATAGTTCTTAATATTGACTTGATTTTGAGCCACAGGATGACATTTTTAACAGAGCAATAGACTTTAATTCAGAGACAACATTCATAATAATAATAAATCTCCTTTCTCTGTAAAATATATATTATTTACCCCATGTATTTTGCTGAACATCAGATCTATCCATACTGAGTCGCACCTGTCATTGCAGTGATCGTGCTGTCTGATATGGCTCTTTCCTACTTTTTTCATGGTCAGGCTTTCCTTAATACTTTAGTATCAGTAGACATTGTCACATTTCCCAAGGAATGGACAATTCATGAATATGCTGGAAATCATTGATCTTAGCACAGATTCCTGAAGGTCTTTTATTGTGTTTTTCCCCAGTGAGGGGCACAACTCCCCCAGGCCCTGGAGTCTCGGACCTCAGGCAGCCACTAATGACCAACAGAAAAAAGATGACAACAGGACAGGTCTTGGTTTAGCAAAATCCGGGATCCTTTATTGAGCCAGGGACCAAGACAAGAACCACGGTAGAATGATGGGTTTTGTATGCCAGGGTAGGGGTGGAGTTTAGGGTCAGGGTTCAATAGCAAGAGAAGCAGGGGATTGCAAAGGGGTGGGTCGAGGAGGGCAACCAATGGGAAGAACTAAGGTGGGAACACTGCAGTAGGACTTAAACCAATGAAGGTACAGGAAAGAAAGAACATTCTGGGGCCATTCCTTATCTGGCCAAAATGCGGTGGAGTGTCTTTTCTACCGGTTTGCGGAGGCACGCCCCGGAGGCTGGAGGGGTGGAATTGTCTTTTAAGTCATGCCCCTCACCCAACGCTGTCTAGGTAGAATTCCCACCTCCTGGGGAGGGGGCACTCCAGAGACTTTATTGGTAATTTTACAGAATCGCAGAATTAACTAGGTTGGAAAATACCTTGGAGATTATCAAGTCCAATGCATGACCTAACACCATTTTATCAACTAAATCATGTCACTAAGTGCCATATCCTGTCTTTTTTTAAACATCTCCAGGGATGGCCACTTCATCACCTTCTTGGGCAACCCATTCCAATGCCCAACCTCTCTTTCTATAAATAATTTTTTTCTAATGTCTAGCCTAAACTTCCCTTGGCACAGCTTAAGACTGTGTTCTCTCATCCTGTTGCTGGTTGTCTGGGAGAAGAGACCGACTCCCACCCATCTACAGTCTCCTTTCAGGGAGTCACAGAGAATAAAAGTTTACTGCTTAATCCAATGTATTGCACTGTGAAATTTTACTGCTTGCTCCACTTTCCATTTTCTGTTGTCTACACATCTACATGTGTAACAACTTTTGCTCTTACTCAGTGGATGCTTTATTTATGTAGGAGTCTTTTGAGATGGCTTGTTGACAATATCAGTCAGATTTCTCTGATGTGTGCTTATTTCTCTAACAAAGCACAACAGCTATTACGTAATTGTAAGGTATGACTTTCCTCTGCAAATTTCGTGTTAGTAATATTGCAACACAAAACCCACCTTAACTGAAACCACCTAGACCATAGGAAAGCTAACAACAATAGAAAAGGATCCATCTGCAGCACAGCTAAGAGTAAGGAATTCTAATGCACTGAAAAATAAATGAATCATAGCAATGAAACGGCCTTTTAACTAGACATGGATTGTTAAATTATTAATAGTGCAGAAAAAGAACATTTATTCAATTAATACTTCTGTTCTGTCTTTAAAAGAAAGCCTGATAAGATACATGGGTCACATTGGAATAAAGGAAAGATTTTTAATTCTCTAGCAACTGAGAAAGATTAGACAACATTGCAACCAAATAAGCATCTTACAGGTGCATGTTTCCAGTAACACTTAATTGTTTGTTGAGGAAATATCTACCCTCCTAATTTGAATTTTATTTATTTATTACAGTGACAATAAAACTGTAGAAGACAGAAAACACTGATTTTTTATTTTTATTTTTTTGTCACCATTCCGGATGAGGAAATGGAGTGTTAATTGATTAGTCCGATTCCAGTCAGCAGTAAATTAATCAATAATTATTTCATATTTAATAAATAAAGAATTAAAAGACAGGATTCTAGTTAATCTCAGTCAAAAATTTCTTTTTTAAATACATATTTTCAAACATGACAAGATGGATTTCTTCAGATAGTATAGATAATAGTGATAATTTGAAGAATATATAGATTTTAGATAATATTTTAGATAGTATATTTTAATTTTAAAAAGTCTGTTAACCAAATGGATACTGTATCATTAAGGAATTAAATATGTGCTCTTAAACTAACAACTGAATGCCATCCTGTAACAAAATGACTGAATGAATTTGCACTTGAGTTTACTAAAAAGAGACGCACAACTGGAAATCCAGATACAGCAGTGGTGAGACTGTTACTGTCATACTGTGACCTCCTGATGTTTCCTTTTGTACAAAAGGTTGTAGGAGAAAACATTGAAGTCCCACAAAAGAGGAAGAATAAAAATAATTGAAGGGTTGTAGAAAGTGTGAGAAGAAACATTCTACCTAAATTGGAACATGAGTCAGGTACACTTGCCTCAAATAAAATGAGAATTTGTGAAAATATGTGAACACAGTAACTTATCTCTCTAATCTTCCATTAACTGATGATTAATCCACTGATGTTTGAATAGTTATTTGGGCTGGTTTCATTAAAACCTTTTCTGGAGTCATAAAGTATATGGGTATTTCATCAAGTCAGAGAATTCGAATCCAAGTTAATGTGGTTTTACTGAGTTAAATATCACCAATATTCAAGCTTTAAAGAACCTGGAAACATCTTCCAGGCATCCTGTTCCACATGTTGTGCTAGTCCTAATTCTGGGGAATTCCCAAGAATGCTCCCACTTCTGAATGAGATGTGTGCACTGTTTAATTTTGGAAAAATCATAGGATGTTCTGATTCCCTGGAATTATTTTAATATTTATTTTCCACTGTTAGTATCTTTGAAGGTTTTTTATTTGTGAAATTGTCTCAGATCAAAACTAAAATATTTTGAAATGTTGGACTTCTTCAGACAATGAAAGTTTTATAATATTTTATAATATTTTATCTAGCTTCTAATTATTATTAGTATAGTCATGATCTTTTTCCTTTGAGTATTATCCTCTTGTCCTCTAACGTGTGAGGAATGGACAAAGAAAAGATGACAAATAGCTCCATCTGAAACAAGGTGTTTTCTTTTTATTGTAAATCTCATGTTTTGAAGTAGAATAATTGCAGAGCTCGCTGGGAAACACTGCTCAGGGAACATTTTTTGCTTTACTGTATTATCACAGAGGCATTACCAACCTCTCTCATTGGCCTAGCTTTGGCCAGCAGCATGTCCATCTTCAGAGCCATCAGGGATTGTCTCTGCCAGACATGGTGGAAGCTTCCAGCAGCTTCTCACAGAAGTGAGAAGTGGGCCCCCCCCAGCCAAAAACCAGACCACGCGAAACGTATACATTATGTTATAGCTTTTTAAAAATAATGTAATGTAAGACAAAGTAATTTTCTGTCTTAGGACAAAGACCAGATTGTAATGGTTCATATAATTTTTTTTTTAATATTTTCTTTTTCTTTGGACTAAAACTAAAGATATTGATAACTTTGGCCCATTGCCATACAAGACCTAAAAGATCTTGCATTTATAAAAATGGTGGACTTGAGGGGAAAAGGAAAAAAAACCTTTTTATTAAGTTGTATAACTAAGTTGAGTTCACTGTGGTTCTGCCCAACTTGCATTGATTCTTTGCTGCCTCCAGTGGAAGCTGTGTACAGCTGCCTGACCGTAAAGACATGGAAGTATTTTTTTTAACTGATTTCAAGTCTGGAGGCTGCTTTTTGGATCTGCTGCAGTTTCCAGTTTCTGATACTTATTTTATTCCTATTTAGGACACGATGCAAAAAATGCTCATGTCAGTTCTACAAACTGGTAAGGGTGCCCAAAGCTTTTGCCTCTACCCCTTGCAACACAAGTGGGACCCAGAGGTTGTAACTATAGCAGAAGACAAATATGAAAATTGCCAGGGAGGTTTCCTGGCAATGGAACCCAGCCGTCAATACTGTAAATTTGTTAGGGCAGTCCCTGGAATGTGGTTAGTCTGTGACACCTCTCCTGATCGATCCCGGTGTACTGTTGGGAAGTGAGGCTGCCCAGGAAGTGTTCCTAATGAGTAGTTTGCGTAAGGCTGTCCTCTTGCTGGCAGTAAGGAGGATGGACAGAATGGATGTGGCCTATCCTGTGCCAGCTGGCTTAAGTGCCACAGACTTTATCAGTGCTCGCGAGCGCATTATACTTATCCCTGCAGATGTATCCAGTGTATTCCAGGCCCTTGGCTTCCTGCAGTTGAGCTGAACCAAGCTGTTTTCTCTCCTCTAAAGGATAGCAAATTTACATACAAGAAGAGACAACATTCACAACCCTTGACTTTTACAATACAGTATATTGAAAATACAGTCTGCACTTTAATATCTTTGCATCACTTCACGAGTAAAATCAAGAAAAGCTACAAGCTGGACTCTGAAATCTAGAGACAGCCCTTTATATTTTTGTATTGCTTTTGAATAAACTTTCTGCCTTTAATGTGATGACAGCTCAATCCCATTATGAAGCTGGTCATGAGGAGGCTGCCTAGGTACAGTTTGGGAATGCAGTGCTGGTTTCAGGAAGAAGACCTCTGGTCAACAGTGAACATGTGTAGGGGGCTCAGTGCTGCTACAGTTCTGCAGTAGTTGCTGCCTAGAAGGGGATTAACCCCCCTTCCTTCCTCAGCAGCCTTTGTAGGCACATGATTTTCCAAAGGGTGTGCTTGCCTACAAGAGGTCTCTGGAATACAGTCTGGCCAGCGGGCCTCTTCTGCATCTGATCTGTAAGAATTTATTCAGCTCTCCACTGGATAGTCATGAGGCCTGCTCACTAAAGCAGCAGTGTGCCTGCCTACTGATGACCTGCAGAAGGAAACAAGTACCTCGGCTTTTTATAGTTCTCAATGTTTGTGCTTAGCATTCATATGCTGATGGTGAGTCATATGGGATATCCTTATGTTGCCTGAGATGGCATTTGTTTTTCAGCATAAATTTTTTAAGAAGTGGTGCAAAGACAATGTGAGATAAAATTCTCAGATTTAGAGTACACTATCAAAACATGTCATCATTTATCAGCCATGGCTCTAAAAAACACATGTGATCCACTTGTCTCTTCGAGCTAAGAACCATGGCTGTGATGAAAGACGAAGCTACTCTGCTTCTAAAATTACTAAGTTCTGACGTACACTGAAGCTATCCTCTTTCCTTTGGCACAGAAAGACCAGAGTAGGCCAGAAAATGTAATGCATTATATCAGCTAATGAGACATCAGCTAGAGCTTTTACTTGTAATCTTAATTTGTTGTAGAAAGAATTTCTGCGGCTGCAGATAACTCTAAGTGAACAGACAGGAGTCCACAGTGAACCCACATGCAGCAGGCTCAGAGCTGCACAGTAGCTGCAGAAGGTAGTTTCATAGAATGGCATTAACCTCTAAGCCTCACTTACCTGCTTAAAAGTTCAGGTTAGTGTATTCCTGTAGGCAACAGTCTACAGTTGGAGAGGTTTGACTGGCTTCACTGGGACATTTATCTTTACTGTGTCAATGAAAATACCTCTGAAAACCTAAATACCGAATAATTCAGAGGGATGGTCTCTGGAGATTTTAGGGCGTACCCTGAATACCATAAAAATCATCTAAAAAGTACGACTATCCTCTAAAGACTTAAATTTTGTCCTGCTGGATCAGTAGGATTCCCAAAGGAGCTTTGTGTTGGTGCAGCATGTTGCCCTGCTGCAGCACAGCAAAGCTGATTGAGCATAACTTTAAAACTGGCTCAAAAACTGATGAATTTGCCAACTCAGAGCTGTCTTTAGCCTTGAATTTATAGGCAGAGAAAAGTTGTAGCCAAAAATCTGGCTGGGAATTTTTGTTGTGGTTTCTTTTTTCAACTTACTACCAAGCATCAAGCCGGTCCTGGCTGCAGTTCTGATGAAACATTTGGGAACTGTATCAAAGTTCTTCAGTTTTGGTTGCAGTGATGATTAATGGGATTTTAATCTTGTTGGCATTTGCATCAGGTAGGAAGTGGGGAAAGCCCTTAAAATGCTCAACTGGCTTTAATACCCCTAACATCTGTTGAAGCTTTTGTTCTAGTTATGTATGTTCTCCGGCTGATTTCGGTGCTATAGGAATTCATACTGCCTCATCTTTAGTCTCCCCAGCAGCTGTCATTGGGCATTGCCTCTGAGAGTTGGAGGCTCACAGAGAAGACTGAGCCAGGTGCATAAATATTATTTTATACTTATATACAATGCATTATATTGAAAACATTCTGCATTTTCATTAACTTGGAACAGAGATTTTGGAAAGTATCATCTGTTGGATGCAGGGTGTGCATTTTTCTATACAGATTTTAAAAGTAACTATTGCACGTGCAGATTCCATGTGTGTGGTCAACATTTTGTGAGTTGAATTGCCATGTCAACCAACTGATACCTACTCCACCCAGCAGAATTACCAGTCCCAAGCCATTCCATAATACTAACTTCAACTGGGATTGGTGTGTAACCTGAAGATTAAATATACTGCTTTTCTTTTGTGAAGAGTGAAAAGTCTAGGTTTTAAAGCAAGAGTTTTGTAAATCAATGTGATGTTTAAGAAAAAAAATGTATTTCAAAATATTTTTTGGGATTCTGAGGTCAGTAAGAGCAATGCAAGAAGCATTTCTTTAGCCTAGTCGTATAAATGTCCATTGGAATTTTCTTCTAAGCATACACTTAGTTCATGTATTGGTTATGAGCCTGATTTAGACAATCAGCTCTGCTCTGCAATCACTTCAGAAAATGTTGTACTTGCTTTTATTAAATATAGATAGGAACTCTTATGTCTGTTATCATCAGCTGAAACAAGAGCATGCTTAAAACTGTAAGGTTCTTAGCATGAAAATTTCACCAGTCTTAGACAACAGAACCAAAGAGAACACATTTTCTTGTTTTCATGTACACCATGTAAGTAAAGGAAGTCAAGATGTCTTTCCTTTTCCATCTTAGCATGGCATACTAGAATGGAATACTACAATGGAATTGGTGGAAACAGTGACTAATGTGTGTTATTCAACAAAACTAGAAATTCTGTCTGGCATTTGTTCTGAATCCCAAATGTAGTGCCTTTGTTTCATAACTAGGGAACAGGGAAGAGTACACTGGCTAAAACTATCCATCAAATGCTGCATTTGATCTCATTTGTGTATTCTTACTTCATGAGGTCCTTATCCTGAGGATCACAGTATTTAGTTTAAAGACATCACATTTTTAATATCATTGTAGATCAATCTACAATTTGATTTAGATTATGGAAGAGTTAACTAACTTGATGTCCTGTAAAAATAAGACAAAAAACATCCCATCATTTTAAATTAAAACAACTCCTCCAGGACAAGTCAAAAAAACTTAGTTGCGTAGCATTAACTCTAGGGATCTGTTCTCTCAGGTAACTTGTTGCTTTTTGAGACAGTTTCGTATGTCCCTCTCCACCTTCTTTCAAGGAAAGCAAGCAGGTTTTTGTCCTGGCAGAGAAGGTGTGTTCATCTTTCATCTCTGCCTGAAGGGATTAAAATTTACATCTTGTAATTCCTGGAAGAATGCTGTCTTCAACATACTGGCTGTTTAGTGCTGACAAGAGTCAGGCACTTCCCGGCATCCAGGGAAGAAGTCCAAGAACCTGTGAGCAGCCACGGCAAACAGTGCACCTACTCACTTTAGAAGCCTCAGGAGTCATACTGAGAGTAGATGGAAGGCTTGGGGATTGTAGTTTTGACAATATATATGCACAGTAGAGGCTTGGTAGCATATAGGCAGTTATCATCTAGATGGTCAGCTTAGGTAGAGCCCTAAGAAAATATACTTAAGAAAATATAACCTGTTGGAATATTAAATTACCCTCCTAAACCTATCAGTGGAGATTCCAATTTAATTATACTGAAGTCATGGGAGCTATTACATATCTGTGTATAATTCAACGTAAACAAAGCATAATAGACCCATGCCTCAGAGTCTGCATGCAGAAAAAGACAATAAATTGTTCATCTACCTCATATCTTAGCTAATACCTTAATTGTACTTTGAGTCTATTTTTATATTAGTAAGTTTAAAAGGAGTATTCCTCAGCATTGGAATTCAATTGTTTATGACATTAACTTGTCTTTGGTGTGTCTTAGGGCAGTTCCAGCTATCCCATATCATGATAGAGTTATGGATTAATGCAGTTTCTGCTAATGTCCACTGTCTTTCAAAAGGAAGACAGCCACATAAACCATATTATTCAACATTTTGCTGGCTGTTCCTTGAGAGCTGGTCTCCATGCCAGACCTAACAGGCATGTCTGGATACATCTGAGACAGTAGAAAAGATGCAGCCCAGCATTCCTGATGTGGTGTGTACTCAAAACACAGGCTGCTCCTTCCTTACACGATGGACCAAAAACGACATGGAAATTGTAGCTCTAAGGGAGGGGACAATCCATCCAAGTGTTTAGCTGAAATCCTTTCAGTTCTGTAGCCGCATCTACCTTTTTCCAAAGAGATTACTTCGGGTGAAGGAATACTTCCAATGTAATCTTAGGAACAGAACACCAGGCTGTATTCTGCATGCCTCGTTTTCCATTTTCCCTGTCTCCAATTGGTGACCTCAATGTGTCAATATTTGGAATGACTAACATGTAAATACAGCCATACCAAGTTATGTCATGCAAAGGGACATTCTTTCTCACTGTTGAACTGATTGTTCAATTTCTTTTTTCCCCTGAGTCTTCAGGTGACTGAAAACAAACCATGAAGCCAAGAGGAGGAAGGATTCTGGAAACCTGACAAAGCAGTCTTGCTCGGTCTTGCCTCTGTGTCTCTTTCTTCATCGTGTGGTGTGCATTCTTTCTGTTTTTGTACCTTCATGTGACAGCACGGGCTGAGATCTTTGTAGCTAGAGACCTGTGCCGTTCATGCCCTGGTTTTGAAGACAAATCGATGGAAATGACGAAGCGGCCGGGGAGCCCAGCGGCAGGAGCACTGACCGCGGCCGCCCCCTCACCTCAGGAGCCGCGCAGGCCGGGCCGCCCTCAGCGCGGGGCCGCGGGGCGCTCAGCGCCGCCTGGCGGCGGGCGGCG
>PYHW01010255.1:3070249-3116870 GCA_013186435.1 Turdus rufiventris
GGAGGGGGGCGGGCGGGCCAGCCACGGAACACTCGGACTCCCTGCCGTTCGCGGGCTGCTGCCGTCCGGGGAGCGGCTCCGGGGTGAAGACACCTCGGCTTCTGGACAGAGACACAGGTAAAGCGGCCAGCGAACGCCAGCAACCTCCTTCCCTTCTGACTCCCTCCCCACGCCCCCATCCCTCCCGCCGCGCCGGGCCGGAGCTCTGCGTGCGGGGGGACCGCTGACAGCCCGCGGGCGGGAGCAGCCGCCGGACCCGCCGGAGTTGGCAGGGCACAGCCGCCGCACGGAGCGGCCGTGTGCCAGGGGCGCTCAGTCGCTCGAAGGCGAGCGGCTCCGGGATGATGCTGGCCACCGCTGCGGGCTGCTCCTGCGGGGAAGGGCAGCGAGGAAAAAGGAGAGACTGGCGGTGCTGCACCCTGCCCCGGCCGGTTCCCCCCAGCCGCGCACCTCCCGTCCCGCCGCTCCTGCCCGCAGCCCGGGCGCAGGGCCCCACAGCGAGGGTGGGGACAGCTGCCGCCGCTCTCCGGCACAAACTTCGGGGAAAGTTGTCGCCCCTCGCCCGTGCTCCTCCGCTCGGCGGCGGGGCGGGGAGAGGCGGGGCGGAACGCCCGTCCTGGTCGGGGATGTGCTGCGCCGGGGCACCCCCAGCGCGGCCCCGCTGCGGGGCTGCGCCCCCGCCCAACCGCGAGGGCCGGCGCCGCTGCGGGAAAGCCGTGCGGGAAAGCCGTGCGGGAAAGCCGTGCGGGCTCTGCCTGGGGCAGCGGCCGAGCCCCGGACCCTCCGCCCCGTCCCGCACTGCCAGCCCCCGCAGCCCGGAGCGGGCTGTGCCCCCGCCTGGTGTAACCTGCCAAGCGGTCCCCGCTCTTTCCTCCGCTAATGTTTCCGATTCCACCCCCACGAGTCTCCCCACCTTCGACCCACCCCCAGTTTTCTCTTCCAGTGAAACAGGAGATCTCTCATAGCAGCGGATCCTTCCTCTTCATCCCCTCATGCGCTCTTCAGGTCGGACTGCAATGAGTGGACTGAGATCTTCTGGGCTGCTGGGGCTGGTACTCTTAATGCTCTCAGCAGGATACTGCAAAGAAAAAACGGACTCCACAGATTTGAAGGACAAGCAAAGTCTCTTAAATCTCATCATGGAGATCATTCAGGAACTGAAAAGGTATCACCTGGAGAAGGACAGTGGGATGCAGTACTTCTCCAAGCATGACTTTAACTTGGATCGAAGGGAAGTGGCTGACTACGGAGGATACCAGGACGAGCAGAGAGTTGGTAAGTCACAGTCCTTTTTTTTTCCCCTAGGGTGCCTCGGTGAATGAGGTAGTGCATCAGGTTACTAATTTTGTATTAAGAATGCACCACTCAAAGTACCTACATACTCCCTTTGGTATCAGAAACAGACACAGATGGCAAATTTGGAATAGAAAACTTCCATTCACCTCTCAGAGTCTTTTACTCTCTGGATAATGTGCTCAACTCATAGTCCAACTTCCTGTGGCTTTGAACAAAACCTAATAATATGGGAAAATACTGAAATGGGCTGAGAGCAAAGAAACAAGGGATGAAAATGCTTTTTCCTGGAAGGTTACCACTTATTATTATGTGCTTGGTTTAAGTGTTTCTTGGAAATGACCCTAGCAAGAATTCTCCTGCAGGACTGTAGCATATCCTTAAAGACCTTACATATAGAAGTCCTCCCTGCACCTCAGCTTCACTGAAGTGTTCACCCTGCTTGTTAGTTCCTTTTGTACTCCAGAGGTAGCACCTTTGAAATACTAGGGAACTGAGACAGTACTCCTCTGTCACTGTGCAGGCTGTGACCAGTTTGGGACACTCCTGCAGTCATCCTTCTGCTCATTTGACTGGCTCTTCTCTAACCTGCTTAGTTTGGTGATGTACTTCTGTGCATCCAGTTGAAACTTGATTTAGTTTCTCCTGCTGCCATGTCTAATTTAGTGTTCCCTGTCACTCCCAAGCCCCTGCAGCATAATTGCTGCTCATCTGACCCCTCCAACTGAAAGTGACTTTTCCGGAATATTTTCCAGCAAATAGCTACTCACCTTTTCCCAAAGTGGCTTTAATTTTGATAGTATGCTATTTATTTTGTCTTTATTGATCTCATAAAGCTTCGTTGTACTTTTTTGTCATTCCCATTCATACTCGAATATCCTCCTAATTTGCATTTATTGGTGGCTGTCATGAGGATGTTGCTTCTCCATTTGGATGATTAATGAAAGCACAGAGGAATACAGTTTTATTCTACTTAAGGTCAACACAGGAGAGAACATTTTGTTTTAAAAATGTTGAAGAGGCAAAGAGGCCGGACCATGATCTGCTCAACTCTAAATCTCATCTTGGAATGTGGGCATAGTTTTTGGTCACCCTGTTGGTGTGAAATATCTGGCTTGTGTGGAACAGTTATCTACAAAATTAATAATCTTGCTTCAGAACAGATTAGTCAGTAGTGTTGCTATTGATTCTGAAGCAGGATTTTTCATTCTGTTATTATAATGGAGTTTCTTCCCAGCAACTCTGAAAAGGAACTACTAGTTAGGGTCTTCCATTTCAGTTTTGGCATCACTTTCCTAGTGAGCTTGTCCCATGGGAAATTTCTGAGTGAAGCATGTGTGTTTTTAATGCTCTTCATGACATAATTAGGTCAAATAGGATAAGGTCAATTTTACTTACACTGACTAAAGTTAGGAGTAAATGAAGAATGACTTTCGAGAAGTGTCTAAATTCACAAGTGAATCGGATCTGAATGGAAATGCTCTCTGCTTTATATCTGATAAGAGGTGCCAGGGGAATGAAAAAGGCTGCTCAGGCATTCATGGTCAAGTAAATAAAGCACCATATAGCGTATCATACACAATCAGCACTAAGCTATCAGCATAGAGTTTGTAACGGAAAGCAATCAAAGATAGCTGTAAATCAGGAAGTCACAAGCAGGGGTTAGGGCTAAAATGGATTTCAGTAAACCAGTCTCATTTTGCCATCTGCTGAACACAAAACACAAAGCGGTAAACCACAAACATAGGGAGCCAGAAGAGAGCAATTTGCTTGGAATCATTTCCTGTGAATTTTATTTACTGCTGGGGAGGAGGGAGGGAAGGAGGAAAGATTCCTGTAAGTAGATCAATCCAGTTTCATGATTACAGTAGAAGAGTGCTTCAACAGACATACCTGGGACAGAATAGTGGTTACATTTGCATGAAAGGATTAGAAGATACAACCCCAAACTTGAATATACCTTTGGGTCTTTACCGCTCATATAATAGGAAAGAATTTAAATTTAGGTAGACTTGATAATGTAGTCCATAGAGAGCTAAAATCTGACTCTTAGTTAATAACCATCGTCATTAATGATTTCTCACCTAACAGACATTGTTCCATCAGTACTGTGTTTTACAGAGCATTTTACAAGTCTCCCTAACTAAAGTGAATGCTTGCAATTTGGCCTGGTGTATGCAAAGGACTTTTGACTTTGATGCAACTGCCAAGATATAGTGGTGATGTTGCTGGACAGAGTATTCCCTGTCCTCATACTATGCTTGGCAAGCATAAGTCCAGTGCAGCAGAGTAACTATTCTTTTTTCTGTCCAACAGAAATAGTTCCCAGAGATCTGAGGATGAAAGACAAGTTCTTGAAGCATTTAACAGGTATGTTTTAATTTTGCATTGGTATCCATACTTCACAGATACCATAAGCTACACTTCTTACCTGTGAGCTCTGCTGATTCATAACTTACTTTTCTTTACATTTCAGGTCCACTCTACTTTAGCCCAAAATGTAGCAAACACTTTCATCGGCTTTATCACAATACAAGGGACTGCACCATCCCAGCATGTAAGTAAAAGAAGCAGACACTTCCCTAAAACAGGAGGAAACCCTAAAATTTATTAGCTCTATCAAGTATCTGTAGTGATACAATGTCAGAATGCATTCCCTGCAAAGAAAAATTTGGTCTTCTCTAAAATGTACTAAGTGTCCTCTACAGCATTGCTAGAACAGCATCAGCATTACAGAGAGGAAAATGGAAATAAAACTTTCTCATTGCAAATTCACTATGTAGAATGGCTGTAAACACTGCATCCTTAGGTACTGATTTATTTGCCTCATGGGTTCCAAACCAAGTGTTTGCTTTTCATAGGAACATGACTCCTCTCACAAATACTTTATATTTAACATCCAGTTCTGTAAATTCAATATAGGATCACAAATCCAGGTGGGGTTATTTACTCTTCATAGATTATTTATATAGGACACATTTTATGGATATTTTCTATTTTGACTATTTAGCTACCAATCTACCAGTGATGTTGACAGTGATTCTTTGCAACATTTTTCTTCAGTGAATTATAAAAGTATAACTTCTTATCTTAGAAAAAAAAAAATAAAAGTGCAGATGGACACACTAAGCAAATGCAGCTTATGATACCTCATCACTGTTGGCAGTAGAGAATTAAATAAAAATCAAACACTGACATTTATCAGTCAGTAGATGCAACTCCAGATTCATACTGAGGTGGACCTGTTGAGTAAGCAGATGCTATTTTAGTATGGGCTTTTCAGAATGGAAGCACACTTTATTTTACTTGTCTGAGGTCAACTGGTTGGGTCAGTAGCAGAGCTGGGAATAGAAACAAGAGTTACAGATTCCAAGTTTCAAGTATTAATAAATAATTCAGCCCAGTGCATTTTAAAGGCATATTTGGTAAGAATTGTGGACATTTTCTCTATTTGTAAGGCTTCAGATTAGGAATTCCTTGGAAAGACAAGGTTTTCTAGATGACAGGTAACCAGATCACACTCTCTTTACATGGGTGGAGAAGTAAGTTGTTCATAACTTGTCTGTTCTGAACAAGCAACAGTCACATTACCTTTTTCATAAGGATCACAACACAAACATCATTTGGCTCAGCACTAATGAGTACTCCAAGCTGTGAAGCTAAAAACTAGTTGGCCTTAAAGGCTCTAAATTAGCCTTTTCCTCCTGACAGGTGACATATCCTCCAACATAATGTCAGGATAATGGAGGATAATTTGTATGGGTGGCAATTATACCATAACTATGCTGTGACTTGGGGTTTGTTAACATTTCACCTCCAGAAAACATTAGATGCAGTTAGTCATTAATGAAATAATGACTAACAAAAATGAACATCACTTACTGGGCTGGATTGACTAGCATCCCTTTAAAGTAACTTTCTTCTAGGAAAATGAAATGGACAGCCTGCTTTAACTCTTCATGCACAGAACAATGCTACTTTTTGATTATATCCTGATTTCAAATTATACTGTTTCTTCTGTGTAGAAATCTGAAGGCCAAACCGCAAAGAAACTAAGAGTGTCTCTGATGCTGCAGAGTGGTGGTAGGCAGTACAGAAGCGTTGTGTTGGAATACTTTCTAGTACTTTGTACAGTGTAGTAGCATTGGTACCTGAAAAATAATTTACTTTTCTGTCTGTCCACAACCAACTTTCACAATATTTGCTTTCAGTTTTTCATGTAAATGAAAAAAAATCACCAACATTTAAAATAATTTCTTTAGCTTTGCATTGGTTCTGTGTCTTACTATGAATGCATCAAAAAGTTGAAGGTACCTAAAATATGAACAACGAACAACAGGACTACTGTGGAAAACACCAATTTTACTAGTTTTAAGATGAAACTTGATACTCTTATGAATGTTTATGATATGGTCATCTACTTGGGCTGGACTTAAGATTGGTATGACCAGAAGATGTTATTTGCCTAATTTAACAGCTTTCCCAGGAAGAAAATGTATTGGAGAGTGGCATTACTTGATATTAAGTTGACAGACTTGCTCATTGAGGGCTGGATTTCAAAGGTGGATGAGCACTAGTTATTCTTTCTCTAATATGGAAATACTACAGTCACATGTTTAGATCCTGCACAGAAGCACAGGCACAGATGTATAAATTTTTATACATACATACATACACTTGGAGAGCCTCCAAGCACATTCATGCTGTTTGTTTACAGATAGAACATGTGCAGAAGTCAGTTGCGTAGTTACACGTGCCATTAGACACGGCTTTTAGTTATTACCCAATTTTTACACATTCCTCTTGTAAGTCAAAGGAGTTGATTTTTATTCTGTTGCAAGCAAGCTAAAGTATTCCTTGAACTTTGCTATGACACAAATTTGCATACTGAAAACAATTCTGATTTTAAAGGCAAATTTTATTACTTTGGTAATCTAGTCATGCTTTTTTTTTTCATACAGACTATAAAAGATGTGCCAGGCTTCTTACTCGATTGGCAGTAAGCCCCATGTGCATGGAAGGATAAAGGTAAGCTTTTTTTAGCAGAAATGACATTCCACTGCATAGCAAAGCAGTGGATGTTGTGTTTCATACATGAAAATTCATGGGAGTATAATAACAACTCTCCTTCTGATAAGGTATTCCCCTCCCAGAAGATTTAAGTAACTGGCTTAATCTGGCAAATTTTGGCATTAAGGAAAGGGTACCCCCTACTGGAAGTCATTACATAAACATCCATGTGCATCATCTGTGAATTATTTATAACAGCATACAGTTAGCAGATAGTGAATTTGTTGTTACAGAACAAAACACAACAGCTGTGGCTTATTTTTCAAGAGTTTACTCAGTATACAATTGCCTGTATCGGCAGCAGCAGCCACTCTTTTATGTGTGCAGCTGTAGATCTGTGCTGTACTCAGTCCTCAGTAGTATGAGTTAATGTATACATAGCTATACACATCCAAGCTTTATAAATGCAGGTGCTTTTATAGTAATTCAGTTAAAATGTATTGATAGTAGCATTGATAAATTAACTTCAAGCTATTTTGGTATTTTGGGATTTCCTTTTGTACACCTCTCATGTCTGAAGGTTAATTCCCTCCTTCTTTGCATAGATGGGCCTTTATTTCCCACAAATGCACTAAAATGAAAACAAAAGCCTATCCACCAAACCAAAAAGTACTCCCAAACTATCTGTGTTTTAGAGAACTGTAACGTAAGAATACAGAAGGACAAATTTACATTCTGACTTCAGCCTTTACCTGAGACAAAATGCGATCTTGGACAAAGGGATAAATTTGTCAGTAACAAATGCTTTCAAGCCAAGAGGCTTTAACTCAGTGACAAAACAGATATCTTGTGGAAGGAATCAGTGAGGAAAGTAATAACTATTAAGCATTTTATTTTACTTTAAGCGTTGGCAGTTTTGCGCTTCACTCTTACAAGGAAGCTGGGGAAATAGGATCAAGATAAATGTAAAAATCACTGGAAAAAAGATAGATATGTAAGTTGCTAGTGCTTCATTGTCAAAACTGGAAAAATGTACTGACCAGTGTCATACAGCTTCATTATAGGTTTGATATTGTTCAGTATTTTCATTAATAACTTCGGTGATAGAATACTGTTTTATGTACTTCATTGTTATAGGACAAGCAACCATGATACAGTACAACCTTAAAATTAAAAATAATCTTGGAAAATAAGCCAAATAGTCTAAAACCAGGATAACAGATAACAAGCAGAATTATGAGGTCCTGCAGGATCATTCAGCTGCAGAAATACATGGAATTTGGTGAATAGTTAGATAGTGCTGTCGAAAACATAGGTTTTGTCATGGACTACAAACTAAGCAAGTCAGCAGTGTTACACTTGGAGAAAGTCAACCATTTATAAATAGAATCATTGTTATGAAACTCCTGACATAATGACTGTCACTGGAATCCTATACTTAATTTAGGACATCACACTTGAAGACATATGGATTCTTCTTGTAAGAGTCCAGAGAAGAGCAACATGGATGACCAAAGGTCTAGAAATCTCAGTATACAAGAACAGTTACAGGAATTAGGATTACTTAATCTAAAGAAAACATGACTGCAGGAAAACCTGATGGAGCTATTAAAGTCATTCTCTCTAACCAGTCTGGATAAATGAGACATAATTTGTTTAATTTTGGAAATAGGTGAATAATGTTATTACCTTACCTGTTATCAATACCAATAAGCAGATACATTAGAGTGTGAAATTCTTTTCTCCCTTTCTTTAGAAAATTGTATCTGTATCTTAACAACCTGTTATGTAAAAATGAACTTCTAATGCGAAGGAATGGCAACTGAAGTAGTTCATATCTCAAGTTGGGAGTCTATTCAAAAATGTCTATATCTCAAACAACCTTTGCTCAACATGTTTCTATGTCAGTAACAAC
This sequence comes from Turdus rufiventris, assembly GCA_013186435.1. NCBI lineage: Eukaryota > Metazoa > Chordata > Aves > Passeriformes > Turdidae > Turdus > Turdus rufiventris. The sequence continues at coordinate 3,078,468 of PYHW01010255.1, forward strand.
TGTCCACTTTTATTCACACAGACACAAATCAGTAGTGGTAGATTCCTTAAGCAGCCTCCATTAGCAGATAGAAGACTATCCTCTACCACATACATCTGGAGATGCACTGGTGTCTCTGTAAGATTAAGCCTCTTTTCTCCTCAGGGCTTTTCCACTGCATCAGTTCAATTTGTGTGAAACAAATTAGGTTTTTCCAGTTTTGTTCAGTATCTGATTTTTATTTCATTTCAGGTTTATATAAGTGGGCTGGGCTATAGATGGACTATTACTTTGGCAAACTGGTAGTTTTGTTGGATTTTTCAGATCTATGCACATCTATCCATGTTTAGAGATCAATTTGGAGAGAAGAAAAAATATAATTTATTTTTATTCGTACTTAAAGTGCATTTTTGACTAGTACAGCTTCAAAGCACACAAGACATTGAAACTCAGAGCTAAGATCAAACAAGAAAATAATATATGAGAATAGGAGTTAGACATGTTACTGTCACAACACATACCTAAGTGGGCACATGTGTTTATGTTATATGTCTTATGGAGCCTTCACTTTTCTCATGTATCTTATACATATATAACTGAGCTCCATCTTCTTTTTTTTTTTTAGAGTGTATGTTCCCTTTCTTCTTTCTGCCTGTCCTTCAGACATGAGCAATGCAGGGACCCAGTAACAGCCCTTCAAATTGTTGAGATTGCATGAGTGAAGCCAGAGGAGCAGATTTGCATTGTAATCCCTTCTCATGGTCAACACAGCTATGCTAGAGTCCTGTCCTTGATGCTTTTTTTTTTTTTTTTTCTCCTGCTTCNTTTTTTTTTTTTTTTTTTTTCTCCTGCTTCCTAGTAATTCCTGTATTCCATGCTTGCTTTGCTCCACTCCATCCCCCAACTGTTAAGTTGCCCATATCTGCAGTAGGTAAGAGATGCCAGGAACACGATTCCTGAAGTCTTCACCTAAATAAAATTCACAGTTCCTGTGACAGACAGTGCTGAATCTGAAAACCCCTTTGGCAGCATTTGTCACAGCCGCTTTGGCTACAGTGATACAAATTTTACTGCTTCTGTTTGAAAACTGCAGGTGCTACTGTTTGTACCCTCCCTGTTCCATTACCTGTTCTTTACGTGTTAGCTGGAGACCAACACTGATCTGATAACATGTTGAAAACTCCTTGCACTATGAGGAGTAGTTCAGGGACTAAGGACTGCGTTATCACATACTTCTGAAGATTTCTTCTTATTTCTGTATTGACAAATATTAATGGGCTTTTAAAAACTTCTACAGATATTTCAAATAAAGTAAAACTAATGACACACACCAGTAAATACAAGAGTGGTGCAAGCAGTTGGAGTCCTGGGCTAAGCAGAGAAAATGAGGTTTATATATTATAAAAAGTATATTAAAGAAATCTACCAGTTGCTTGTTTCCTTAAGATGCAGATGCAAATAATTAATATTTGTACATACAGGTCAAATATTATTTGCAAAAATTGCTAATAAGCTTAAAACTGAAACTTCCTTTGGAACTCAGAAAAATCTGTGTAAACGCCTCAAGATGTATTGACCATACTAGTAATGTGACAAATGTTGAAAATACAAGATAAAAGTTGGAGACTTAACATACATAAAGAAAAAACTGAAACATTTCACTAAATATCCCATTCCTATACACCAAGTTTATTATCTTTTTTCAAATTTTTCTTAAACCAAGATATTTGAGCACTTGAATTTTGCTTCAAGTATTTTGTAACAGTCTAAACAGCAGCCTTAAATTGCATACTCCTGTAGACTTCTGCTTTCTCAGAGCAACATTGAGTGCATTGAAGAAGTGTCAGACACTTGAATTCCATAAAAGTGAAGGTGAAATTAGGATGAGGGGTTTGTCTATTATTCAGTGAAGACCTATTTTCTAGAAAAGTATAGCTTGATCTGTTTTATACAGTGTTGATCATAATACAGCTGCTCAGGGCATGTTCAACCACCTCTTCTTGGTGCCAGGAAGGGGTTCCCAAGTTAACCAATGTAAGACTTTTATCAGAACTACTGCTTTGAGTTAAAAAGACAGCCAGTGTACATGGTTACTAGTGTGGCATTGTTCAGGTTTATTAAAAGGCAACTCATAGTTTTCCTTGCTGTGGCTGGCACCAGATTGAACATTAAAACATTAAGAGCTTCATAATCTTCAGAGCATAGATCTCTGTGATCACATTACAGCAGAATTCCACCTGGCTGTGCACACTTGGGATTTTTTTTTTTTTTTTTTTTTTTTTTGTGTAAGCATGGGAAGTTCTACTACAAAAGCCTACTGGCACCGTATTTTAAAGTTTATATTGATATTTAAACCACTAAATTATTCTCATATAGATTAGCTTTTTCTTATAAAACTTATCATCATGTACAGGTAATAACCAGAATCAAATTTGGAAAGCTGTAATATGCCTTTACAGTAGCTTGCATTTGTGCTTTTAGAAGTTAGCACAGTTGGCTGGGAGCTGTATGCTCTCAACAGAGGCTGTAGTCAAACTGCATTCCAGATCTCCACTAAGACTATCCACCATCCTTCAGCTAAGTTCCAGCCTAATATTCCTAGACTGATGCATATAACATACTATATGAAATTTAAAAGAAAAAGTAAAAACAGATTTATCAATGCTAAAAATCTGGGGTCTACTTAAGGGTTTCTGAAAACACCAGGGGTTTAGAAAACTGTGAGTTAGCTGATACAAAACTGTTAAGCGACCCATACAAAAGCAGGTGTAGATGAGATGACAAATGAGCATCCTGATCACCTTTTTCACCCCCATTGAGGTGCATATTCCCAGTAGTAATGAAAGAAGTTTTTATTACATTTTCAGTGTTTAACATGTAGATTGTACCACACACCGATCAAACCAAAAGCGTGTGAATTTCTTCTAAACATCACTTTTTAACATCATCTCTTAAATAGGCTACAGTAGGAGCATACATACAGAAAATAAGCTAGATAAAAATGCAAAATTTACATCAGTTTCCTCCTCTAAGGAAGGGTATTTAAAAAAAAATAAAGGTAATTGTCCTATCTGCAAAGCCAGAAAAAATCCCTAGATTACATTAAGATTTTCTGTAACATTATTACATTTCCTAATAGCTTTCAAAAATTGCACAACTTAATGTTTAAATACTACTAACAAGTATTTCTGTATGCACCAATAGCTTGATATTCAATGGATTATGTCAAGTCCAACTGACTTCGCATACAAATGATTCCATTACAAATTATACTAAAGCAGTAGAAAATGTAGAGAAGCTCAGAGTATCAGAGAATGCACACTGATCTTGGGGAAGACAGTTACCAATGTTCAGACAGACAGTATGAAAGTTTAAACTGTGAAAAATATCATCAGCAGAATTCTAGTATTAGATTACCACTGTTTTTTTTATCTCCCCTCTGAACTTTTGATGGCTGTAAGACACCAAAGCTTCATGAGTCTGTTTGCATGGAAGAGTCTTCCAGCTGTGTAGTTCCTACTGACTGAAAGGACACTGCACATTTTTTACTTCCAAATAAGAACAAAAGGTATAGAAACACATGAAACTTGGTGTAAAGACTTTTAGCATTCAGTGCTCACCTGTCTAGAAGAGGATAGACTACTTAATATTTGTATATGCACTACATTTTACTCTACATTTTCTTACAAGCTTTAAAGGTGTGGGGGAGTAGGATTGTGAAAACCTTCATTGCTTAACCTTTGAATCAACATTTCTAGAATACAGACTAAATACATACATAAGCAATGTGGAAACCTGTGATTTTTTTTGGTGATTTTGATATCAGTGTCGTAGACATGGTGATGATTTCATTCCAAGAAACTCTTCTGGAAGACTTAACAGAACAGGCAGCAAACTGAACCACTGCAGCTCCTGCTTAGTTTGTGGTGGCTCCGTGTTGGCATGTTCCAGGGGTAATAGTTATTCAACCAACTCTAAAAAAGTTACTTCTATTTGTTTCTTGTTTATATGAATCCAAGTTTCCTCATAAATGGGCTGCCCAATAAAACATCAAATCCTTCATAGATCCTTCAAACTGGACACCAGTCTCCTGCCACCAAGGCATTTAGACAGCATTTTACAGTCTGTTAATGCTATTCCTGAGGTTTATTCACTTTTTGACTTTATAGATGCAGTCACTGTAACAGATTAACTATGAGCACATTTTTAATAGGTAGAACTGGATTTCTCTAGTGTGTCTATCAAAAATGAACCATCAAAAAAAGTTATGCTTTCCAGAATTTTAGCCTTGATTAACAAAGAAAGAATTAATGTAACAGTCAGGCTGATATGAACTGAGCTAAATCAGAAATTCACTGTTGACCTTTTCAAAGTTATTACTGAATTCTCTAATTTTATTTACTACTTTCACTATGATAAATACATTCTCAAACACATGTATGTGAGTATAAAAATGAATGAAAAGCAATTTTCTTCTTTCTTTTTATTCACCAGATGTTATTACCATGACAAGAAACACCAAGAACCAAGAGAAGTGCCTTGGAAACCAACAGGGAAATAGAACTTACTACCTTTTAGTGAATTCCATTGTGAACAAGAGATTTATTTTTGCAGATTGACAGACTACTTCCCATAATTGTTTTAACATGCATTTTGTATGTCATCAACAGTTTGCAGATTGACATTCTCTACAGTAGCATAACTGCCAGTAGTACTTAATGCTCCATACTTAAAAACACACTACAATTGATGTGTAATGCTGCCAAAAAATATGTAAACACAAATATTTCACCATGAAAATTCATGTTCTGTTGCTTAATTCTACAGTTTTAAGGAATGTTTGTTTGTATATCTAGAACTACTAAAGATCTGCTCCACAGTAGTTGTGGTCACTTGATATCCTTCATGCTTATACAATTTTTTAAAAGTTTGGTTAAAACAGACTTGCATTGGGGTCACATTGTACCCTGGCGTAAAAATTGCATGACAAATAGGAACGTAATTTCAAGTAGACATACTTTTTGGGACAGTGGAGCATGAATTTTGTATACAAACACAAGCTGCCATTAATTTACTTTATATAATAAATGTATAAAACATTCCAGCGAACGTGCAATATGTAAATACTGTAAATAAGCATAAGTAATAAAGTGTTTGGTATTAAGTTGTTCTCAGTTTGCTTTCTGTTCACTGAATCCAAGTAAACAACCTACCTTCTGGTAGCTACTATCATTTATCCACATTTAAATTTCTTTGCACAGAGTTCACTAGTGTAAGAAGGAAAGGTGTACTCACTTCAGAGTTCAGTAACTTGGACACGCTGGATTTATGAGGATGGATAGATCTGTTTCAAACCCACAGAATGCCCAGACTACAAGGCTGCTCAAATTCTCCACAGCATTATAAAATGGAATATTTTTGTAGACTAACAGCTGTTCTGAGGTTTTTGTTTGGGGTTTGGGTTTGATTTGGGGAGGGGCTTTTTGTTTGTTTTTTAGTAATGTGCAGTCTGTTCATGATACTGCAAGGCAATCTAATCAGAAAATAGGGGTGGCTTCTGTGAGCAGCTGCCAGAAGCTTCCTCCATGTCCAGCAGAGCCAATGCCAGACAGCTCCAGGATGGATGTGCTGGAACGGTCAGAAATGGTAACACCATAGGATAACACAGCTGAGAAGGGAAAAGTCGTAGCCAGAGAAGAGCTGGGTGAGAGCACATGAGAGGAACAGCTCTGCAGACAGCAAGGTCAGTGCAGAAGAAGGGGCAGGAGGTGCTCCAGGCACCAGAGCTGGGATTCCCCTGCAGCCCCTGGTGCAGCCCATGGTGAGGCAGCTGTGCCCCTGCAGCCCATGGAGAACCACAGGGATGCACAGATCCACCTGCAGCCCCTGGAGAACCACAGGGATGCAGAGATCCACCTGCAGCCCATGGAGGAGGTCACACTGGAGCAGGTGGATGCCTGAAGGAGGCTGTGACCCATGGGAGACCTGTGCTGGAGCAGGGTCCTGGCAGGGACCTGCAGACCTGTGGAGAGAGGAGCCCACAGTGGAGCAGGTTTGCTGGTGGGACTTGTGACCTTGTGGGGGATCCAGGCTGGAGCAGGCTGTGCCTGAGGGATGCACTCTGTGCAAGTGACCCACATGGCAGCAGTTTGGGGAGGGCTGATGCCTGTGGGATGGACTGACACTGGAGAAGTTCATGGAGAGCTATCTCCAGTGGGAGGGACCCCATGCTGGAATAGAGGAAGGAGTCCTTTCTACCTGAGCAGGAGCAGAAACAACTTGTGATGAACTGACCATAACCCCCATTCCCATCTCCCTGCACTGCTGGGGGAGGAGGTAGAGCTGGGAAAGAAGAGTGTTTTAAGGTCTTATTTTATTTATCATCCTGCTCTGAATTTGACAGCAATAATTTCAGTTAAAATCCGCAGCTTGTCTCTTTTGCCCATGACACTATTTGGTGAGTGACCTCTCCCAGTTATCTCAGCCCATGAACCCCTTGTTTTATTTTCTCTCCCCTGTCCAGTTGGTGAGCAAGAGAGAGGCTCTGGTGAGTACCTGGCATCCAGCTAGGGCCAACCTACTACAATAAACCACAGGTACTTTTATATTAATATTGGCATTTGTAGTTTCCATTCTATCATCAGTTAGCACCACAAAATGTATAACCAAAACCAAACACAACCCTCCTCACCCTGAGAACTACAGGAGCTGACATTCTGGAAACTGACACTTCAGAGCCTTCAGCACCCAGCTCTTTAGAAGAAAAAATGGCAGAAGTACAAAATCCCACCCTGGAACATAGCTGTATTTAGCATGGGAGAAGTACATATTTTTATTTGCTTTCAAATGGAATGGATGGAATATATGCCTGCAGAAAACCTGTTAAAGGGATCAACTTCTACAGGATTCACTAAAGCTGCTCATCTACAGTAAACATGGATAGAACTCTGTGCTTCACTGTGGTTCCTCGGGCCAGACCACGGGTTAATACTTAACACGGGAATTTAAAATATTGTGAAGCTTGCTTTCTCTAGTAGGATACCCAAAATCTGGCTAAACAAAAACCTTCTAGAAAATCTCCTTGTAAAAGGGAAATAGCAACTTATTTAATGATTTAATCAATTAATAGAAATAAATTAATCTCCTGGAAGGTTTCTCTAGATTTAGCAGAAGCCCCCATATTCTGACAGAAAACATACCTATACAATAGTAGACATTTTTTTAGTCTTAACTTTACCACTTAAAATACAACAAGCTGCAGAGGCAGGGAGGGAGAAACAAGAGTCAGTTCTGTATTTTTTCATTCAAAATTACATTTTTCATGAGTGATATTTTGGATGTGTGAGCGCTTAGTCATCCATATGATACATGATTTGTGTCTTAATCCTGTGTTCACTATTTCTCTTTGAACCCAAATAATGGTTCTGTGCAACTGTCCTTCCCAAAGGCAATCCTTGTTCTGTATTCTGGGCTTCTAGAAATTTGTATAAAATACCATAGTGCTCCTTCCCCTCTCCATAAAAAAACTACTGATTATAAAAATATTTCAGCCACCTTCTTTGTCCTAGTAGAGGTGGTTAATTATTAAGTCACTAGATTGCTTGCTGAAAATCTGTCTCAAGGCTGAAACTTTTAAAATGTGAACTGAATTTAATGTGAGTTTTGACTAAGTATCACTTTACAGGAAGATTCCTAAGCCTAGTGAAGGTAAACAACCATATCCTCTTATTTCCTTTGTTACCCTAGCAGCTCACAGATAAAGATTTAAGACCTTTCAATCTTAGCCTTAATAAGTAGGAAACCATAGGCTGAATTCCTACATAGTCACAAATAGGAAAGCACAAACCATCATGTCCTCAATCTTACGAGTTATTTTACTTTCACTGGAATATTTGAAATGGTCCTTCTGGCATAGAATAACATTAGATTATGCCTAAATACTTCCACCTTTGAGGTCAGTGCATCAAAAAACCACATTTAGTATGTTTTGTCCCTAACTGCTCATAATTTTTCCCCATTTACTTTGTCAAAATATTAATAAAAGGAATCAAAAATAATTTTTCCAGAGTCAGTACTTAATTGGATCTGAAATAGTGTATTACCCTTTCTCCCTGAAAAGTGAAATAGCTATTAGCTTCCAATTCATTTTTTAGAAGTCAAAACTGATGGTAATGCAATAATGCACAAAGATACTGAATTTCTGTATTTAAGTATTCCTTTTACCATCTGCCTTTTCTAAACGGGTTCTGAAGTTTTATGTCTGATTGAAACTTTAGCACAAAATAGAAACCCCATTAACACAAACACATCTATTCTACAGCAAAAATCCCAAGAAACTTAATCCCCATTGCGAAGTCTGCAATACACACAGAGTGACACCAGGATTCCAACCTCCCCAAGAATAACAGGATCTTCTGTGGAAATTCATGTCTCTCCCAGAACATTGAGTAGATAACAAGTACAAAGACTAGAAGTTTGGAAGGCAGCAAAAGACAAAAACCAAGGGTAAATAAGAAAACAAATTTTATAGATCCAGTTTTACAGATAACGTGGTAGTGCTAGTTCATACCAATGCTCAGAATATTCCAAAACCACAAAAATCATCATGGTATCACTTATATTACTGATCTCAGTACAAGGCAGACAGAAGGGTGATGTTCAGAAAAGCAGGCATAGACTTTTACAAAGCATTCAAATTTTGCCCAAGAGCACAACTGTCTTACTGGCCTTCTACTAATTTAGTATTGTATTACAGACAGACTGTCTCTACACTGAACTATACTCTCAAAGAACACTTTTGACAGGCTGTACATTCTCCTGAGTAAATCTGGAAATACTGTCTGACACTCATGTAGGAACTGGGATTACAGCAAATTTCTCATCCCTTGTATTGCACGGACTTGAATATTTTACTATTGTGAGATACAAAATGTAATTTCACATGTCAGCTTTAAGCTGGTATGTTTTCTCCTCTAAGTAAATGCGGTGTTACGTGTGCTTGTGTCAGTGTGTTAGGAACTGACCAGAAGAGCAAAGGAAGACTTAGCCAGTTCTACCAGGCAGCAGATCTTTTAGTCTAGCAGGCACCATGTGAAACAGCTTCCATCCTAAGGCTGCCTAATTATACTGGGATGATACACCTAAGCTACACATCAATTTATTTTACACACTACCACTGAAAGCTGACTGACCTCAGTTGAAGTTAGCATTACATACAAAGAAGGAAGGTGTTACTTTTGCAGTGCTTGTGAAAAAGCACTAGAAGAGTTTACAAGAAAATTTATCCTGAATTATATACTTTATAACTATATTGATGCATGACAAAGTGGTTGATCATGTAATCCAACTGGAACTTTTCTGTATTTTTTCATTAGATGAAAGAACAGCTAAAATTCAAAATTAAACTGAAGAAGTATTGAATGTAGAGGCATAATTTTACAATTCAAATACATCAATCAAGTAAACTTTACATATTTCAGGAAAAGCTAATTATTTTTTTTTTAGAAATTACATGATGAAGCATTAATGATACTTGTCCAAGAATGCTTTACAGCATCTAACACACTGCTCATAAACAGTTTCAAAGTCCTTTTCATTCCCCTAGAAAAGAAGAGAGGAAAAAGACTGTAAGAATAACAATATTGGCTAAAGAGCAAATACAAATTGCAGACTGGTTTCTCTGATGTCAGTAATTGCAAACAACAGACATCAGTAAAAAATAAAAACAGTACAAATACTTGGTGATAGATTTGGCATATTTCTTTCTAATCTGAGCTCAGGAATTTCCACAAACTCTGTGACTTTGTATTCAACAGTCCTGCATGACTTTCCTTCACGTATTTCTTCAACTCATTTTTGAGCTTTTTAAGTCTCTTCCTTTTTATGTTCACACTAACCTGTCATGTTGAGTTTCACAGTTTAATGAGGCACTGTGTGGAAACAAAAATCCCAAAACAAATGTCTTTTTGTTTTGAACCTGCTTCCCACTAATACCATTTGATATTCTCGACTTCCTGGGTGATGAACAGCAATTCCTTATTCAGCTTTCCCCATGCTATCAAGATTTTATAGAACCCTACTGCATTTTCATCTACTTCTGTTTCCTAACCTGAAGAATATTAGACTAATTGTTTGCTCCTGGCTGGTATTACCCACATTTTTTCACCACCTGTGTCAACAGCTTTGTCTCTAACTTTCCTGATCACATCCTCTTTGCAAGGAGGCTGATCAAACAGGGTTTCACCCAATATTGAAAATATAGGTGCACTGCATTATTTAACATTTCAGTTACTATTATCAGCACAATAACATTTTCCTTTCCTATCCCAGTAATTTATAGTTTTCTTAAGTCATTAAAAAAAAAGTTTACACTTCACTTTGTGCAACATCAGATTATGTATCACATGCCAACTGTGGGATGTAGGAAGATCATATACTACACACACACCATTTTAAATCAAACCACCCAAAGAATTTCTTACACATACATAGTACGGATCTTCAATGATAAGCTGTTTCTGTGGATCATAAGTTCCAAGCAGCTCAATTTTGGCCTTGCAGTCTTTAACTTGGTTGCTTTTCCTGTTCAAATCTCTGTAAAAGAGAAAATAAAATTTTCCCCTGAATTCTCCTTCAGAATTTTGGCATCAGTATGAGATGTTCATGACTGTTTCTAGACAAAACAGATAAATAACATGTCTGGACTCTGTCAATCCTGTGGACTTTATGCTGCTCCTTGTTTTTGTTTTTCTTGTTATGTACGGTCTTGTTAAAGTGAGTATGGAAGACAAACTGAATTCAGAGAATTAACAAGGCACTTGATCCACAGCTTAAAAAAACTTTGTAGTAGTAAATTGATCAAGTTCTTCCTCAAATCAATTGTTAGTACCTTCACCACTCACCCTTAGCTTGTATTGAACAAAAAACAATGGAAATTATCCAGGTATTTTTCCAGAAGTACAAGTAAGATTCAACTATCTGCTCAAAGCCACTGTTTAAGATTGGTATGCTCTAGCTCACGTGAAATCCTACCATATTCAGTTAACAGAAAATGATAAATCAGTTTTCCTTTTGACATACTTTAGCATTTCACCAGTTGTCACATCCTCTTCCTTCTACATAGCCTCTCATTGAGAAAACATTCTAGTTTTGAGATGGCATTTCACTATTTGCTTAAAAATGGTCATCTGGTGTCCCAAAGGCACTTAAAATGCACCTCTCATCATCTTCAGATTAAAGGCAGCTTAGTACTATCATCTTCACAATGAACTTCCAGAACATACTAAATTATTTTAATATTACAGACCTCCATACCAAATCATTTTACTTACTCACCATTAAAAAAGTCAAAGAAACCCTTTGTGAATACTTAGTCATAACCACATCAGTTTTAAGAAATTAAATTCAATTATTAATTCTGATTTAAAAATTAATTTCAGCTAGTTTAGAAATAGCAATGAGACCACAGCACCGGTTTTGCTTGAAAAACTCCAAGATCCTCATCAAGCTATTGCATGAATTTACAGCTTTTTCAAGAAATTCTCTAGCCTTTTAGTATTAAAAAAAGTCAGACTATCTTCTTAAAGGCTTTTGGCATACCACTTAATGAACAGGAGAGGGTCAGAAGGCTCTGGTACTAAAGAAAAGATATGTCCCAAATTTTCCTTTTCTGATACGACGGGCATTCCATCAACACCTGGAATCAGCTTGCCCTCCTTCAATACCTTGGGTTTTACCTTTCATATTTTTCAGATCCTCTGCTGCTTGGTGTGTAACTCTGAAACTTCATATTAGGTGTTAGTAAATTCTCTTCAGAGGGTAGTTAGACAAAAGAATCCCGTTACCCAAAAAGCATAAACAACAGCGAAGGGAAGGGGGCAAGCCAGGGGGCTGAGACCTCATAGTCTGGGGCTGTGGTTGGACACTTGACCCCAACACGCAGATGAACCAAAACTTATACAAGTAAAGAACCATGACCAGGATCCATCTTGGATTTGACTTGGGTGTAGCCCTGGCTGGGCTCTTGCACTGCCCAAAGTGTATCCTTTCAATAAATACCTATTTTATTCCTTTGGCTCTGCCTAGTCTGTTCCAGGTCAGCCTTTCCAGGTATCACCTAGAGCTACAAATAAGCATTCCTAGGCAAAATGGTTGAACTCAGTGCAACTAAAGGCAAAACTTCAGCACAGCAGCAGCAATAACGATGTTACAGTTCTGATGTTTCTTCTGCTCTAGAGCTCACATAATATAAATTGTTAATTCAAATTTCCTTTTAAGAATTCAAGTGAAAATACAGGGAAGCCTTGTCACGTCATTGCCTGAGACTGCAATCAAGCCAAGTGTTACATACCCTTCATTCATGAAGGCTGTGGAAGAAAGCGTATTCAAGACATTCTAGAAAATTCAACAATATCATACTTACTACAGTTAAGTGGTGCTGCTTCTAGAAGACTTTATGTGCTACTAGTAGGGTCTTTATTTAAGTTTTGTTCTTGGGGTGGTTTGGTTTGGGCCTTTTTAAACTAACTTGACAATAACCCTTACAAAGCACTTTAACACCTGTAGTTTATTAAATTCAGCTCTTTAATCCTCAATATGTATGTACATAAATGAGTAGAAATTTCGCTAGTGATATCCAAATTTTTACGCTAGGTAGCTACTTAACCAGATCTTTCTAAAGTACGCTTAACTGGAGCACAGCTAACAATATAACAAGACTTCCACAAGCTAGCAATTTTGCTTATGTCAGAGCTCTCTCTCTTTCTATTAAAAATGTAAAAAAACCTGCACCAAATTTAATCCCTTCCAAATTCCCAGTTTGTCTTTTAACTGCCATGCAATTAGAAAAACTGATCACTTCAATCAAGACAGTAAGTACATCCTCATTCTTAATTATACAGGCATCAGCTGTATATAGCACAAAGTAACTAAATTTCCATGTCCTTAATCCTTGAGTGGCATGTATCACACAAATAAACCATTGAGTTCTGGCTCATTAAACTTACTAGAAGTGAAGAATCCATCCATTAGCACATCATTCACACACGTGTAAAAAAAAAAAAAAAAAAAAACAAAAAAACCCCCAACCAAACAAAGAAACCCCAACACAAGCTAAGCAGTAAAATGTGACATCTGTCTTCAAAGTGACTTATAAGACATCACTACAAGTAATCCATGTGAATTTATTCAATTTCTTCATACAGTACCTTAGATTGCTCTCATCCATACAAAGGATATGATCAAAGGTCTGGAAATCCTCTTTGGTAATCTAGAAGTAAAAATAGGTGCTTTAGCTTACAAACTGCATTAGATTACTAAAAAGGAGAAAAAAAGTGTTTTCAAATTCTGTAGCTCTGATTTATTAAAAAAAGACACAGGTGGAAAGAATAGAACTGCACCTTCATCAAATTTACTGTAACTTACAAGCTTTTAAATATACTCTACTGTGATTATTTATCCATTCCTGCAAGTATTCCACAAAAAAAAAGTCAGCTATTTAACCAACCTTTTCTACTTTTTTCTTTTACATTTCATGCGCCAACTTAGAACACCATTAAAAGCCACCTTTCCAGTACTTTTCACCTACTAAAACTAAAGCGATTTCCAATCATGGGAGCCATGCAATAAAATAGTTAAAAATAAAACAGAAAATTTACTTTCTTCATAGGACAACAAAAATGTAGGTAACCTGGAATCAATTGCAATACTTTCAATCTAGCAATCTGCCACTGCACAAGAAAAGATACCAGGTGAAACTTAAAGCTGAAATATGATGGTATGATGTAAATCTCTTAAAAAAAAAATGCACCCACAGTAACTTAGACCGTGTAAATTCACAAAATTTATAGTATGATGTGAAAAATTCTGGAATCTATTGCACATCTTCCTACCATCATATCATCTGTTCTTTTTCTTTCTTGTAACTTATTGACTCCCCAACATCAATAGCAATTACATTCTGAGATCTGAGTTCACAGTCATGTAGGCAAACACAGCAGATAAACCTCTGACTTAAATACTAACGTCATCTTCTTGCTGTAAGGATGGCTACAGATGTTTGTCAGTTGTCATTTTATTTCTCTTTACATTTATGCCTTAGTTTAGGGTAAAATCTTCCCAGACCATGCCCACAATGCTGGTATAAGATCTCTGAACCGGGTGTCCATAATGAGAATGAAGAAACAGAATAAAATCTTTAATATCGGAGTTCATTTTAAGATTGCCTTTCATGCATAGTCCTGTGTGAAGCATCATAACCAAGAAACTTCGGAAGGTCGCTCAGAACACGTTTTTCTGGCAGGCATCCCTACAAAGGATGGGCTAGAGAAATGAGTAAGCAAATAAACAGCTAAAAGGCAAAACACATTATCCTGTAAGAGTTTTAACTTGTAAAAAATATTTATGTATTAAAAAAAAAGATTTACATGGCAAAACAGCCACTATATTTTTTTGTGCAAACAGATATTGATTAAGCTCCCATAACTGGGAGTAAGAAAAGACAGACAGAAATTATCATCAGAATAAAGCTATAAATGAAACATTACACACAAAGAGAATTGAAGAGGTGAGATATGTCAGGAGTGCACATGAAAATAAAGGGTTAATGATGAAAACTAATGCAGACTTGTTTATTTTCACTGTAAAAATATTTACTGTATTCATGCAGTGCCTCTGACCTATGAAAATATTTTTGCAGTGGAAATAGCTCTGTTTTCCTGGCAAATCTAATCAGGAATTCTACAAGCTGCTTCTGATTGCCCTACACAGCTGAACACTTGCCCCTGTGAAAATATGAGGGCACAGATTTCTTTGTTGTACAGACAAATGGAAGAATAAACTAGGAACACTTGACAATGTGACAGATATTACCCTATGACCAGCACTAACACAGCTGCAAATGCAGCCCTAAAACCAAGATTACCATTTGGCTTTGTGCTTTTAAGCCCTAACACAGAGTCAGATTAAAAAAAAAAAGCTTTAATTAAGCAAACTCCAGTGAACTGAAGGTACTCTTCAAAACTACTAAAAGTAGTACTTTGGGGGATGAAATTGAGGATGCCAAAATTTAGATACATTTTGAGAAGTGTAGTGGAGAGTTCAAGTAGTCAACTTCGGATGAAACTACACAGATTAAAAAAAATTTACATTTAAAAAATGCCTATAACAATTATTAAATTATTAGTGAAACATTTTCCTTTATTTACAAAAGGCAAATCTCATTTTCTCTGTCTCCAACCCACAGAGAGGTAGCAATCCTCAAATTTATCCAGTTGTGAAACAGTATTTAATACAACCTTCGTCTAATCTCAATTTCATATTTAAGGCAAATGCATGGTATGAGTCATACCAAAATCAATTTTTGCCTCAGCATGAATAAAAAGTGAAAATGATTAAAACCTCTCTGGTTTGTGCATGAAGAATAAGAGCTTAGAGAATTTCATACAGCAACCTACCATTAACTAAAATGATAATTTTATGTACAAATATATGCATTTATTTTTATACTTCACTTTAACTGCGAATATCACTGTATATGATGGTAGGACATTTATTATTCTGTTTTACATAAACCATTTCTGTAGTACTGAATTAAAAAAACCCTAAAATCCACGATTATCGTAATTATGCAAAAAATTACGTGAGAGAAGGTGCCTTTCACTGGGTGGGTAACAGTTTTCTGAAGGACTGAAGAGGATAATTGTACAAGGTACTTATCTTATGACAGTACTTCGAAGGCAACGGAAGATAAATCCCTACTCTCTATTTCTGCAGCTTCTGTATTAAGTCTTCCTTAATCTGTTCTGAAACAAGTGTCACAGAAAATCCTTAAGTTTGTCTCTAAAAGTAAAACAAATACAGTTTCACTTGTACTAATGTGACCACTCTGAAAAGTCCTATTCTACACTGTCAAATACCTCTTTTTTCAGAAACCACATCATGTCTGCAGTTCAGAGAATCAGCAGAGACCATCTGACAGAATTTAAGGAAAAAAATAAATTTGGAGTTACACTGTTAACATCAGAGCAAAATAAAGTGTTACCTGTAGTTCAGGGATTTAAAGATTTACTTTACAAAAGAAACTGTGTCTACTGGAATGATTTAGACAAATTTTCATCCTGTTAAGTCTTTCTTTTTGTTGCCTCATTTTTTAATTTTCTCTCCCTGTATATGTAACATTTTAAGTTCTTCTGATTGAAAAATCTCTTCATTTGCCAGAATGTTTAAGCAAATGTTTTCATTGAAGTGTTTTCGTTCTTTTTCTGCCAAAGAAGGATACAAAGATTTGCTTCAAGACAGAGGATCAAATTGTTTTGGGTCCTTGGCTTAAATTTAACTGATCATAAACCACTCTAGTAATACCTAGAAGAACAGTACTCAAGTTTCCAAGGCATATCTTCTAAGAAGACAAACATGACACACTACTGTGATGACTGAAACACTGAGTGAATAATTTCAGTACCACTTAGCTTGTATATTGATAAATGATGATGTTTGTACACACTGATAAACAATAAATCCAGACCTTGTAACAGGAAAAGATCACAACAGACTTTTTTAGTAATCATTCTAATAGCAAATTACTGAAAAATCTGAGATGGTGCTGTGCTTAATTCCGTTTCATATAAACAGAGATTAACATCAGGAGAGGTCAGCAGAGGGCAATTGACTAATTGAGAGAATTTATTTTTGAAAGTCAAAAAACTAAACATGTAGTCTTTGAAAAGTGAAGTAAGTAAATATGGCCTCAGTGAGGTCTAGAAAAATTCTGAAGGGAACAGAAATGTAAGATAATAATAAGACTACTTGATCTTTTTGTCAATACAAAAACTAGTGGTGTAAACTCAAACTAAGTGAAGGTCAAGCCCTAAAGGAATATCTTATATCCAGAGAATAGTTAACTGAAGTAAATTATGTGCATTTATATGAGTGTCTGAATGATTTAAATAGATGCAGACACATTTACTTCCAATCTCTCTGGAATGCAGTATGGAAATACATGTTCTTTTGTTAATGAAAACAGATAGGAGTTTAGGCAAAACTTACAAGATTTCACTAAGTGGCAAACCTGCCTTTGACTTAAGAATGTTTGAAGGGTATGTTTTCCTCTGAAGATCCCACCAACTGTGCTACTAATCTTGAGTTTGAGTGCTTTTACTCTAATTTAGCACTCTAGATATTTTTAAAAGATCTACATGCAAGCACAAGCTTTTTGTGATAGATGAAGACGTATTCTACTTCTTTTTGGAACTACTAAATAAATATACAATTCTTTGCTGAAGGATGCATCACAGATTACTAGATTAAGTCCATTTTTAAAAGGTATTTCAAAAATCCTCAAAATACTAAACATTTGGAGGCAAGAGTTTTCTATAATGCAGAAACTGGTTCAATGCTTTCCAGTTATAGCCCCAATGAACCTTAATAACAAAAAACTCTAAGCTCAACTAGAAGAGTTAAGCCACTTTGGAGTCCTTTAAAAAACTGCACAGAGTATTTACAACTTGATGCTTAACCATGCAATGGTCAAATGACCTCTGTGACTGCAATGGTTAGGGCATGGGTATGAATAAGGAAGAAAATACACTCTCTTCTACCTGTCGTGCTTTATGTGCAGTCTCAATGCCATGATTTCTTAGACAACTTAAAGCCCTTGAATCTGGGAAGCGCCCCACGTTCCAGTCTGAAACAGCAGCACTGTCTGTCCTCCACTGTAACAACAAAACAAATACATATACAGATTGTAAGAAAATTAAGGTACAGTACCTGCCTGGCAATATGATTCATGGTAATGCCATGCTTCTTCATGCAATTCTGTCCTCGATAGTCAGGAGGGCTTCCTATTTCATAGGCAGATGTCGCTGCACTGTCTATCCTCCACTACAGAAAAACAAATTCATATTTTTAGGTTTCTTTCCTCACTGTTTATATTTCTGACTGGCTATGAGACAGTTATTTCTTGGAACAGAACTCAATAGCTTACCTTATGTTCAAGCTTTTCATCAGTTACAAGTTTTCTGAAAACTGCTTCAGCTATTGGAGAGCGACAGATGTTTCCTATGGAAACAAGAGATTCAAGTGAATTTTCAGACAATTGAAAACAAAAAAACAATAACTGTGTGGATTTTTCAGCCCAGATCACATTAAAGATTTTTGTTTGCTCAGACAGAATGCAAACTGTGGATGTGAGAACCCAGAGTCCTGCGCCTGGGTTGGGGCAATCTCCAGTACAGACTGTGGCATGATTGAGAAGAGCCCGGTGGAGGACCTGGGGACACTGGTGGGTGGGAAGTTGGATATGAGCCAGCAGAGTGCACCTGCAGCCCAGAAAGTCAATCATATCCTTGGCTGTATCCCAAGCAGCATGGCCAGCAGGTCGAGGGAGGAGATTCTGCCCCTCTACCCAGCTGTCATGAGACCCCATCTGTACTAGTACATCCAGTTCAGGGGCACCCAGGACAAGAAAGACATGAAGCTGTTGGAGGCCCTCCAAAGGAGGGCCACAAAGATGATCAGAGGGCTGAGCACCTCTGAGTGAGAACTAAGGTTGTGCAGTCTGAAGAAGAAAAGGACTGGAGAGTTCAGATCTTACTGCAACCTTTCTATATATGAAGGTGGCTGTAGTGATAGGAAAAGGGACTTAAAAAAGAAATGGAGAAGACTTGTATGAGACATTAACAAGATTTTTTCTTTTTTCTTTACAGTGAGAGTGGTGAGACATTGGAACAGATTGCCCAGACAAACTGTGGTGTTCCATCCCTGGAAACGTTCAAGATCAGGCTGGATGGGGCTTTGAGCAACCAGGTCTACTGGAAAGTGTCCCTGCTTACAGCAGGAGGCTGCAACTAGACGAGATGATCTAGCTGATGGTCCCCTTCCACCCAAACCATTCTAAAATTCTCTACCATCCACCGGTCTCTTGAACAAGACCAAAACACAGCCACCACCGTTGTGAAAATGTAGCAAAATGGCTGAACAACCTGTAGTAAAAATGCTCTTGGTCACTGAAGTCAAGTCACTACAGGGGAAACTGAGCTCTCATCAGCCATTCTAACCCTCAAAAATTGAATTCAATTACACAAGCTCTAAAAATATAACAGGGAAAAAAATTCCAAACTTTTTTTACCCAAAATATAGAGGATTAGGAGCAAAACCTAACACATGGTAAAGCTTAAATGCTGTCAATCAGCCAACAAACAGTTAAGATACTTATTCAAATACATAAACAATCTTCCCTTTCAATGGCCTCCAACTGCCCTAGCCACTTGATCTGACCTTATTTTCTAAAAGAACCTATTTCAACAATACATTACAGTCCCATTAGAAACCAAAAATAATGGATCTACAGCATGTTTGTTCTGAAACTGTAACTACAACTGTAACAATCTATGGCAGATCTCTTAAAAATGCATGCAGAAATTCATATTTGAAAAGAATGAAGTGTCTCAACGAAAAGAAAAAGTCTATTTAACTATTACTTTAGCTCTTTCTACCTTTCCCTCCTTCAGAAATTTTCAGTAACTAGATGGATATTCATATTTGGTATGTCACACAGATGGCAGTAACTCATACACACAAATCTTCAGTTCTCATGAAACAAAATGTGTAACTTTGCTCATCTCTGATTTTTAAGCAGGTAAGTATAAAATACCAGAAATGGCAAAACTCATCTCTGCACCCTTAAATAGATCACTCTTCTACTACTGATTAAATTCTTTCCAAATCTGAAACTGTAAAAAGAGAAAACTGCCAATGAACAAAGCTAAATTTCCATCAGCAAAAAGAAATTTTCACATGAGGCACTAAATCTCATTTTCAAACAAAACACCAAAGTACATACTTCACTGCTAAAAAGAGAAACTGGTATGACCTGGGCATTTAATAACTTGCAGTCACACGTGAATGATAAAAATCACAAAGAGGGAAGTGAAGGTCTGAAACAACACAAATTGACTGTCAAAGATTTAGAGAACATCAAATCAACTAAAAGGCAAAAGGAACAGGCTAACCATTGAAAAACTGATCTTGCCAAAACAATAAAGCAGGAAAATTTTGGGGCTCCCTATGTGATTAAGTGAAGTTAGTACTATTAATTATGAAAATGCTTAAAATAAGGTAGTAAAGTATAAAAATAATCTCAGTTTTTAAGTTAAGCATTAAACAATACAGTCTCAAAACATGGTAACATACAGCACAAGACAGAAAATAACCTTCTTATCAATGAACTCAATTCTTTGATATTGCAAGCCTATGCAGCATTGCTCCATTTAAAAAAGCATCATTTATCTTAAAAGGCTATTCCAGATACTAATTTCCTGTGGTAGCATAAGACCTTCCAGTTTCAACTTATTCCTGGAAGTCTCTGCTCATCTGATCTTGGTTAACACCAGTCTCTGTCTTTCCTTCAACAGATACAAAACCCTTGCCAAGCATAGCTGTGCTAAACTAAACAAATCAACCTCTTCATGAAATTAACTGACCTTATCTAATCACTCCAGTTAAGTCAGATCTCCTCCTCTTCTAATTTGAATTTACTTTTCCTGAATACTGACAAACAAAACAACATTACACTACAGGAAAAGTTTGCTTCAATTTGTTTTTTAAATAAAACAAAAATCTGTAATAAGTACTTAGTATTTTCGACAATAACCTGAGAACTTCTACAATCACCGCTGACTCATTCACAAGTTTCAAATTTAAGGTTATAACCCCCTATTCATAATTTTTCCATTCCCTCTCTTTCTGTGTTACTTCAAATAGGTCATCTTTAAGTCTTTTTTCTAAACTATTACATTATGTCTCCATTACACCAGCTGTTGAGTCCATCCATTTCTTCTGTTTATGAATGATCCCATGTAACTGTGCATGAACAGTAACCTTCATTACTACACCCATCATTTCAGTAAAAAACAATGATTAACATTCTTGGACCTAGTAATTCATTAACTAGCTCCCACAATTTCAAAATAGTGCTTTAGAAATAAATCCCTCATGCCTTTTTCCATTTGTTTAGCCTTCTGCTTCACATGGATTGAACTTGTTCCAAATTTTCACTCTTCTACAGCTTGCTCACTTCTTAAAATAAATGCCATAAATATAATCTTTCATGATATTATATAAGATACTGTAATGAACAGCACCCCTGATTAAACATGATCACTCATGATTAAACATATTAACTACCAGTTCCAGCAGTAACCAGAAACTTCAGTTGTATAATTTTTGAAACCAACATTTAACCCAGTTTGTGACTTAAAAATTAATGTCTTCCCTGATGACACATTCCAGATATTAGCAGAGGTATGAACACTGTCAGGGAATTTCAATCAGCATTCAAATCTATTCTTGGGAACTACAGACAGAATCACAGAAGTGACTGAACAGAAGCTCTGTTCCCCACATACTCTGCAATATTATTTTCCTCCTAAACAACTTTTACCCATGCTACTCCTTGAACTGTTATCATTCATCTCAAGATTGACGTAAAAGTCCTATCTTATCCCACTAACATGCAAACTTAATCCTTGTTTTCCAATCATTTTCCTCACTAATTTCTATCCATAATCAGATACAGTTTTACATCCCACATTGGTTTCCCAAGCTTTGCTGAGGTTCCTCACAGAGTACAGTATTTCCTAAGTTATGGATTGACAGACATATTTGGAGAGAGAATGGGAAATTTCACAAAGAGAATCATAGGGCAATTACCTTCCTTCTTGGACTTGAACCATTCTTTTCCTTAAATGTTATATGCACCTTATCGTCACTACCTGTCCTCCTCTGGTGTTCCCTTCCTCTTCACTGTATTTCCAACTGATCTGATCATACTGGCTTTATGTAGAAGGTAGCAGCATTTGAGTTCTCAAAATATCCATCTTCTCCCTTCATTTTTTTTGCATATCAAATTCTTTAAGTTGTAGTGACATTTTCTATCATAGAAAACTAGTGCCCAAGCTACCTAGAGTCCACCAACTGTAATTAATCCTACAAGTATATCCAAATACAATGATTCAAGGACAAGAGAGTTCAATCACAAAATCAGTACTGGAACCATTTGTCAATCACTTTTAATAAGTCATATTTTCTCATTCATTTTCTATGCACAAGGCCTCCAGTGACAGTGTCCTAATTTTTTGAGTTCTTGCTCTGGTCTCTGCACTAATCTTTGACCCACTTTCACATAGAAATGGAAGTTCTGCTTCTACTGGCAGGAGAGACAACTTGAATCCATTTCACACTCAGTTCCACTGCCCATCTCTGAGTATGCTGATCCAGTAATTTATTCTCTCAATTGGTTTTGTATCTTAATTGTTCCTTATTCAGGTCCCTACTTCTTTCAGAGCTTCCCCAAATGCAAACAAATGCTTTTCTCTTGTTCCTTTCTTTTTCTGTCTGCTGTTACTTACAAAAGTTTTACTAGTCTTCACTCTCTCACATCAAAATGACTGGAATATGCTACCCAGCATCATTTGCATCATTCATCAGGTCCCCTTCACAAGTGTTTAAAACTGACCAGTAACTTTATTCCGTTCTGTACTCAAATTTCTGTCAGACTTTCATCACAAGTCCTAGTTCTTTCCATCTTGGCACATTCAGCATTCAATTGCTTTTGTGAGGAACCATTCAAGGCACAGATTTTTGTTCAGATTGCCTGGTCTTTGCATTTGTGTATGTGCATGTGTGTGTGTCTCAAAAAACTTTCCTTGCAGCAAGAGTAATTATCCTAAATTATTCAACTGCTGATACATCATACTTTTCTAATAAACCTAAAGGTCCATCACAAAAACACAAGTTTTCAACATGTAAGCACCTAGTTACAACAATCAGACCCTTAACATGGTTTAAGCATAGATTTCTTTTTCCAAGATTACTTTTACAACCACGCTTTCAACTCTCTAGCTTACTGCATAACTTTGAAACATAGATTAAATAACACATTGTATTCTTACAGCTGTATTACCAATACTGCATAGAAGAAAGGTAATTTTCTTACATTTATCTAACCTTCTCTTATTTATTAAAAAAATGCATTATTTCTTTTTGCCAACTTGCCAAGAGCCCTCATTACAGCAACTGTTTTTCATTACTTCAGTGCCTTACCCAACCTATTGCTTTTCCATTAATCAGCTGTAAGCAGCATTTTGCCCCATGAAACAGTATTTGGCTATATCGAAATGCATGCAATGAATTGTGATAACTGAACCAGGAAACTCAAATCTCTCTGTAACTGTCATCTAACATCCTCACACCCACTAAGTTAGTTGCCATTTCAGAAACAATTTTATGCAGTCTAGATCCGCAGGGACAATACTTGTACTCAGTGATTCACAACATGCGTTAATCTTCTGAAGACTTATTCAAACTCACTTTGCTCAACAGTACACCCATCTTATAACTGCTCCTCCATCTCTGGAGGAGATCAGACAGCCTGGTCTAAGATAGCCAGTCAGCTTGTTGTGTTATAGTGGAGGAGTCATCAGAGAGAAAGAGGCAAACTTTACATAACGCAGCATCATATTAAACCCATTTCTGGAACTCAACTACTAATTACATGAGATATGTAAGTGTAAAATGAGCAAAGTACATTTTGATTCACCTCCACTTTTAATTATTTCTCTGCTTAAATGAAAAAATATTTTCTGGTGCCTTTTCATATGTAATTACATATGTTGCTGGGTATTTCAATTATTTCTCAGTGATGAGGAATCCTTATCATTAATGCAGTTATGCACATTAACTAGATTGTATTTTGTTGTGTAATGACTATCTGCTTATTTCATTACAAAAACAAGAACACAATCAATAGACATTTCATTCAAAACAATGTAGAAAGAAAATGAAGTTTTCCTTGAAGAAATGTGCTTTCTGGAATCCACTCTCACTACATGTGGCAAACTTTAGAATTAATGTACTGCACTGGCCAGCAAAGAACACTACATTTAAATGCAGTTGCAGAAATCTGTTTAGTACTTTTCAACAATAATCTCAGCTATTATTCCTAGTAAAATTTAGGAGGAAAAAGGTATCACTCTTGAAGAACAACAAAAAAAAAAAAAAAGCAAACTTAAGAATAAGAAACAAGTTGTCTACAAAATTTAACTGAGAAGACTGTATTATTTCACTGGAAAAAAAAGAAGTGCTTATCATGTCAATTAAATTTTTCACACCACATATCACTAAGGTTTTATTTTTTTATAACCCAGTAACACAGAAGAGGAAATTAAAAGCTATTTACATTTGATTAAAAAAATCCATTCTATTAATATTGGTAGGGATTGGTACTTGTCCATCCTTTCCTCAGGTCTAATAATTAATACAAACATATATTATATTTTATATTATATTTTATATTATATTTTATATATTATATAATATTACACTAAAAAGAGCTCCTGCATTAGAACCTTGTTATAGTGCAAATCACCATTGTGGGCTTACAAACCCACACATATTAATTATTTCCCAAAATCATAGAATAGTTTAGGTTGGAAAAGTCCCTGAAGATCACATCTGACTGTTAACCCAGCACTGCCAAGTCCACCACTAACTCATGTCCTCAAGCACCATGCATACAAGCCTTTTAAATACCTATGGAGCCTCAACTATTCCTCTGGGGAGTCCCTTCCAATGCTTGACAACTCTTCAGTGATGAAATCTTTCCTAACACCCAATTTAAACCTTTCCTGGTGAAATTTAGGGATGTTTCTTCTCATCTTGTCTCTGTTAACTTATTTCAGGTATTGTAGAGAGTGGGTCTCTCCTGAACCACCTCTTCTTCAGGCAAAACAACTCCAGCTCCCATAGCCACCCCATCAGATTTGTGCTCCAGACCTTTCACCAGCTTTGTTCCCCTTCTCTAGACATGCTCCAGCACTTCAATGTTTTTACTGACTGAGGAGCTCAGAACTTGACACAGCACTTGAGATGCAGCCTCACCACTGCCAAGCACAGGGGACAATCATTGCCTTGGTCCTGCTGGCCACACCGTTACTGATACAGGCCAGGATGCCATTGGTCTGCCTGCCCACCTGGGCACTGCTGGCTCCTGTTCAGCTCTGGTCAACAAGCACTTCCAGGTCATTTTCCACCAGGCAGCTTTGCAGACACTCTGCCCCAGCTTGCAGCACTGCAGGGGGCTGTTATGATCCAAGGACAGAACCCAGTATTTGGTCTTGCTGAACCTCCTATAGCTGGATTGGAACCAGCCTGTCCAGCTCCCTCTGCAGAGCTTTCTACTCTCCAGCAGAACAACACTCCACCCAACTTGGTGCTGACTGTGAACCAACTACTGCAGCCCTCAATCCCCTTGTCCAGATTACCGATTAGGATATTAAACAGGACCGATCCAAATACTGAGTCCTGGGGAAACAATATTCATGACTGGTTGTCAGCTGGGTGTAAATCCATTCATCACTACTTTGGGCCCACACATACAGTTTTTTACCCAAGAAACAGTGCACCCATCCAAGCCCTAAGTAGCCAGTTTTTCTAGGAGAATGCTGTGGGAAATGGTGTTAAAGGTTATAGTGAAGTTCAGATAGATAACATACCACTTTCTCATCAACTAGTCAGGTCACTTAGTCACAGATCAGGTCCTTCAAGCAAGACTTGCCTTTCCTAAACCCATCCTTACATGGGCCTGATGGCCTGGCTGTCCTGTGCCACATGATGGCACTCATGATGATCTGCTCTATGACCTTCCCTGCACCAGCATCAGGCTGGCAGGCCTGCAGATCCCCAGGTCATTCTTCCAAACCTTCTTGTAGATGACTGTCACATTTGCCAACCTCTAGTCAACCAGAACCTCCCCAGCTGAGTAAGATGGACAGCAAATGATTGAAAGCAGCTCAGTGAGCACTTCCAGCAGCTCCCTCAGTACAGGAAATACGGCTGGAAGGGAGCCTGTCAGAAAAAAGACCTAGAGATGCTGGTTGACACCCACCTGTTAGCAATGTGCCTATGTGGCCAAGCCAGTGACATCTGGGCCTGTGTCAGCAATGGTGTGGCCAGTAGGACCAGGGCAGGGATTGCCCCCTGTATTCAGTACTGGTGAGGCCACACCTTTAATCTTATGTTCAGTTCTGGACCCTCACCACAAGACACTGAGGTGCTGGAGTGTGTCCAGAGAAGGGCACCAAGGCTGGTGAAGGATCTGGAACACAAGTCCTGTGAGAAGCAGCTGAGAGAGTTGGGATTGTGTAAGCTGGACGAAAGGAGGCTCAGAGAGACGTTACTGCTCTCTACAATACCTGAGACTGTAGACAGGTGGGAGTTGTCTCTTCCCAGGCCCCTCAGAAAAAAAAAAAGGACTCAAGCTGCAGCAGGGGATGGTTGGGTTGGACAGCAGGAGGAAATTTTTCACTGAAAGAGTGGTTAAGAATCGAAAGGAGCTGCCCAGCAGGGTGAGGGAGTCCTTATCCCTGAAGTGCTCAAGAACTAACTGGATGCGGCACTTAGTGCTATGGTTTAGTTGACAGATTGGTGTTTGGTTAAAGACTGGACTTGATGACCTGGCAAGTCTTTTCCAACCTTAGTGAATTTGTGAATCTATTCTATGAATCTGTGATACTATTTTCCATCCTTGTTTTCCAACTCAGGGAGCTGGTAGAGAGAGGTGAACTGGTCTTAGTGTCCAAGACTGAGGCAAAGAAGGCATCAAATACCTCAGCATTTTTCTCATCCTTTGTCACTATTTCCTCCTGCATCCAACAAAGATGCAGATTCTACTTAGCCTCCTTTTGCTGCTGATGTATTTATAGAAATATTTTCTTTTGTTTTTTATGGCAGTAAACACTTTTATATTCTAGCTGGGTTTTGGACCTTCTCATTTTTCTCCCTTCATAACCTCATTATATCCTTCAGTCCTCCTGAGTTGCCTGCCCCTTCTTCCAAAGGTCATAATTTCTCCTTTCTTCCTTCAGTTCCAGCCTGAACTCCCAGTTCAGCCATGCTGGTGTTCCTACCCACTGGCTCACCCTTCAGCACGTAGGGATGGCAATTATCACTATCTTCAGAACATCATGTTTGGGAAGGAGGATTCATATTAATTAAGATGTTTTTATACAACAACATTTGTATTGACCACTAGCTTCTAAACACACATCAACTGATAATCCCTTACTAAAGAATGTTTTCCCTGGATTATTATTAAGGCTTGATTTTACTCTAAGGTAAACATCACAACATATTTCACGAAACTAAATTCTTCTTTTGCTATTCAACTAATCTGCGTGTCTCCTATTACAACAACAAAAAATGTAGACAGCAAAAAGCCCAAACATTAACTAATGTTTTGCAATAAGGTTGGCAAAATGTCAGGGATTCACAGTACGTAGGTAAGATTATGTGGGCTAGGAAGCAGAAAATGTTAAAAGCCTGCCTAGATCAGAGCAGAGCCATCCAGCTTGTTACGCACCGAAGAAAGCAGAAGTTTAGAGAAAGCACGTACAAAATGGGGTATGGCTCTGTAATCAAGGTAGTCAGGCTTGCTATTTGCTGGTTGCTATTATCTTGCTTACCAGTAATTGATTGTCCTAAACTCCAGAACAGCATTCAGGTGATCTGATCCCATCTACACTTCTGTTTTCTGGGACTTTGCATGACAAGATTTACAACTTAATCATACAAAATATCAGTAAAAGAAAGTTTCCTATTTCTTCGTTTTGGCAGCCTTTCAAAAAATTACTCTTTTCCATCATTTTCATACCAGATCAAGAATTTAATTATTAGATCCTAAAAGATCAGCCTCCACCAAGTTCTTTTTCTTACTTAAAGTCCCACCCTTCTTTCCCTCTTTCTAGACTGGCTCTAATACTAACTTCAGTGGTTCTTGCTGTGTTTTTGTCTCCCTTTCCCATGTGTTCCCAACAGCAAGCCTGAGGGCAGGCTCCCCATTCTCAAGCCACTGTTCCAGAAGCCAAGTGCCGCACAAGCCATCTCAGAAAGCTGTTCAAAGCCACCTCTCCGTGCTGCCCCAAGCAGCAGCCTTAGGTCAGAGCCAGTTTATGCCTACTACTCCGGCCCTCCCCGACAAGGCAAATCCGCGGAAGCGTCCGAGGGCGGGACGCCGGCGGCATCGCGGCGGGCCTACCGCACTTCCCCCGGTCCTGGCCCTCGCCCCACCGCGCTCCCGCCCCACCCTGCCGCTGCCCCGGGCCGAGGAGCGGCGGGCGCAGAGCAGGAGCGGCGGGCGCAGAACGGGAGCGGCCGTCCCTCGCCCCGCTCACCCAGGCACACGAACAGCACCGACTTCGCCTCGCCCGCCGCCATCTTCGCTCAGGGGACCTCGCGGCTGTCGCGCCGCGCGCGCCTCGCTTTACGGCACCGACTGGTATAGGTGGCTGAGAGATTTGCCAGTTTCGAGTGGGGGAGAGGAGCGAAGTGTGGAACGTGCCCGGGCCGGCAGGAAGGGAGGGACGGGACGGCACTGCCGCTGCCGCCGAGGAGACGCTGGTGGGAAGGGGAGTGGGCGCTTCGCAATCGCCCCGGCCCCGCCCGCCTCACCTGCGGCAGGTGCGCGGCTCAGCGGGGCCGCCCCGGCGCCGCCCAGTGAAGCTGCGGCAGCAGCGGCGGCAGGAGAGAGGAAGCGAGGGGGGAGCAGGGGAGCCCCGGCCCGGGCAGGAGTGAGTATCGCGCGGGGCAGGTGGGCTCCTCAACAGGGCAGGTGGGCTCCTCAGCGGGGTAGGAGTGAGCATCCCGCGGGGCCAGGTGGGCTCCTCAGCGGGGCAGGAGTGAGGATCCCGTGGGGCAGGTGGGCTCCTCAGCGGGGCAGGAGGGAGGATCCCGCGGGGCCAGGTGAGCTCCTGTGGCGCGGCGGGCACGGAGCCGCCCCGCACCCCCGCGGGCGGAGCGAAGGCGCTGGCACACCGCGGGCAGGGCTGCTCTGGCACATCGCAGCCCCTTCTCGCCCTGGGTCGCAGCATCTGCTGCGTCCTCCCCGTAAAATTCTAAGAAGCGTCGAGTGCGGCTTTGGGCTCACCAGGCTGCTGGTGAAACTGAGCGCATGGGCGCTTCGCTTTCCAGGGCAGCTCGAGTGTCTGGTTTTTGGTTTGCTTTATTTAGTTGTATTTTATATCTATGTATAATATAGATGGGTTATATGTACCTACTATGTACTGGAAGATATATGTATATGCACTTATATTTTTATATTTTATTTATATTTAGTTAATTGTATGATTTTTTAAACTTTTGTATGTATTTATTTCTATTTTTTCTGCTGGGCTATCTTGTACACTGTATCTGTGTGCCTGGCTGGGTTTTGTAACTCCAGCAGACACAGCCCTACCAGGGTGTGGCCAGGACTGGATTCCTCTGCTGCTTTTTATAGACTTGCTTGGCTGGTCTTCTGGTCAAAATGCATCACTTTGGATGTTAAATAAAAAGTGCCGGCTTCTTAATTTTGTGCCAGATCTGTGACTTGCAAATGAAGCTGAAAAGCTTACATAACATTTGTTGTGGCATGGAACAAACTGCACGTTTCCTTCTATGCAGCTCAAAATGCTATCCTGCATATGCCACTTCTTCTGTAAATACAGTTACAGTACAACCACATTTTTAAAATTATCTAGTTATTTAACTTTGCAGTGGAAGTGATTGGTCATCAGCAACGTGGGTTTTGTCCCTGGTGCTTGCAGCGTCCTGCTTTTGTCAGGCCAGCTCACAGGTGTTGGGAGTGTGAGGTGGTGGAGCCTGTCAGGGGCCAGGGCTCTGCTCGCTTGTCACAAATGGCCTTGCTGAGGGAGGGTGAGATGGGTCAGTTGTGGCATTCTCACATGTGGCTTTGCCATGTTGTATAACTGAGCAGTGCAGAGTGCCTTTAGTCCTGTCTCGTGAAGTCCCTGGTGGTGTCAACATTG
Source organism: Turdus rufiventris (assembly GCA_013186435.1). Lineage (NCBI taxonomy): Eukaryota > Metazoa > Chordata > Aves > Passeriformes > Turdidae > Turdus > Turdus rufiventris. The sequence continues at coordinate 3,108,302 of PYHW01010255.1, forward strand.
GAAGCAGATTTCTCCCCTACACCCTTATTCCTATGTGGGTTGGGGAAGGTAAGGCTCTGTACACAAGTGAGTGCTTTGAAAGGCCATCCTGAGTTCTTATAAAACCCAGTGTTTGTAGCTGTGTATATCACGTGTAGGCACATGCCTAGCTGTAATTTTGAGACAGTGTCTTTCATGTTTCCCTGTCTTTGGGAGGGGACTGGGGAGGATCCTTCTGTGTTATCCTGCATTCTTAATTGAAGGGAACAAGCTGTCCAAGGAGGTGGTGGAGTCACCATCCCTGAAGGTGTTCGAGGAACAACTGGATGTGACACTTAGGGCTGTGGTCTAGCTGACAAGGTGGTGTTTGGCCAAAAGTTGGACTTGATGATCTCAGAGGTGTTTGCTATCCTAAATGATTATGTCATTTTCAGCCTCAGCAGTGGAAGACAGACACAATTTTTGCTTTCTTCAGCTAATGGCAGCTTTATACCTTTGAAATGGACTGTGACAGAATTCACTGCTGTCTTTTGCGTTGTCATGGTCATACTCTTTCTGATGTAATAAGCTCTCCATATTGGGGAGCTTTTGAAACAGTTACTGCATTGTTGTAAAAGAGCCTGTAATGCAGGGCTGTTATGAAGGATAACCTGACTTAGTGGAAAAGAAATGCTCTTGTGAACAAGATAATTTAAGAATTTTGGTTGAACTAGGGCTCTTCTAATTATTGATTAATAAATATCAAGCACCTTCACTTTTTAAGTGTTTATTCCTTTTAGCTTGAAGAAATTTTTCTTGTGTGATTAATTGTAGGAATTAATTAGTTCTGGGAATTGGTGACTTCTTAGATTTGATTCATGCACATAGTGAATTGGGACATCTATGAAGTGTGGAAATGAGAGAATCAGAATGATGGTGACAGTTTTCTTGACAGAAGTGTTAAGTATTTTCATTGGGAAATAAGCAGAGTCTATTTTGTTTAGGTAGTTAGTATTTTTTCATAGCAGTATAGAGGGCTATTGTGTAGTACACAGCTGAGTTTCATCTGTTACATTTTTATTCTCTCTATACTTCTGGCTTTGGTGAGAAGATAAACAAGATGTTTGTTTAGCATTTTTATAAAAGCAGCCTTTGTTTTAGTTAAAGCTTTTATGTGCAAAGGATAATAACGTAATCTGCTTGGGTTGCCTTGAAGTTTATTCTTCATTATTAAAATACAATTAACAAGTCAAAATTAGGATTCCCTTTGGGCTTTTCCCCTTACTCCCCTGTGTAAATTTCACATATCATACCAACTCCTGTATTAAGATGACATGAGACAGGTAGAACTGAATTTGTAGCTCTGACTTAGCTTCAGTCATGCTGCTTATCTTACTTGGTGGGTAGGACCCCTTTGGTGCCAGTTGTTTACACATCCAACATATTATAGTAAGCATATATGAAAGGGTTTCAAGTGGACAGCATCCCGGGGCATGGGTGTAGGGTGAATAGGTGTGGTGGCATGTTCTGAGCCAAAGCCTGCGATTCTTTTTGTACAGATTCTTCCTGGAGCTCACACGTGAGTCTCAGACAACCCCCAGCACAACTCTGCTTTTTGTGCATGTTTTAGAATACATTACTGTCTCTGTAATCTTGAAAATCATGTTTTATGATTATTTTTGCACAAATGGAGTGATTTCTTCTTCTTGCCACTTGTGTTTATCCTTTCGTTTAGTGCAAAGCTGCAACTTGATTGTAGAACTGTGGACTTGGGATTTTGGTATTCTTACAATTGGTAAAAGTTATAAGAATTTTTGAAGACTTTTAGCTAAAGGTATCCCACTGCTCTGCCTCCTGTGCAGCTGAACAGATGTCTAATGTACTTTTTGGAACAAATCCTCTGTGCCTCAGGTAGGGATCAACTGTCTTCATATGCCACAGTTCCTTAGAAATAAGGAACATCACCTAGTTGAAACATGTCGCATCTACAAGGGGAACACATTTTTCTTTAAAGTATAGTGTTCAGCTTTGTCACTATAATTTTCCCTCATGTATTCCAGCTTTCATCAGAAAAGGACATGAGAGGAAATTCAGTATCTCTACTTAGAATTTTCTCCAAGCCAACTTCAGTACAAAAACTGATGGGGAGCCCAAGTCTTCAAATGCTTTTAATAACACATGAGACTCTGTGTTACAGGGCATTTGTTTCCTTGACTTTTCTCAGAGAAATAGTTAATTCAATGTAAGACTGAGGTCTGATACCACATAAAATTACAAAGTGATCAGCTTTGTGTTTGAATTAGTTCTTTCCTCTCTGTGGAGAAAAGTTATAAAAATTATGCCATGATGAAATGAGGCATGCGTATTTTCATGTTGTAGGATTATTTTAGCATTAACAAAATGAATATTTCATGTGAAAAATATTGAGCTCCCATGGTCTAGAAGTGCATACGTAATTGATTGCAAGATTTGAAAAGGCAGCTTGTAAATACTAGAGTTGACCAAAAATCTTCTATGCTTTTGGACACTATATGTGACAATAGTCACACTGATACAGCTAACAAGCATTATTACTTTTATCACATTTCATACCATTTAATTTATATAGGATAGCCTGTGCAGTGCCTAAGCTTATTTTGGATGTATTATTTTATATAATTATAGCATTTCAAAAAAATTTTGCTTTGCTTTCCAAAAGGTCATCAGCTAACTTTTCAATTTCTGTCTCTGTAAGCCTGAATTTACAAAATACTTTTGCTTAGAGAACAACAGCCTAAAAACTTGACCATGAAGTTTACTTATTCCTTTAAAAAAGTCACAGCAAAAAACCTTAAACCTACATCCAGTGCTTATCCTCATCAAGTTTGCTGATGGCATGAAGCTTACCAGTGCCATTGATATAACAGAAGGATGGGAGGCCTTCGAGAGGGACCAGGACAGGCTGAGAAATGGTACCACAAGAACCTCATGAAGTTCAGCAAGTCCAAGTACAAGGTGTTGCACCTGAGTCAAGGCAATCCCAGATACAGGTATGAGCTGGGAGAGGAACTCATTGAGAGCAGCACTGCTGAGAAGGACACGGAGGTTCTGGCAGACAAATGCTGAACATGAGCTGACAATGTGCCCCTGCAGCCCAGAAAACCCAACTGCACCCTGGGCTGCATCCAAAGCAGCATGGGCAATGGAGCAAGGGACAGGATTCTGTCGTTCTACTCTGCTCTCATGAGACCCCACCTGGAGGGCTGCATTGAGCTCTGGAGTTTTTAGCACAACACAAATGTGGATCTGTTGGAGCAAATTCAGAGGAGGGCAACAGAGATGATCAAAGGCATGAAACACCTCTCCTTTGGAGACAGGCTGAGAAAGCTGGATTTGTTCAGTGTGGAGAAGAGACAACTCCAGGGAGAGAGGTGATGCTTAAAAGGTGACATTTTACACACTCGGCAGTGGTAGAACAAGGGGTAGCAATTTTCAATTGAAAGAGGGGAGATTTAAATTAGATGTTAAGAATACATTCTTTACTGTGAGTGTGGTGAGGCACTGGGACAGGTTGCCCAGAGGAGCTGTAGATGCCTTGTCTGTGGAAGTATTAATGGCCACATTGGGTGGGACTTTGAGCAACCCAGTCTAGAAGAACATGCCCCTGCCCATTACAGGGGGCTGGAACTGGATGATCTTTCAGGTCCCTTCCAACAGAAACCATTCAGTGATTTTCTAATAAAGTCTGTGAAGAGTTACTCATCTTAGAGCACCAGCTAATGGTAGACATGGTGCACATGCAGGTTAGGGTGAGGCAGCTTGCCTCTCCAGGTTTAGAGTTGTCACATTTACATGCCTCTGATAATTCTGGCTTCCTTTGAGTTATCTTCAGAAGTATTTTAATTTCCATAACTCATAGTAATATATTATTTAAAAAACCCTAAAAAGACACATAAAGGAAGAAATCTGCTCATCGATCCCCATTTCTTCATTTTTACTAATGAAAGGCCTTCTGTGTTTGAAATGGTTCTTTTTTCAGTAAAGACTTGTGATTCTTTGTGTTTTGGGTTGATTTCATGCTGTGTATTTCATGCCGAAGTCCAAATGGAGATGCCTGTGTTACCTCTCATTGTCTGACTTCTTGGCTGTCTTGCAATGACCATACAGATGTAATGCAAGTTTGCATAAAGATTTTCAGAAGTTTTAATCTTAATGACATTTGTTATTCATCTCTCCACACAAATTGCTGTGATTTAAATGTATAAATATATGTAATTGTGGAAATATAAGCATCATAAATTCTATTTAATTTCCTATTACAATGTCCTCCATTAAAAAATTCTTCAAAATACTGTAAATATCTCAGCTTTCTGTATTGATAGCAATGTCTGTGAGATTCTCCTCTTTGAAATATATAATTGTTGGACTGTTTTCCTTTTAGAGAAGGTGCTATGTTCTGTTATGTGTAATTCCTTTTATATATTTGAGTTCTTGAAGGCTGAATTTAGTTGCATTTTCAATATGCTCAAGAGATTTTTCCTGGGCACAGGCTGTCATCATCAGCTAACTTCAGCAGGTTACTGCAGGTAAAACAAGGAAAAACAGGCTAGTTTTTAACATGGATAAGAGTGGGGATTTTTTTTTCCATTTTCAGCTAAATTTTTAAGCACTTTTTTACTTCCTATCACTGGAGTGTTTGGACAGATTATATTTCCATCTATCTGAGGTGAACCTTAAAATACTTCCAACTTCTTGATTTCTGTATGCTGTCAGCTGCACGTCCTGCCAACCTTTCTGGTCTGTTGTGCTTCTCTCACCACTACCATCACCAGCTTAAGGCAATGCCAACCAGTAAACAATTTGCAATCCAGGGTGGGGAAGGAGGAAAGTGTAGTTACATTAATTCACAGTATAAAAACCATTAGGGTTGTGAAAGCTCACATTAGAGTCTTCCAGTGCAGCTCAGCTGACATGCAAGGCCATGTAGTGCTTGCTGTTGTACTTGTACCCTGCTATAACTCGTACTGTCGCTGACAGATCACTGATTTCTTACACCAGTGTTGATGAGCAGTGAAGCATGGAAGCTGGTAAAACTTCAGGAATCCAAGTGATAAAGATCAGGGTAGAAATACATGAGCATAGTGACAACTTCATTGTACAGATACCCTGTTTTCTACTTCTCAGCTCTGCTTCCATTGCCTTACACTGATGTATGATGTGTTATCTCCTGTCTGCCTTGCTGTTCTCGGGGTGCCTATGTCAGAATTGTACAACCTTGACCATTGGCTAACCAGTGTGTCAGTGATGCTTTCTCATTCCCTGCTACTGCTTTTGTAGACTCCTTGCCTATACCGTAAGCAGGATGTTCAAAGTGTACATTCTGAGCCTTTCTGTGGAGAGCTAGGGTAGTGCAGGAGGGAATCTTCCCCAATGACTTGTAGCTGTACTGATTATCAAAGACTGGAAACATCTGTGCCAGTTTATAGCGTATAAAGAAGTAGGTTAGCTTTCCATCAGTTACAGGCACTTGGAGATGCAGACAGATCAGGAGGCTGCTGGCTGTGCTGTGAGGAGGTAAGGGACAGACAAGGTAAGAAGATGTTGTGTGGTTAGGTGGCCAGGACAAGGACAGCTGTTAGCCAGTCATGCAGAAGGAAAGAAGGAGTTAGAGCTATGTGAAACTGCCTATAAGAAAAGCAGTCAATGCAAGCTGCTAATAGAAGAAAGGTGTCAGAATTAAGAGAGGCCTATTAAAAAAAGGAGAGAGTTACATGAGGAAAAGTTCTGTAGAAGAAAATGTGTAGAGTTTGTGAATGAAGACTGGTAAGGAATGCCAGTGAAAGGGCTGATGATGTTACCAGTCCTATCCATCTTGACTTAGCTCTGCCACCTTTCCTTGTTCATACTCCTTGGAATCTGGAGGAAACAATATATGCTTGTTGCTGTTGGTTTCAAACCAGGCTCTGACAATAGTAGAATTTCATTTTCTGCTGGATTTCAACTAAAGAGGGCTGTTATTGCCTTTATTCTTAACCATCCTTTTCCTCTAGGGTCCTTTTCAACTTATTCTGCGATTTCCTTGAACTCCACGAATCTTTTCTTGACATCTCCTTACCCTGGATTCTTTGCCTTCAGTCATTGGCTTCAAGTGTTGGAAATCATAAATAGAGAGAGACTCACGGAGACACGTTTAGCATAGACTGCTGCTTGTCATCCACATCTCTTGTGTTGCATCACTTTTTCTTGGGCTGGGCAAAATGTTTACCATGCATATCTGGCATGCTGTTCGAGGAATTCCACGTACCAGATGAATCCCAAGGCTGGAGCTGGCTACCACAGTATCATGTTGTTACACGTTTGCGAAACCAAAATTGCATTAATCTCTAATTGCAATGCCAAATTGAAATTTGTTGTTTAGGCCCTTTTCCAGTACTGCACAGTCTTGTTTTTCAGGTTTTTCCTTCCCATTAGAATATTGCTCTTAAACTTTCCTTGACAATGTGAGTTTTCATGTTTATGAATGTTCATATTCTGAATGTTCTCTGTTCATATAAGCCTTTTAGCATTGATGTTCCTGATGTAACCATTGGTATTTGCAAATTGGCTGTACTCTAATGTATTCTCATGCTGTTTCTGAACTTCTTAGTGAAGTGAAAGCAAAGATTGAGTTACTGTAGGGGGCTCATAGAGATATTTGTCATTGTTTTTCTTCTTTTTCTGGTCAAAAAATACCCACAAAACCACTTTTCACCGAATTCTTCAAAGCTCAAACATACGTGGACAACATATGTGTGAAATCTGCATGCAAGTCTTTTTCACCCTTTTGTCATCCGTTCTTTGAAACTGTACTTTTGATGTTTGGGTTCTTGTAATGCTACTAGGCTTTGCTTCATCTGTTCATATTCAGCATAATTTTGATTGTATCAGAATTAGTTATAGCTTTTAAGTAAAAAGGCTTTATTTATTCTTTAATGCACCTTGCTCAGATAATTTCACCAAATGTTCAGCCAGCAAATTATTACTGTTAGTCAGAATGTAAATTAGAGGCTGACGCACTTGCCTCATCAGCTTACAAATTAAGCAGTTAATCAATTTTGGTGTGATATTCCCCCATGGGGTTTGTGTTGCTGACTCACATATGCTCAATATCTTCTCCTTTCAACAACAAGCAGGAGAGCAAATGAAGCTTGCTCCCAGCTGAGCATTCACTGGTCACGGTATTCCAAATCCATCAGTCAGTGTATCCTCCTGGTAGATATTATTGTCTTATTGCTCCTGGTTACCTCTTTCCTGAGCAGTGCTTGAATACCAAACAGACAATTAGATATGCATACTTAAAAGCTAATAGTGAAGACAGTGCTACAGGGTTATTACGTATGTTATTGATGGGGTAAACTGAACACGGAAATTCTGCTTTATGTCTAAATATTTCATACAGTGTTTTTGTTAAGAAGTAGATATGTCTATATGATTTTTTCAATAGACTTGCGATATTGCATTAGTTTCTAAGGAACTAATTTTACAATTGAAATCCTAAGGCAAGCTTGAAGGGAAAGAGGATAATTTGATAGATGAACAGAAGCTGAAATAATTTTTGAGGTCACAGAAATCTGGCTTACAACTTCCTCTGTTTATAGAATGATTAAAATAAGTAAAACAAGAATTTACTTGTCTGCCTTCACTATAATATTTATTTTACTTCTGTTGTATTTTGGGACAGATGTCACTATTTCAACTATTTCATAGTGCAAACCTCCATGTCCTTTTTTTTTTTTTTGAAGTTATTAGCTTCGAATTGTCTGACATTTGTGCTATTTTTTATTTACTATGTTTTTTTTTTTACTTAAAAAAGCAATAATTTTCTTTGCCTTTGGACAAAGTTTTATGAAATCAATTGATCTAAAAGTACAGAAATTTCACAATTATAAGTCGCACCTGATGATAAGTCTCACTTCTGGGTGTCAGCAACTGTCCTGGGTTACAATAAGAGTGTGATAAAAGGTATCTATTCTCTCACCATCTGTTGAGGGTGGGGGCAGTGACCCTTATCTCCGTGGGAGATATTCTGCTAATGGGCCCTCCATTGAAACCAGGCGGGGCATTGTTCTTTATCTTTTCACAACCCATCCTTCCTCCAGAAAGTAATTTTCTGCTAATGGCCCATTGAGTCCCACTGTGGGACTGATAAAATTACTGCATCCCATTGGAAGTTGCTCCAGCCAGGGGGAAGAGCCCANNATTTCTTACCAAGATAAAAACAGAGGTTTTGGGACACTAAGGCAGCCCCTTTCTCTACCGGACTCCAGAGGAAAACCAGATTTCTCCACGTCACCACTGGACCTCTGGAGGGAAACTGTACTTTCTACAGAACCACTGAATCACCTCTGTCACTGCAGGGGGACTGCAACCACCATTTAATGGGACTGCTACCAACACCCTTCCTGACGGTGGTGTCAGGTTGTACTCTGACTTTGTCAGGGTTTGGAGTTTGTTTCTGTATAGTGCTGTATTTTTATTTTAATTTCCCTAGTAAAGAACTGTTACTCCTAATTCCCATATCTTTGCCTGAAAGCCCCTTGATTTCAAAATTCTAATAATTTGGAGGGAGGGGGTTTACATTCTCCATTTCAAA
>PYHW01010255.1:3116920-3148653 GCA_013186435.1 Turdus rufiventris
CTTATAATCGTGAAATTACTGTAAATGGTAAGTGTCAGGCCTCAGCCATACTATGTATACCTATACATCAAACCATTAAACTTTGCTTTTTTAGTGTTGATTGTTGACTCTGTCCTTACATAATAAATGAACTCTGTCAAGAAAATCCTGAGTGTGGCATAGCCCAATAGAGACAATATCAGTAATAAAAATACTGTTTCTTCTGCTGTGGTTCTAGCATTCACCAAACTGGGAGTCTGGCCAGGCCTTATCAAGCATCATCATACATAATTGAAGACAGGGTGTGGATTTCTTTGGGGTTTTTTTAAAACAAGTCTTCAGTTCCTAAAGGCTTCTGTAGGCATCCTGCCAGTTCCTTAGTATCTACAATGTTATGGAAGCAAGCAAGGAACTCAGTGAGCCACTGGGGAAAGAGTCATATGGTTGCCATTTTGAGTAACTGGGTTGGTTTGCAGCATGAAAGTGTTTAATCAGGTCATTTATTCATCCTGCCCACTATTAAAACCTCTCTGTGCCATGTTTGCTTGCCAATTAATGTCACTTTAATTTTCATACTTTTGCTGCTGTCTAAATTGAAATCTTACTTGCAGCCCTTCTCTGCAAGGTGTAGCTTTGAGCTCTTCAGTTGGTAGCATGTTAAACCCCTTTCTTTTTTTTTCTTCCCTTTTCCCCTCTCTGTACTTCTGTTGTGCTTTAGAAATATCACCCATTTTTTAGCTTCTGAAAGTGCACAAGTCTATCCACATGCAAAGTAACTGCAAAGTGCAGAATGCTGTTGTCAAATCCACCTGCTGTGTCTTAGTCCAGAAAAATAATCCTGCGTTACTTCAGTCTGTAACAGGAAGGGGAAAAGCCAGGGATAATGGAGGAGTGAATTCCTGTAACTTCCAAAAGAGTGCAGAAGAAATAATAATGCAGGAAACAAGTAATATGAGGAGAAAATGAGCTTTCTGATGTTGGTTTGAGGATGGAAAGTTAAACTTTCCTGTGCTTACTGTTGTGGTGTACAGCTAGATTAATGTCTCTCCAGTTTCTCCATTCCCAGATGATAAAAGTACCCCACGCTATGTGGCACCAAAAAAAGAAAAAATCCCCTTTTAGAAAGGTTGGAGTGGAAATGCCTAACTTTTAATTTGCTTACGTAATGCTATTTTTCTGTGCAAATTTGTGGTTTAGAATACAGTTTTTGAAATCAAAGTGCAAGAAAGTCATAGAATGGTTTGGGCTGGAAAAGAAAAGGACATGTAATCCAACCCCTCCTGCAGTAGGCAGGGACACCTTTGACTAGAGCAGGTTGCTCTGAGCAACCAGTGATGTTTTGAGAGGTGAAGGAACAGTGAAGTAGTAACAGTATTACTTGTGCTGACTCTTGAAGTTCAGCTTTGAATTGTCTTCAATCAAATAGTAGCTCCTATGTGCACAGTGGCATGCACACAGTGTTTTCTGGTAACCATGAAATCTTTCTGAAGCAATTCTGAATCTGAAATCTGAAAATGCTTACAAAAACTGTAATGTGATTTTATATATATTTTTCCCCATTCTATTCTTGCTGTTTGCAGACTTTCAGGTCTGAAAACACCTCATTTTCTCAATGGATTTAGCTAAGGAATTTATCTTCTAATCTCTATGAAATACGAGCTGTTGGGGTTTTTTTGTTTGGTTGGTTTGGTGTTTTTTTTAAATTTTTAGGAGTAGGAAGAATAATTGGAGATGTTTCTCCAAATTCTGAGATTAGCCAAAGAGAAGCAAAGGGGAGGAAGGAATGTGTGGGTAAACAAGGAAGAGTTTGAGAAGAGTACAGAAGTCTATTTTATTTCTTCAATCTAGAAGCTGAATAATGCTTGTTTTTTGCTCAGTATTTTTTTTTAACTCTCCAGTGTTTTCATCTTCCCAATGTTGTTTTCTTATCTTCAGTGTAGAGGTCTTATTTTCATTGTCTTGATCACTTTGCTAGAAGTCCTGCATGGTCAGACACATAACTGTCCATTTTACCACAGTTTAATCTTACTGAACCATGAGAAAAATTAAGTACTATGAAATGTGTATTTTGGGTAGACTAGGTAGGTGAACCTTCTCAAACTTGAGACCTCTAGACCTGAAAAAAATCTTAAGTGAAAGCATACATATAGAAGTGTTTACCTGATTTTGCAAATGGATGTGCACTGTGTATTACAATGTTAATTATTAGTTACAAATATGCTAGATTTATTCTTTGTGCCTTCTTGGGAAGAATGGTGTTGCAATATGCTTTTTGGGATTGCCTCAGTTTATCTCCATAGAGATATCAAAAAGCAGAAATCTTATTTTTCTCTTACAATGCGCTGGTCATGTTTGCCCTCTAACCCAGAAAATGCAGTGTGAAGTACAAACAACAGAACTAATGGAGAATATGCTCCACCCCAGTTTGTTAATCTACCAAAAGCAATTGTGAGTTCATGTTTTATTTGAGATACACTGGCCTCTCCTCTTGCTGTGAAGCCAGGTTCCAGCCTGGGGAAGCCTTCCAACCACAGAAGAAATGAATGTTCAAAACTTCTGCAAGCAGTTTGACAATTTTAGTACCATACAATTTTAGTATGAGAAAATTCACAAGAACTTTTCAGAATATCTTGCACTCTGAGAGCTTCACCTTCTCCTATCCTTTCTCACTCAGGGTCTTGACTACTATCTTAATTTTCTGAAAAGAAAGAGAATTATTAGGAGATAGAATTAACATTTCTACTCTGATAACTGCAGTGTGGTTTAGAGTCTGTTGCATTCTATATATTTCCTTTTGTTCCCAGAGAGGCTGATATTTCTGCACAGCCTTCTGATGACTGATGTCCCTTCAAACTCTCAAAGGTTGTACCTTCACCAAAGCCAAATGTCGCTGCAAGCTCTCTCAGGGGATGCTAATCCAGACACTCGGCTGTCAAAAAATCACTCTTCTTGGAATCTTCCTTCTTGCCTGGAGAACATACTAGAGGAATATTCACTTTGAAAAATGCAGATGTATTGTATTCTAGTCAATGGAGCCTGGACAGAAATCTGGCTGACCTGCTGCTATGTGCTTCACTTGGTCTGAGCTGAATTGTTCTCTAAGCTTCATGGATGTAACCTCAAAATGTGTTTAGTCCTCATCTTTTTGGTTTTGGGTGGGAATGTTGTGCAGAGTGAAGAGAAGAATGAATGTTCAGAGAACACCAATTTAAAAATAGTCCACATTTGACTGAATATTATTTCTCTACACACAGTTTTTTTTATGTTTGTGAATTTAGAAACAGTAGAATTTTATGGAAATGCTGCCATTAGTTTTTTTCAGAGATGTGATGTGAGATTAGACACATCTTTTGTCTGGCAATATATTTATTAGCTGGATGATTTGGTTCTGATAACTTTAGAAATAGTGAGTGTTTCGTCCAGACAGGAAAACAAGAATAATTTAAGTAGTTCTGAGGGGATTTAGTAGATACAACAATCAGTTCTAAACTCCTAGCTCTTTAACTGCTCTACAGCTTGTTTTTGCAAATCTACAGGTAAAACATTACTATTCATACATAAAATGGTTTTTATAATGTTGCAGAATGCTAACAATTTATAATACTTGATTTTGTCTCGTCATTGACTAGTGACAGCAGATCTGGTGGATCAAATTGGAATAAACACACTTCTGTAGACTTTATGATCTCAGTTTGGAGGCTAGATTTCAAGATTCTGTGTGTTTGCTACTGTACTCTGCAGCTTTATAAAGTAAACATAACTTATGTCTAACCTGTGATTTTTCTTCAGTTGAAATACATGAGGGACTTATGTTAGATCATATTGGAAAGAAAGTATTGATAAGACCTTCAACAGGAAATAGATCTCTAAAAGAGATGTGAAACTTCTAGTGTTCATGAGTCAGCAGCTGCCAGTTCCTCTGCTGTTTGAAGGACAGCAGAGTTGATGGTGGTGTAGAGAAGAGCAATTAGAGTGGTTAGTGATGGAACAAACTAACTCCGAGGAGAGATTAAGAAGGCTGAGATTACTGCAAGAGTGTAGGCGGCTGGGGGCTTCGACTATTTGTAAAAGCATGAAGGTAGTTAGTAAGTTGAATGCATTAGGTATTCACCAGAACTTGTGAGACTTAAGCTAGCAGGCATTTACTGTAACTAGCAGATTAACTTAAAATAGAGCACATATTTCTTTAGGTAGGAGGTGAACTGCTGCTGGTGCAGGAATTCTGATGGCAGAATATTAACTGATTTGAAAAAGTGTTAGACAAATTTGTATGCAATAAATCTATAAATAAATAATGACAGGAACAAATAAGGATGTGTCTCAAACACCTTGCTGTTACCAGTGTGGATTCTGAACACATGCAAGAGAAAAAGATTACATAAAAGAATCAGGCTTGTGTGTTTTATTAAGTGGTGTCTTCAGTTAAAACTGTCAGAAACAAAATGTGGATTTGATGCAGAACATAGCTTTTTATATTCACTTGTGTTTGTTTGATTTGCTCTTCATTAGTAAAGGACCACTTTTCCCATACAATTGATACTCTGTTTTGTGTGAGATATCCTAAACTGACCATAATACATTTCTTTAATGTTTTACAGTGAACAACCCTATACCTTCCAACCTGAAGTCAGAAGCTAAAAAGGCAGCTAAAATACTACGAGAATTTACAGAAATAACTTCCAGAAATGGACCTGATAAAATCATACCACGTGAGTAAAGAAAACACTTTGATTCAGCTAAAACCTTCAGTGCTCCCTGTGTTGCAGTCATGTTGTCTTTACCAATTCCCTGTTTCCACTGATCACAACTTAGAGATGAATAAAAATTTCAGGCACCGTAACTTCTTTGAAAATATTTTGGAAGTTAAGGGTTTCAGTTTGAAAGGGTTTCAGTTTGCTGTATTCTTGGCAGATGTTACTTATGGGGAGTGATCTTTTGAATGTTTACTGTTAGAAGGTACCTGCACTGGAAGGCTTCCCTGTGAGATGGATGGACTGTCTCATGCTCAACCCTGTGAATGTATGTCCTTCAGAGACAACCTGGAATACTAGCTTTAGCTCTTGAATATCTGTGTTAACTAGGATTAGCTATATAAAAATAAGTTGAAGCAAAGAAATCAGGGTGATTTTCCTTTTGATACTGGTTCAGGACTCTTATTTGCCGCTGTCCTCTTTATTTTTGCAGTTGTTACTCTGTGTTTCTTCTAGTGTCTTCATCCACCTGGTGTTGCTGGTTGTGGTTTTGAATCCTTAACTGTTATGTTCTGGAAGGTCTGCAGTAAGATTTGCAGGATGACGACACATTAGTATTTGCCACAAACACTGTCTAATGATACAAGCTTGTTAGGCTGCTCTGTGTTGCTGTGATTGAAATTTGGACTCCAAAAATTTGTGGAGACACAGTTGTCAGGTATTCACTGCCTGTTTTCTGTGTATCTTGCCAAGGGTACTCGCACACCAAATATGTGGCACTAAACAAATTAATTCTATACAAGCTAATCAGGACAAATGAAGCCATTGTGTCAGTGTATAGATTTTTACAGGCTAATGTGACCTGCAGCTAGGTTTGTGGTTCTCTGTGGTGGAAGTATCATTATCAGTTCAGTTTTTTTTGTGGTTTTCTTTAGGCTTTTACTTTGATTATTTGTCTCTTTTGTTCATATTTGTTGAATGTTTTGTTTTCTCCTTCTCTTAGAACTTCTCTTACAATGTCTTGAATAAATAACTTTGCTGTTTCAGCTCATGTAATAGCTAAAGCCAAAGGCCTTGCAGTTTTGTCTGTTATCAAAGCTGGATTTTTGGTGACTGCTCGAGGTGGAAGTGGAATTGTATTAGCTCGTCTCCCTAATGGATGTAAGTGGATATTTTCCTTTTGTAGTATATGGGAGAATTAAAATAGATAAAAATATATTTTTTCATTATTCTTTTCACAGCATAAAACAGGAGATATGTGATGAGTCAGACAAGTAGGTGACAAGTGACCATGTTTTGTGTGTTGGTGTTTTCAAATCTTTGTACCTTTGTTTGACCAAATGTAAATGCTTTCAGTATCTTTGTGGAAAAGAATGAAATATAGAAGTACATAGCATATAATATATTAGAAAAATTGGTTATATCTGATTATGAAGAAGTGTATGATAAATTATTTGTAACAAGGAATTGTTTCGATTGTGAGGGTTTGTATTTCTTAAATCCTTTTCTGTAGGATGAAACATTATAGTTATGATTCTATTGTAGTGGTTTTCAACATAGTTTTAAATAGAGAAGTTTTTAGCACTTTTTAACTGTAAAAATAAAATTAGTATTTTTTTGTAATATATATGGTAAAAATTCCATATATTTATTTTGTTTTACATGACAGCCTGGTCCGCTCCCTCTGCAATAGGAATTGCTGGTCTTGGTGGTGGATTTGAAATTGGAATTGAGGTACAGTTTTGCATTTGAAATACTTGTTGGTAACTTTTTTTGCAAGAAATGAAAATACATTGAAAAATATCTAAATGTTAGTGAGATAGTAGAATCTACTTTTATGTACAAAATATTATTATGAAATCCATTTATGCAAGACAAACAAGAGAGGGATTTTTAATCCCACCAGTGAAATTATTAAAGACATTTAGATGAAAAAAAGTGACCTATCACTAATTTCCTTGATTTCTCACTTCTAGCAGACTGAATTTTTCACTTACAGAGAGCTTCCTGTCAGTGTTCACATATAAGACAATTGAAGTTAATTGAAAAAGCAACCTGTAATTAGTACTGTGTGTCAAATGCTTTACTAAAGGGCACAGGGACTCCATCTGGCAAGAAACAGTGGAAAGAA
The DNA here is from genome assembly GCA_013186435.1 of Turdus rufiventris. Taxonomy (NCBI): domain Eukaryota; kingdom Metazoa; phylum Chordata; class Aves; order Passeriformes; family Turdidae; genus Turdus; species Turdus rufiventris. The sequence continues at coordinate 3,123,722 of PYHW01010255.1, forward strand.
CTGAAGTTGGAGTAAAATGGACTTCACTTTATGTTACTGTACTTCCCACATTTCTCACTCACACTTGTCAGTACTGACATGACCTTTCAGTTTGAAAGCACCAAAACTAGTGGTGCCTCTTCTGAAGGAATAGTATAGAAAAGGACCCAGTTCCAGCCAGCAGGAATGCTTAGAAAAAGGACTCCCAAACATATTCAGAGAAACCCTGGTGAGCTGAGCCCTGACAGCGCTCTGCCTCTGCTTCCCACTTCTTCCTCACAGCTCTTTCACACTTGTATGTTTTCATCTTTCCTCTGCTTCCCCACCCTAGCCTTCAAACTTTTCCTTCTCTTTGTTAAGCTTCTGTTCTGCTGATTCCCAAAGAAAATCAGAGGAACAATACACTGCCAACAAGATCTCTTGCAATGGGCATTCTGCTCTTCAGAAGAATCCATGTAGAGCTGATCTGGGTGATCCGTGCCAGCCCCCAGTACATCTACAGCTAGCTAGCTATCCCTGTCCTGTCAGCCAGCACTCACATATTGAGCCAACAGATCAATATTTTATTCTCTCCTCATTGTTCACTGTGTGATCTCAGGCATTATTGCATGCAACTTTAAAGGATGATGTGAATACAAAATCATTAATTTTTATAAGGGGTTTTCATTGGTTCTCATTACCACAGGATCTGAATGCATTTTAAAGTGTTCAGTTTGAGCCCCAGAGCTTGTTTTGTTGTGGAGTGTGGTTTTATTTTTTCTTTTAAGCTTCTTCATGTGTTTTGATTGATGTATGAAAATTTTCTTTTAATCATCCCCGCCTGATATTTTAGATAATGTAGGCATTTCCAATTGATACTGAATCAAATAATTTCAGTACAGAAGCTATTTGTGAGAGGGGCTTTTCTCTGAGTAATACTGTACCCTTTATTTGAATTTTTAGTCAGATTAAAAATACTGTTTCCTTACTGCCATTATAATAATAGAATCTTTTTTATTTCTTCTAGAAAATATGTTATTCAGAAATACCTGAGTGACTTAGGAGCCCAGAGTTCCATTTCAGCATTCTTCTAGTCCTATATAAATTCAGATGTTTTAGAAACCTGGTGAAATTTATTCCTGTAGGAGAATTATAGTTGACATAGTTGTAGTGATACTTATGGATGTTTTTAAAAAACAAAGAGATCATACCTCAGAAGTCACAGTGACTTGGTACTTCAAATTAAAGACCAGTATTAAAATTCATAGAAATTCTTTCCTTGAAGGCTTTCTTGCTATGGATTTGCTTATCTTTAACAATGGATTCATCCTCTTAATGGGTAAGAGGAGGAAGCAGTTTCCTGAAAGGCATTCTCCCTCCACTGCTGGATGATTCACAAACTGCTCCTGTAGCCATCTTTTGTTTGGGATGGGGTGGAGGTTACCAGGGGGCTAATAACAAAGACCTCTCTTATGCTGTGTGTAATACTTCTAGGCCAGCCTTGTTTTGCAAATAATCTGGTATTTCCTCTTGTATTCCCTGCTGTCACTGTTTGGATTTTGGGGTAAGTTGAAAGTTTTTTTCTGAACCTGGCTTTCAGTCAAGTCCATCAGGTGGAAGATCAGGTGCAGTAGTCCTTGGGTATATTGCTACCTCTTCAATTATTAGGTTTAATAGGTTCTTGAAACAACTGACTACATCTCATATTCTAGTCTTAAAATGTTAATTAATAATTCATATATACACACACAGAGATATACAAAACTCCTGTCATGAAAATAAAGTTTGATCAATAGTATCCTTTCTGCTTTTCGTTCTTTGGACAGGAATTTTTGTTTAGTAAGGTCTGTCTTGCCTTTATTAGTTTAATTAATGAAGGATCAAAATGATTTCACATCTGAAAATGTGCCTTCATAATTGTTTATATAAGCCATAGAAACTAAGAAATTGTCCATTAGGAATTTTAAATTAACATGGAGTTTCTCTTATAGCTGTTGTTTATCACATGCTTACCATATCAGCACTTTGGAAAAAAAAATCAGTCAAATTTGATTAAAAAAGTAGTTGAAAGGATTTTTTCATTCAAAATGCCTTGCAGAAAAAGAATCAACTTTGTCATGAAAGCCGTTTCAAAATAATCATTTACAATAAAGGAAGATCATCTTCTGTGTTGTTCTTTCTTCTTAAAAAGTCTAGTACTTTTATTTGATATTTTATAGGTCTCAGACTTAGTGATAATACTGAATCATGAAAGAGCAGTAGAAGCTTTTGCCAAAGGAGGGAATCTTACACTTGGAGGAAATCTTACTGTGGCAATTGGACCTCTTGGGAGGTAGGTAATATGTTTTCCTAATAAAGCATACATGGAAGATAATTCTTACATGCCACATGAATGTGGCTTTTTTTTTTTTTTTTAATATGCTACACAACAACCTGGGTAACAGGTTATACTGACTAGACCATATTGTTCTTGCCAATCTTCTTTTTTTTTCTTTTTTCTTCTTTGCTGATTAAGGAATTTATTGGTAGAAGGAAAGTGTTCTGAAATTTCTTTTTGTAGGAAACTGCTTGGCTAGGCTCAATGAAGAGCATGGATAATTCTGTGCCTCATAGAACTATGATTTTTAGTAACATATGGATCTGTGATTTCTGTCACTACAGATCTGCCCAACATTAAATAAAAACTACACCAAATAATTTGTTTTAAACCTTTAAGTTTTTAAGCCTGTTTACTTTGAAGGATGAGGTGAATTAATCACTGAATAATTTTATTTGGAAATGAGCCTTGCAAGACTTCTACTCCAACCTCCTGCTCAAAGCAAGGTCTGTTACTACTTCAGATGAGGTTGCTCAGTTCTTTTTTCCAGTCGAATCTTGAAAATCCCCAATTAGGGAGATGGCTTGGTTCTGTGGGCAACCTGCTCTGCTGTTCAGCTCTCCTGCCTTACATCCAGTCCAAGTATTTCTTCTTTCTTTTTACATCCAAGAGTATTTTATTCTTCCTCCATACACTGCGATAAAGAGCCTAGCTTCATACTTGAAGCCTGCTGTTAGATTAGCCCAAGTCTTCTGTTCTCCAGGCTTACCAAGCCCAGCTACCTCAGACTCTGCTTATGGAATATGTGCCTCCTTATGGCTTCCTTTTTATGATTATGAAGTTTTTACTGCTGACTTTTAATATTTTATAACAAAATAAAAGGATGATACTTATTACACAGAAGAAAAATAGATCTGTGCATCAGGGAAGGGCAGTGAATATCATCTACTCTACAGAATCACTTAGTGCACTGTCCTGCAACATCTGTGTCCAAGCTGGGACATCAGTGTCAGGGTGGAGAGATGAGCAAACAGGTGAAGAACCAGATCATCAGGTCAGAAGAGCACTGGTAAATGGTTCATGTTGAAGCCTGGAACCAGATTTCTTTTGAATTCCTCAGGAGACTCTTCTAGCACCTCTCCTGCTTGCTATTTTTTATCAGGGACCTAGAGGAGCAGTTCCAAAATATCCTCTTTAAGATTATGGATTACTCCAAACCAGGATTTGCAGCCAATGCACTTCAGGGTAGGGCCACCATTCAGAGCAATGCACCTAGAGAGCATAGAGGAAAGGTCCAACATGAAACCCTACGAAGTTAAGCAAGGACAATTGCAAAGTTCTGCACTCCTAGTTGGATGAACCCCCTGTCAGGTTGAGCAGCTTCCCTGTAGAGAACGTGCTGGGATTCTGGTGGGCAGTGGGGCTGAGCCAGCAGTTGATTCCTAACAGAAAAGGCAGTGAACAGTGTAGGGGGTTGCATCAACAGGACTGTAAGCAGTAGATAGGGCAAGTTATTGTTCCCCTTCACTTGACATTTCATAGACTGTACCTAGAATATTGTGTTGAGTTTTAGCCCTGCAGAAAGTTGTTTATAAACCTGAGTGTGTGTGGTGCATTACCTAAATGGCCAGGGAAATGCAGCATATGAACAACAAGGCTGGGAGAGCTCATTCAGCCTGGATGACAGAAGACCTTTGAGGCTGCATTCCCAACAGGGCATCACCAAGAAGACAGACCCCAATTCTTTACAAGGGTGCATGGAAAGACAATGAGAGGTAGTAGTCATATATTGAAACAAGGAAGGTTCTGACTGGATATGAGAACAAAATTTGACATGGATAAAACTGAGTACTGACACACATTGTTCAGAGTGTCTGTGGAATTATATCCTTAGAATTCTTCCAAAGCTGGCTGGACAAAGTCCAGAACAACCTTCTTTTAATTTGATGTATCCATTTTGAGATGACAGTCTTTAAACCTAAAATACTATGTGATCCTCTGAAGGACAAATACTGCAGTCTTCCAAAGCTGTTGAGGTTCAGTGTGGCCTTACTTGAAGTGTTTGTGCTGACCATAAAGTCTAGGAGGATTTGGAAATATTGAATAGAGTTTCAGTCACCAGTCCAAACATAATCAGATAATTTTAAAATGTGATTGAAGTGTGGCTTAATAGTTTTCAGAGGAAGCTGTTAAGATCCAGTTATTAAAATTATTAGAGATGCCTCTGCCAAAATAAGATGCAAGTGAGACTATATGCTGAAGTCAATAGTATGGATTTTATTTCACAGTAAATGTGAGTGGGGGAGAGAGAGAAAGAAATGGAAAAAGAGAGAGGAGAGAGAGTGACAGAAAGAGAAATTGAGGGGAAAAATATCACCTCTCTGTGGATCCATAAACAGTGTCCTGTTGATCCTCTTCTTCTGGTCTTCTCTGTGGTAGGGGTTCCATGAAGCTTAGTGTTCAATGGATATATCTTCAATGGATATGTTCAGGCTATTTGGGAACACCCAGGTACCTCCCCTGCTTGGGAAGTTTGACACTGTCTTTTGCCGCAGGCTCTGACTGTCACATCCCTTTGCATCACATTCAGTCTTTTGGTGCAAAGCCTCAGGAATCAGTCTGAGGGTGCTTTGGGGGTCTTTGATGGTTTATGATCCCTTCTCAGACATGACAGCTGCCTCTCTTGTCAGTGCATTGAGTCATGTCCCATCATACTTTCCCCGGGGAGGAGTTGGGAGTTGTGTGAGGAAGAACAATTACCATGGTATTGATAAAAGGTGCCATCCCACCTTGCAGGATTTGCCTCATCAGCCTGAAAGCCTGGCTTGCAACCTCCTCCTCTGTCTTGTGGGATTCTCACTGCACACCCAAACTCACCTCCCCTCGAAGCAAATCACCCTGGAACATCCTTGATTGTTTTGAGTCATAAACCACGAACAGTCCAGTCTCTCAGGGACCTAATGGGGCACATTCATATGAGGCAACACTTTTCCTGCTTCTGTCTGAAAATAGGGTAAAAATAAAATGAAGGATTAAAAGAAAAAAATTATTGCTGTTCACGCTAGAAAACTGTATTGACAAATATCAACCAAAACTTTTTCCTTCTAGAAACTTAGAGGGGGATGTTGCCCTGAGAAGCTCTGCTGCTGTCTATACATACTGCAAATCTCGAGGACTGTTTGCAGGCGTATCTCTGGAAGGAACGTGTTTAATTGAAAGGAAAGAAACAAATCGCAAGTAAGCTCTCTTAATATCGAAAAGGTTCAGTGAAAGCATGGTGACAGAATTAACTAGGACATGTTCACTTTGGAAAAAGAGGTTTTTGTGAAAACACATGTTTAGTTTAGAATTTCTTGAGGGCAAGAGTTTCTTCAATTTGGACATCTTCCAATGGGTGTTGAGATGATACTAAATGTTTAGGGATTATTTACCTGTGGTAGTTGACCTTAGCTAGCCACCACATGCCAGCCCAGTTGCTTTGTCACTTCCCCTCCTCAACAGGATGAGAGGAGATAAAGTATGATGACAAACTCTTAAATTGAGATAAAGGCAGTGAGATTTCTTAGCAGTTTCTATTTCAGTCATAAAACCTCTAACCTCATCCAGGGGAAATCAGTTTAATTTATTTGCAGTTAATAAGAGAACAGGATAATGAAAAATAAGAACAGATATAGAAAGCAACACTTTTCCCACACAAGCCTTCTATCTTTACTTGGCTCCACTTCAATCACAGCTTCTCTACCTCCTCTTCCTAAGTGGTGCAGGAAAATTGGGTCTGTGGTCAGTTTTCCAAATTTACAGCTTTGAAATAGATCTGTCATTTCTCAGTATATGACCAGTAGGAAAAATGCAGGGCTAGGGATAGAGATTTGCACAAAGTGAATTTATCTAGAAGTTGAAATGTAGTAGTAATCAAATACCTGCAATCTTTATTTTTTTTTTCTATCAGGTTTTATGGGCAGGACATTCGTGCTAGTGCCATCCTGCTTGGTGATGTACCCTTGCCTGCTCAAGCTGATGATCTTTATGAAATTCTAGCATCCTTCACTGAAGTGTATGAAAATGAAGAGCAAAAAAACAATCCAGGAAAATCTGTAAGGGAACAGAGAAGAGTTTGTGCATTTCTTTTTCACATAGGTGTTTCCTGTTCCTGAGCTGTTCCTAAACAGTTAATGCTGATGTTCATGTGTCATTTTTGGCTTCTCTATGGGATAACTGAAAGTATAGCACATATCAGTTACTGTATGTGGAACATTTGTTCAAATATTTCCCTGCTGGGCTCTTGGGGACAAGAATGTTGCTGGCTTTGCTTTGCATCTTCCAGAGTAAAAAAGTATATCCTTGTAATTGTGCATTATCAAATCTGAGGTGATGATTAGGAATGTTTGATCAAGTATTTTTAGTCAAGTTAATTGCATATTGGATACTCTTAGTTTTTCTACTCTTTCTGTCATCCATTCAAACATTCGCATTTATAATGTAATATGGTGCCTGTAGAAAATATTTTCTTACAGATGTTAATGTTACTGATAGCCTTTCAGCTCTGTTAAACCCATGGTGATTTACCTCAGTATCATGGGTATGTCACTTGAGTTTAGTATATTTCTTAAGTTCCTACAAGTTCAGTGGAAAAAGAATAATTTTAATTTTTTTTTTTAGTCTAACTTGACATACTTCTAGACTCTGAAGTCATGATGTATATCCAGATGTGATGCTATGTTTTTTAAAAAAAAAATGTGTACTTTAGGTAAATGACCGGCCTGCTAGACCATCCAGACCGGAGCCACCTAAACCTGCTGTTAGACCTACACCACCAGGTGAAAATTTTTGATAATGGCTAATTATTTCTCTTCATAAAATTAGAGCATTCTAGCTAATTAATACTATGCAGTTATTATAGCAGCTGCCTCTAGAAAAATGTTTTTAAAATATTCTTCCTTGGACAAACGCTGAAAGCATATTGGTGTAGTGCTGTGAATGATTAAGATTAAAAGATTTGTTTGTTTTATATTAATAAACCTTTTCAACTCTGACAGATTTGCTATAGAAACAGTGTTTTTATAGTTACAGAATCATGTAATAATTCAAAGGAAATATTCATGTTACTGAATACATAGAAGCTCCATAGTACAATGAAACTTTTTAGTAAAAAGAACAGTCCTACTAGAAACTGCTAGTCCTAGTTCTAGAAACTTTTGGTTTCTAGAAGTCATAGTTTCTCTTTAGGTTTTCATTATCTTTTAATCATTAGAGGTTTTACAGTGGAGAAGCAGAATTTTAGCTCTTTTAACTTTCATATAAAGTGGGGCTTTACTGTGCAGCTCCTCTTGTTAACTTAATTCTCTGGTTAAGGATATGAGGCAAAGTCTGTGTTTCTTCTGCACTGTTCCTTAATTAACTGCCATCATTTAATAACTGTTGAGCTTGTATTAGAGCAGTATACAAAATATAACAAAATATGTTAGCATGCCATTTAAGTTGCTATTTTATTTTCTCTTTCAGCTAAAAAGAATACAAATAAACTTTATCCTGAACTTCCCAATGATTATGCATCTGTGGGTAAGTACTAATCTTACACTTATTTTATTAATACAGTGTCCTAAAAAGAGAAGTCCTAAAAGTACATTGAAAGATATTTAAAAATATCTGGCTATTGATATTTTTCTTTACTATCCATGTGTTAAAAAGAGATTCAGATCTTGTATGATCTGCTGAAAATATTTCATGAACAATAATTTTATTCGCTGGCTTAACATTCTAATGATATTCTTTTTCTGAGCAGCACAAGTTCTTTTGTTCTATTCTGTGAACTTGAAAAATGCACTTGAAGTAGTAAAATTGTTTTATGTTACCATCTAATTGAAATGAAAAAGGAAGCTGATATAACAAGCTTCTGTCAGAGTCCTTATGCAATGTACAATAATTCCTGTTTTAATTTTAAACGTGCTTCCACAGATGATACCTGATTATGCTGGCATAAACACAGATTTACATTGCTTCTTCAGGTCTTTTTACCAAAATAACTCTGTGTTACACTAAAGATATTACTTGTTTGTTGTTTTATTGAGCTTTCAGCTCTTAATCAGGAGAATGTCACTGTGCAGTATTTGATTTCATATTACATATATATGAATATGTAATTACATTTTCATGTATTGCATGCTCACTTGAAAATAAAATTAAGCAAAACATTTCTTTTTTTTTTACTTCTGCAGATAGAGCTTGATAATAGACCACAATGAAAAGTCTGGTTCAGCAAAGAGTAATTGGAGCTTTTCACTAAAAATTAAGATAAATTATGTGTCATTGTCTTTACATTCTTTTTCATATCTTCTCTTCACACATGCTCTTGATATGTGTATTGAAGGGGCCAACACAGGCGTATCCTAAGCTGAGCTGTCAATGTGATGTCTGCAGATCAGAGACTTCCTGAGAATCAAGATTTGCTATTGTGTTGTAGGAATTTTACAAGGAAAAGAAAGACCACCTGTGCTCAATAGTTGCCAAGACAAAACTGGTCTTCTGGCCATTAAAAGTAAACTTTCCTAGTCTTACCAAAGCCCTGACCAACTGAGAACAGGTTTCTAAAGCTTGTACACATTTCCTATACTGAAGGGAGTGTTCTTTTTTTCAGGTCCAAGTGACAAGGTAAAAATATTCCAGAGCCATCTGTTGAAGGGCTTTCAAGATTCTTTGAAAGTCAAATATAGACTCAGTCTGCTACTGGGGATTTCTAGTAATCAAAATATACAAGTTTATCTTTGAAGAACGAGAGGGGCAGTAGGATCTTGTCTAAACGACGGCATGGTATATTTGGCTTTCTGTTGCAGATTACATTTCCATACATAACAGTTCAAATATTTTCTAAATCCACAGAAATACTCTGTTTCTAAAGGCTTAAGTTGTTTTCTTATTGCAGGGAACAATCAAGTCAAGAGTCACAGTCCCTTTCACAGGGGGTGTGTTAATGCTGGGAGATGAAGTAGAAAGAGCCATAAGGCCATCCCTCCTGTCAGTAATCTGTTCCTGCCTCTTTATAGTCCCAATTATTTCAACAGAGCTACCTAGCAGTTATAGCACATACATGTCAATCTTTATTGCAGGAGTAATTGCTGTTGAACAGATGATCTTCTACAGTGATCTGTAAAAGACATATTAAAATTTTTTTGTGTCTTTCAAAAAATTTTTGTGTCTTTCTAGTTTAAAAAATACATACAGATAACCAATAGAGGAGAGAATGAATCTTATCTTTAGGAAGCTATGTGTTAGCTGGTGGCTGGTGTGGAGGTAGATTTTAATGTTGAGCAACAAGCTGGTCTGGGTTGCAAATAATGAGGACTTGCCTTTGGTTGGGGAAGGGGCAACTTGGCATTGGGTTACCAGCATTTGGTTTTGCAACAGTTATACAAGTAGTAGAAAGGCTGAAATATTAACTCTTCTCATTAGACGAAAGAAGAGCTAGATTTGTGGATGAAACATTTTTAATTATTTTCTGTGTACTTGAATTATATAGCTAAGTAATGTAATATAACCTATTTCAAATGCAAGAAGAACAATAAATTAAAAACATGGTTTTTCCAAACTGATAACATGATACTTGAACTCAGAAACAAGGAGATTGTTTTCATGTAACTGAATAACGCTTAAAGTAATGCATTTAGTTGTAAAATGAGCTTAAGTAGTGTCTTAAATGTTTCCAGAAACTTCGGAATACTGCACATTTTATTTAGATGCAGTTTAAAAATTGCACAGACTTTTTACAATTCTGGGAAATAAAACCCAAAAACAAAACCACAAAAAACACTGCAATAAACTAACAGCTGGTACAGTTATTGTGATTCAGTAAAATATGAAATTTCTACACCAGTAGACATTTTTCTGAAGACTGATTAAATAAAGAAATTTGATTTCCTTAGGAGTATGAAAGTTCATACCTTCTTTAATAGCATTAGGCATTTGCATCTTCATTTTTCTGCTTTCCCCTCTTTGTTGTAAAATCTACTGAAGGGCTGACTGGCCCTTCCAAGATTTATTACCACAGCCTAGTTCTCTGGACTTCTGTACCACACCTGTAATACAAACAAGCCATGATTCTTTAGTTACTACGTGGACATTGTAGACTCAGGAGTTTATTTCATTAGGACAATTATTTTAGGTACAATAGGTTCACAGTTTGTCACACTGGAATATCTAATCCTAGATACTAAATTTTCATTAATGTTATGATTTGTAGTTTTTTTTCTGCTTGGGGTTCTGCCATGGAGCGGCAAGTAATCAAAAATTTAGTTAAATAGTTACTGATCTCCCTACCCTCCTAACAGTTTGCTGAATAGTATGCAGTTCAGAAAATGTCACAGTGATGTGGTTTCCCAGCTGAACTGGTAGCACGAGTAGTGATCTGCTAGTAAAAGTTGGACCTGGGTTGAGGTGAATGTTGGTGAGAACTGAATCAATAACAGTTTGTTCTAAATCAGAAGTCAGCTATTTCTCATTTTTTCTTCAGCTCAGCTGATCAGCAAAGGACTTTCACGTTTGTGAAAGAATCACTTGAAATTGCCAGGATGCTGAAACAATCAGGATACAGACTTGAGACAGGAGTGGGGATGAAAATGGAAGAAATTTCTTCCTTCCAAACAGTGTTCTTTCACTATTTATTCACAATTATCAAATTTCACCATGGGCTTAAATTCTTACTATATTACAAGACAAAATATTCATATTAAACACCAAAGCAGTTCTTCTGCTAACAGTGTAATCATTTGGAGAAAGTAATGATGCTTTCTGCATTTTCAAGGAGTCGTATGATTTTCTCAAGAAACTCATAGGAACTTGGGGCTGTGAAGCCTGAATATTTAGGGCTTTTTGGTTTTTATAGATTGCTCTCAGAAACACTTAGCTTCCACAATTATCAAACTGAATATTTTAAAATTTTATCTTGAGAAAAATATTTGGTCTCTTTTCATTTTTGAATGCAATAAATTACCTGCAGCCATTGAACTTTTTAACTATTTTGCATCAAAATCAACACACCCCAACATGAATACAGTAAAACAAAACAAAAAAAAAAACAAAACAACCCAGAACTATGAATTTTGACTAGGTTTTTTCTCAGCAGAAACCTTTCACTTTGAAAATGAAATAAAATATTATCAGATTGTTGTTTTCCCAATAGGCATGTATTTATATTCTTGCATACTGAAATAAGTGCTATATCAAGCCTGCTGATGAGGATATGGAGGCAGATGAGAAAATTGTCACTGTTTTTAAGAAGCTAAAAAAACACCTTCTTCCTTCAATGATGATTTGAGTGATTCGTCAACCTCATTATTAAAAATTCATGCTTTCCTACATGAATTTGTCTGCAGCTTTTAGACAATATTTGTTGTGGTTTACTTCATTATATTAAAGAGCCCTTTGCTATGCAGAGGAGTTTTTTTTGTTCCCCTCTTGTTCTCTTTGAGACACTTGTGCTGTAATCAAATCACTTTTTTGGTGTTCCTTCATCTTTCTTTTGATTGCCAAACAAATTGATGAGCTCTTTGTCAAAAGTAAATTTTTCTTTCCTCTTAAATACTAAGTACTAATACAAATACTGAATTCAAAACTCAGTTAGATCACTGAGATCAGTAAGATTTGGGCTTCTAAAAGTTCTAATGATTTTGAACTAAACTCCGGTCCTTATATTATTTGTATTATTTATTTATTTATTTTAATCTTCTTATGTGTTCTTTATGTTTAAAACAATTGCTGCAATATGGACCCTTTTTGATTAGGTGGTACATGAGGTGGTAAATTCTGTTTGTGTTAGCTGAATGCATCAGAGATGCTTTGCATGGTTGCAGTTCTCCAGGAATCAGCCCTGGCCCACTTCTCTATAATTTCAGAGATGATCTCAGTGTTTCTTTCGGTAATCTATGAATGCCAGATGGTTCAGTAGATCTGTGAAAATCTGCTTCTCAAGAGAATTCCAAGACAGACTTTCATGCCTCCTGAAGTGTATTTTGTCAAGGAAAATTGAGGGTCTGTATATGAATTTGCCTTCCTTAGTACATTATGGATGTTTCTGTGGCCAGTTACAAATGATTTAACTAAGGCAACATAATTATATGGACTAAGAATTGATACACCTCTTCTGAAGTAAAAAATTTAATTTTTCTTTGCTTGTGATTTCATTTATTTTACTTGCATATCTGTTCTGCTGTTCAGTTTACATCTTATTACCTTGTTATTTGGAAAACTACAACTCTCTAGGATAATATTGATCAAACTTGGAAAAGAAAATATATCATGGAACATGGACACCATTCTAGCAGTCTCTGTATTAATTAGTTCCTCCACTTATGTGTGGTGCTGAGCTTTTTTAACACAGTATAATGAAAAATGAAATTTTTAGAACTGCTGAAAGAGAGCATCACTCTATGTGCTTGCAACTTTAAAATAGGCTTGCTTTGGTAAGTATGTATTGAAGCAATCACTTTATTTTTTTATATGTATTTCTCAACTCAGGTTTAACAAAACCAATACTATTTTGGTAACTCAGTTTTAACTGGAAATCTAACTTGCAACTACTTATCTTCACTGTGCAGTCCCATGTTTAGAAATGTCCACTGACAGAAATATTCTGTCAACTGTGCTACAAGAGAAATGTAAATGTGCCCAAATCTCCTCTTGATGAGTGACTTTTGACTTAGGCATTTTTATTTTAAATGTGAGTAAGCACCACAGCAGGAAAGTAAATATATTTTGTGACTTTTGAAACAAACACAATCAGCTATCTCTGTGGTCTCAGGTGAACTTCTTCCTAGTGCAATACCTGAATTTTTGCTTTTCCTTTGTTGTTAGAAAGCATATATGTTGAGTCTGCCTTTCTAGGATATTGTCAGTATTTCATTATTTGCTTCTTTCTGTCTCTTCTGGATCAAGATGATTTAAAATGGTTTCATCATTCAGAAGTTTTCTTTACCAACTTGAATTGTAGTAAAATTGAATCAAAAACTTTTAAATTTTAGTTAAGAAAGATTATAAAATGTTTTTTGTACCTGATATGTGTATAGATGGAATGGAGGAGTCCACAACCTCTTGTTTTTAAGGATGGAGGAACACTGGGGTTCACAGTGCGGGGAAAATGCATTTTGCTTTGGAACTGGAAATTAAATCATCCATGAAAACATGACAAAATCAGATGTGTACATACTCCTTCAGATGTTGTGGATATATGCTGTGAATCTGAAACTGGAAAAGATGCCACTTTTTTTTCTTCAGTTTATGAATTACTGCTTTTCCAAGAAAGGAAGAGATTTGCAGTAGGATCAAGCAGAACTATAGTAAGGAATAGCTCTCACCAAGCTGTGCAGTAATCTGTTCCTTCAATTCTATAATTTGATGAGGAAACTCTTAGCAGATTATAAACTATAAAATCAATAAGACAGCTCAGTGTGAGAAATAGGTATTTGTTTCAGAAAAATATTACAAAGTAAGACATATAATGCTTCTGCCATAATCCTTCGTGGCATTGTCTACTAATTTGGTAAACTAAAGTGTGGGAGTTTTTGTTTTAAGAGTTTTAGCTAAGCGTGGTCTATTTTTGTGTTTTTCATGGCAAGACTTGTGACTTGTTTATATTTAGTTACTAGAAAAATAAAACATCCATCTGGTGGTCCCCCACAGTATTAATTTTCTTGCTATTATGAGCTCTTTCTTAATACTAACCAAACCCAGGAAATCCCAGGAAATTATTTTTGAGACTATTTTTATCCCTGATTCACTTTTACTAGGATCGTCCTATTACTATCATGAATGTGATAAGTCAGATAATCAAGCTGCTTATGGCTTATGTTGTGGCAAGCTGAGAGGAAAATATGCAGCATGCAGGCCTTCACTGGTCATACTGATACAAATAACTTGATACATATAATCAGCTAACTCAAAATACAGCAAGGCACAGAGAGATTGAGGTCAGACATGCTAGAATGAAATTGGGGTCTTTCTGATGTACATGTGTAGCGTGGGCAGAGAGCTGTTGTGCTAGTTATGAAGTAGCTACTCTGGCATGAGTAAAAATATTTTTTTCTTGGCATTTTTTAATGTTTTGGAATAAGAATTAGGAAAACTGAGCTAAAGCACAGAAAAAAATCAGTGCTATCAATGCATATTTTTTTAAGTGTAAAGCACCACTAAGGTGATAATTCTGATTCACAGAATTAGAACATGAAATTGTTCACAGGAGTCTATAGATGTTACGTAATATAGATTGAAGTTTTGTCTGAAGCCATTGTAACTCATATAGATTAATGCTTTAGCATCTGGAATGCATACTTTAAATGTTTCAAACCTGGATACTGGTGTAGATAGTATTTGCTTCTGTGTTGTTCAAGCAATAGGACTAAAGCAAGCTTAAATTGCTTTCCTGTCTAATTATCCAGAAATGCCTTTGGGAGTATGGAAGCTTCTGCTTCATTATAGTACTTGAAGCCACACAGAAATTTTGACTACCTCCAGGAAGTGATAGATATACAGGATTTCTCTCCAGAGTGTGGTGAAACGCCTTGTGTCTGACTGACTTGAGACAAAAACTAACACTATTGTAAGAAATGCTGGTCTTTTTGCAGTAATGGTGGGCTGGCACTTTATTGCAGGATAAGAACATCTACTTTATGCTAAATGCTGAGGAAAGACTTTCTTTTCTCTGGGAAATTAATATTTTTGTACCTGATGGAACACTCCCTTTAAATGTATTTTCCCATAAGCAGTAAAGTTAGTTGCCATGGTTCCACAAAAAGTGGTGCATTCTCTGTCACGGAGAGGGTCCTGCATCTACCTTGGCTGTGCTGGTTCAGTGTTACCTCATGCAGGTCAGCAAGCTGGACATTGCTGATTGAACCAGGAAGGTCATTCACCTTTTGTGGAAATGCTGTTGGTCCCTGAATAAGAAATAGGAGGCCATAGGGGGGGAAATAAAGGCAAAAAAAAAAACAAACAAAAAAAAAACCCAAAAAAAAACCACCAGACACTAATGTAAGCTAAACTAGTACAGCAAATAACTGTTCTAGAAATGGTGTAATGATGCTTTTCACTTCAACAAAAAGACAAGGTTTCAAGAAACTTATTACCTTTTCATGGGGAGGTCATGCAAGGTTTGCATTCAGACTTCTCTGGTTATATTTAATTTGGTTGGTCTTTCTCACTAGCATTTTTTTTGCTGTATTAGGTAAGCTTCAAATATTCTTTTTCCAGCTGTTTGTTTTTTGTTTTTTTTTTTCTTGAAAAAGCAAAGGTTGAAGTGACCTCTACTCTTGTGGAAAGGAAGTGTTAATTTTTTCATAGACATTGAGATTTGCACACCTCTTCCCCCTTTTCTCTCAGTGGTGCATGTTTGTGTTTTTAACAACTACTTTGCTAAGTAGCAAGGAAGGTGTCAGAAGAAGACTCAAAATGAGAAAATAGAAAACTCCTCTGTTAGGAAAAATATAATGGGAAAACTTACTCTGGTCCACAATTTCAAGTATTGGTCTGTGCCATAAGGTTTAGACTCCGTCTTCTCTAGTCCTGACATTTCAGGCTTTTGTCAGCAACTACAGAAAGATGAGACAGCAGAGTAAGTTTGGAGATACTGTTGAGGGAAAAATTTGCCTGCACATTGGACAAATGTGAGCCAGTGGTTGAATCCCATCTGCAAGCCTAAATTTCCTCTTGCTTGAACGGAGGGATGTGATTACTATTAGTTTTGTCTTTTAACAAGCATCTGTGCAGCCAGTATTTCACTTGAATTAAAAGCATATGTATGAAGAATACTATTATTACCATTCTTAAATTTCAGCTGAAAATTGCGTTGCTGTTTGCTTTTTCATTTCAAGAACTTCATCATAACTGACTAGGGCAATGTAATGAGTATTCTCATTAAAAAGTTTGGTTTTCCTTAGCTGGGAGGTGTAATATCAGCACACCATGGGTGATAATGGATGTCCAAGATGCTTCATCCATGGGATGGTGGATGTTGCAGAGTTTTCACTGCTCAGATTAGGCTCTAGTTTATGGTTCTGTGCCATTTCTAGCTCTTGCTGAAGCTGTTCTGTAATGAATAGGGCTATCTGCCTTTCTCCTACCAGTTTAAACTGTGGCCAAATGATTACAGGATTGTGCCATAGGATACTGTACGTGGAAGTACAATTGCTTGAGCCACCATTTGACACAGAAGGGGAACATTGATTTAATACCTTTTGAAATTATAAGTTGATGGAGCCTGTGGTGTAGGTAGAATTAATAATGACTGTACTGCTGCTGAAGGAACATAAAAGCAATAAGAATTAGTAATTGTGGCAAGAATAAATCCTAGCATAGATTTCAAAAGCCCCTATGTCCCTTAGTGCAGCTCAAGTTAACAAGAGTTTCTATATATATCGCAGGTGTTCATACAATATAAATGTTATCATGAAAGTGCTGGACTTTGTATTAAAACAGGAGGTGCTTGTTCCTTTTACAGAAAGCAGTTTCTGAGTCTTTCACAATGACTTGAAACTTTCTCTTTTTCATCTATATTTTTTTCTTATCAAGATTAATTATTATTTTCCCATGCTTCCTGGTTCTCTAGCAAAAGTACTTTTCTGTCTGATTTCTTTGCATGGTAATAGTAATATCTTTAATTTGTTTTATTCTTTGAAGCTCATTCTCATTTTGCCTTGAAAACAGTTTTCTGTTCTTGGTTCGCTATTTTCTCAACCAGTTTTAAACATTGATGATTAGGAGTGTGAACAGACCTTCAAATGAGGCCTTGTACGGTACTATTATTTAGTATGTTTCCATANAAAAAAAAAAAAAAAAAAAAAAAATCAATCAGTATTTCACAAAGCATTAACCTAAGAAACTGTCAGAAACTGTGTAGAATTGTTGCCTTTACTACTCTTTGATTTATTTCTTGAGATTGTAGACTGTTGTAAAAGCTAAGACTTCTATCAAGTGAACCACCTTATGTGCCTATAATACCCTCAAAAGAAATTTTGAAGCTGACTGCACAGAGGTTTGAGAAGCAAAATGCAGAGACAGCATATTGAGATTGAGATGCTAACTCGGTATGCGTAGAGGAAACATGGAGAAGCTTGTCAACATAGAAGATGATTTCTAAATCATCAGTTTGATCTGAATAAAACAGAGCTCAGTTCTTGTCACTGTACTTTGCTTTTCAAAATGTGAAGGCTGTGCTTAGCATTGCATCTCAGTTTTTGCAGTATGATTTCAGCACAGACATTATTTTTGTTAATGTAGTCTTGAGCATGATAAAGCCCTTGACATTGATATAGTTTATTTGACCTTTTCACTTTGAATGAAAATTTGTTTTTTGAAAAGACAGAAAAAACCAAAAAGTAATCAGCAAAAGTACTGTTACGGAATTGACTCTTCCAAGCAGGAGGTAGGGGTTTTTTTTATATCCTAAATATCAAATACATCCACAGATGCTTAACAAAAAAGGCACTTCTTTAATGCAAAAGCTGAGTGTGCTGAAACAAAGATAGAAAACATTCCATCAGCAGATGAAGATGATGAGCCAGCATGTTCCCTAGTAGGCCAGAAACTCAAAACCAGCGAAATACATTTCATACTGAATGAGCTAAATTTGCACAGTGACTTAAACTTTAAATATAGTCAGGTCTCTGTTTCAATCACCAGTTCTGTTTGCTAGACATGACACTGTTCAGTAACAACACGAGTTGGTAACATGGAATCTGCTTTGAAATGATCCATTTCTAGCTTATATAGAAGATGTCAAAAGTACATAAGCCTTTTCCTGGGTTTTCTGAGTCTCTTACAAAAATGTGTATAATATCTCATTTCATGCATAGATTTTCAACTGATGATGAGCTTTTTATCTGTTGAGGCTTTGCTGCAAAATTGAGGTCTTGTACCTTATATGGAACATCTGTGGCTGACTTTGCCTTAGTTTTTTCCAGACACCATTTCTTTGTTAATGGAGAATGTAGTTTTCAAGTTATTCTGAAAATCAACTGGAGGGCTTTGTAACACTGGAAACCTGGATAAAGTGCCCAGTTAAAGTAATATGTAACATCTAGCACTGCAACTAAATCAAAATATAGGATTTGCCTGAGGCAGTCCTCATGGAAGTGGAAGAGGGCTTAACATCTGGTTTTGCTTTCCTTTCAAGAACTTCGGTGTACATTTAATACTGAAATAAATTAAAGAGGGTAGCTTCTGAAAAGGAAAACATGGTACACCTCTTTAAAAAGGAAAGGAGGGCCCCAGGAACTACACACCTTTCAGCTTCACCTCTGTGCCTGGGAAAGTCATGGAACAGATCCTCCTACAAGCTATACTAAAGTACAGTGAGCCAGGGAGGTGATGTGAGGCATCCAGCATGGCTTCACCAGGGACAAGTCCTGCATGATCAATCCAATCAACTTCTATGACGGAGTGATTGTGATGGAGTGGACAAGGGAAGGGCTATAGATACCGTTTATCTGGATTTCAGATAAATGAAATCCAAGCCAAGCCATTCTTTGATTTTAAAATTGCCTTAAATCTACAGCTGCTGTAACAAAACAGCCTTCAGGTGCTCTAGGTATAGAACAATTCTTAATTCTATAAGTGAATGTAGAATAGAGTTATGCAATTTATGCCTTCTCTCCCTGCTTGGAGCAGGTTAGTTTAACTGAGCACAAATAGGCATTTGTGGGGCATTTAAAGACTACTGTTTTATCCCAGTGACAGTGAAACTCACTTAATGCAAAAAGTCCATCTTCATTTTCTTAGTCATGAAGAACTGATTTGCAGACTTCAATATTGAATTTAAATACTTGAGTGTCTTAAGAAGCTTTTATTCAGAAAGTAGAGAAATACAGGTGATTTTGTTTACTTGACCAAAACAAGCCATAATTATTGGCAAAGAAACAGCTGAGCAAGAGATTTTGTTCTCAGTGTGATTTGCTGAATATCATGTCTCCTGACTTTTGATCACATGAGCATTATTAGGGATTGTTTGGATCAATGGTGGCCTATGACATACTTCAAGTATCTGTACAGAATATATCTGATTATAGCAGATTAGTACCTGTAGATGTAAAATATCAAATCTACTGTGCATATCTAGGCCCTCCTAAACATCTGTTCAGTGATACATGAGGTTGTTTTGTGTATGCAGAGAGTTTTTTGAGGTGAGTTTACATTTAAAAAGCAAAATTAAAAAGGCAATTAAGGAAATTAGTAGTTTAATGTGAATAGGACATTTGAGATTTCACTTGTAAGGCTTGGTTGAACAAACACTTGGTTTGTTATTTGTCCAGAAACAACTAAAATTAAATTTGTAAGTATACATCTGTTCTGCTGTAGAAGATGAGATAAACCCCATTTTTCTTAAGCTAAAAGCTAAGAATATTGAAAATGAGCATGTTGGGTAGAGAAAAGAGCTCATCTTTATACTAGTGTGATTCAAGAACTAAAAATTTTTTTATGACTTTTAGGATTTAGGAAACAGGCTACTATTTTTCTTTTTAAATGGAAGTTGCTTGAAGACTTTTTCTAAGTAACCATTAGAATGTGTAGTATTTTGTTGTCATATAGGAGTTGAAAAGTTAATTTCTCAGTCACAGTGTATAATACACTACAAAATGTTCTTTACTCCATTTTTCCCCAGTCCTCACTGGCCGATGTTTTGTCTTGTCAAGAGAGGAGACAGCTATGAAATCTTTTAATTTACTGAACTCTTATTCACTGTGTAGTAATTCACATGGCACTTTCTTTCACCCTTTCTCTGACTTTCTTCCCTTCCTTCATAAGCTTTTAAACAGATCATTTGCCATTTTCCCAAGATGCTGCTATTTTAGGCCTAATCAGGCTTTTAGACATAGTGAATGGTAAAACCTGAGGATGGATATTGTCTAATAAGGGCCCAATAAGTGAATCTCAATGTTATAATGTGTTTTATTTCTGCTTATCAGGACATTGCAACTTAGATAATTCAGTAATTTGACTTAACTTTTGTGCATCCTAGCTGTGAACGTGAATTCAACATCACCTTTGTGGCTCTAAGCTCAACTTTGAGCCAAAGCTGACATTACCTAAATTTGTTAGAAACCACTTACAAATGGTAAAGCCTTGAAATTCAAGCATCACCAGAACTTGGAATATTGTTTGCATTAAACTTCTTCATCCATAAAATATTTAACAGTATACATATTTAGTGAACTGAATTTAATGATGTCTTAATCTCCAAGATGCCAATTTTTTTGAAAAGTCATATGGAATGAGATACTACCTCTGCCATGCTCTCATTATTCTATGTGGTCATAAAGGGGACATTTTGAGGAAGTGTTGTTTAAATATTTCATGACTTTAGAATTGTTCCTTCTTTGTTTACATTCCAGAAAGTAAATAACCCAATCCTTTACATAATGTATGCAAGAGGTTTTTAAATTTGAGAAGATATTCAAAATGGTAGTCATACCCATTGCAAACTGTGTATTTTCTATTTAAATAACAGAAAACTGATGCAGTTTTCATCATTTTCATTGCTTTCTTAAGTCATGAGTGGAAAAATTAGTTACAAAAAGAGATTAATTTTTATATGTGCATGTCGTATTATGTAGAATGTAGAATTCTGTACTTTTTAAACTTGATGTCTTTACATATGAGAGTATCTTTTTCTGTGTTTTCAGAGTTATTTAGTGAAAATTTAATTGCTATAACATAAACAAAATTGTTTCCATTGCTTTGTTTCTAAGGAGACAAGTTTAATTGCATACAGGTATTCTTTCAGATACTGACACAACTTTACTTTTAAATTATCAAAAGGTGTAGATTAGTTTTGGAATATCAACAAAGTATCTTCAATTTTTTTCTTTGTTATAACTTAGAGTGCAATTTATCAGACTTATTATTATCAAGACCACTATAATTCATATATTCTGAATTTAAAACTAGTATTCCTTCCTGTTTTAAAACATTTAAAGTAATTTTAAAATGTAATAGTGAGATAAGGTGTGAGATCCTCAGCATTAAGGGACTGAACAGCTTTCAGGAAACTGATATGTTGGAATAATTAGTGGTTTCTTCAAAAACCCTGCACTAAACCTTGTATCTTTCTGCCACACTTTCTTCTCAGTTGCCTTCAAATGCTTCATTGACTGTCCCTAGGAAATCAACTATCTTTCTTAGCTGCTCTTTTACATAATAGTTCAGAAATAGACTTCAAATATAAAGAAAACCAAGAGGGTAAGTTTAGATATAGTGAAAGGTAGATACTCCCCAATATGACTGATCATACATAACCAAGATGTTGGATTTGTCTCATTGAAAAAATACTGTATCACTGAGGCTTTGGTAGTTTCGGCTTCATAATTCTTTGGAGAAAAGAGCAACACAGAATTAGCATGGTATCAGACAAGGCGCCATCCAATTTCTCTCTCTGTATCAGTCTGGTACATAATTAATACTGTGACTTCAACCTGATTAATGCTTTTCTTAAGTATTTTCTAAATTAATATTGACAGTTTTAGGCTGGTTTCCTTACTCTCTCTGAAACAGCTGCACCATTTACTTCATGTACTAGTATTTTTTATGGTCAGGGAACAGATCAAGGCACTAATCACAAAGACATCTATCTTCCCTCTTAACTTTGCATCCCTCTAGTCTTCTGTTTGATATGGGGTTTTTGGCACGAGGTTTTGTGGGTGGTTTTTGTTTTGTTTTCTCTTTTTGTAACCTTAAAATAGGTTACAAATCAACCAATTACTTTTTGTTGGATTAATGATTGTCAAACTAATGAGTAATATCTCTATTCAGTACTGCATTATGTTGAATTCTAATTTGACTCTTGCTTTAGAGTTCTAGGTTATGGAATACATTCATTCATTTTCAAAATCTGTCTCTCTATATTTAAGTTTCTTTAAATTATGTACACATTCCCTTAATTTCTTGATCTTTTTTATTAGTTCCTGTAGCTTTGTTTGAAATGGATTTGACCCCTTAGCTCTGTGTTGTCTGGGTTTATCACATATTTTACATTTAGTTCAGCCTTCAGCTACAAGAGTGGCTCTGCTATATCACTAATACTTCTGTTCTTGTACTTCACCTTTCTGTGGCTTCCAGTTCCTCTGGTGTTCTCTACTCTCCTTTTGCTTCCATGTTTCATTTGCTGATTTCTTCCTTCATGGTTATCTCCTCATTAAAAAAAAAACAAACCAAAAAAAACCCACAAGTTCTAACAGTCTCATGTGCTGATTCATCATTCTTTTAAAATTACAATTTTCACATTTATATATAAATGC
The DNA here is from genome assembly GCA_013186435.1 of Turdus rufiventris. Taxonomy (NCBI): domain Eukaryota; kingdom Metazoa; phylum Chordata; class Aves; order Passeriformes; family Turdidae; genus Turdus; species Turdus rufiventris. Next base: position 3,146,267 of record PYHW01010255.1, read on the forward strand.
ATGATCTCCACAAAATAAGTTCTCTGTTCCTTCTATTCCTTTACCCTTAAATTCTTCATTTAATGGTAATGTGAAGGGTCAGGCCTTTTACCTAATGATAATATTCTGCTTACTCATTTGCAGGAAAAAATAGATTAATCTGAATAGATGTGGAGAAGTTCAATGGGTGAATAAGTGGAGTAAAGAATCCCTGAGATGTGGTAGCTGTTTTATTTTTAGTGTAACATTCTGAAGGCGTGAAAAAATTGGTTTTGACTATAAAAGCATAAGTCAAGAATATAATTGTTAAGAAAGAAAGATTTCAACCAAAGGCCAGTGTTGGTGAACAAAAAGAAAAGAAAAAAGTATGCCAGTACTGAATTACTTGGAGCTAGACATTAAGCAACCAGGGGAATACAGCTGTGAAATAGCCTTCCCAGATAACTAATGGGGGTGGGGTAAAAAGAGAAGTGGCAAAAAAAGCAGTTTATTATCTGGCAACACACCAGACTCTGACTTAGGTCACAGAGGATGTGGTTCACTTCATTATGAGCTGCTGGTCTCACCTGTATGGAGGCCTTGCATTACTAGACCATTCAGGTCCTAGCCAGTGTCTGTCCCCTCTTACCAGTTCATATTGTTCATCTTTCAGGAGGATACTGATACAGATATGATGGTTTTAATCATTCTCAGTTCATATCTTCTCTAAACTTGAGAGCTTTCACAGATGGAGAAGATTCTCATTGTTTTATCTCCTCTCTCTCTTTGTCCCAGGTATCTATCTGACCTAGTTGCTTCTTTTTAACCCTCCAATTCATAATATCTCTTCACAGTATTATCTCATCCTTCATCTTATGAAGTCCAAGGCTGATCATATTGCTGCTGCCTAATCTTCATTTATCTGGTTTTGTGATTCTTCATGTGCTTCACCTTCTTTAAAGCAATTTCTCTTGCTCCCAGTTCAAGCCATTGATTCTATCTATGCTGATAAATTAGTCTTTGCTAATTTATCAGCATCAATAATGCCAGTGTGATTGGGCACTGGAACTTGGACTCTGATTTGGAGACATCAAGTTCAGTAACATGGAAAGGAGTGATTCACTGATGTGAATGTAACTGTTGCTTCCAAGTCTCTGCTGACTTGTCTATAATCACATATTAGAAATTGCATTCCATCCTTCTGTATGTAACCTGATAGATTAATATTGATCTTGAGTTTCCTTTGGTCACACTTATGATCCCTGAATTCTGTTGCTGGGTTATGGCTGTAATCACCTTTATATTTTGGGTGTCTCACTGAGAAGTTGTCCTTATTCAGCCCTCTATTTTTCTGCTAAGTTTTCCCAGCTCGCTGTCCTTTGGTGCTTTTAATTTGCTAGATAGAAAAGAACTATTTTTCCTTTACTGAGGTATTCTTTTGTTAACTAATTAAGAATTAAAGATAAAAATTGTCAAATAGAATCTGAAACTTCCTCTTGCTGATCACTGCACAGCTCATGTGTTCTTCAACTTGAATTTCTTTATAAGTTTTCACTTTGGTTACAGGAACAATGAACCTATAGATGCTGTCCGAGTGCCATTTTAAGGATGCAGCCTTTTCTTTCTGTCTCCACTTTTGTCCACACTTTTTTCCTGTTATGATTCAATTGTTGCAACGTCCTTCTCTCTGACCTTTGCAAATTCAATATTTCTTTACTCTTATCTAGATTCAGTTGTTGCTTCAAAGTTAATTTCCTGCCCTATCATTTTGTCCATCTTTTACATTCCCCCCTGGATTTCATGTTCAGTATATCATTGAGCTCAGACAGAACCTATAGCACCCCCTGACTGATCTAGCATTCATCTCAATCTTGTTAGCATCACAGGTTTAACTTGGTGGTTCACCTACCTACTTCAAAGTTGATCTTTAGCCATTTCTCTGCCTGCCTTTAGGCATCGTCATGGCCCAGTGCTGCTGCATTTCTCAAGTCAGAAATTTAGTTCTTCAGTTCATCCTATCATGAGCTCTAACACTTCTTCAGGAAGCTGTCCTTGTCCATAGTAGTTACCCTGATGCCTTCAGAATTTACTATATGCCATTTCCTTTGCCATCCCCTTGCCTTTCATATTCTAATGTATAATATGCTGCATCCAGCATAAAATGTATCTCTCTGGGTTTTGTAGTCCCTACCCAAATCCTATCTGAAACAAAACTCAATAAACCTTGAAGCTTATCGAATTCAAACAGAACCAAAAGTGCTCCCTGACAGATCCCTCTTTGTTTCAAGGTTTATTGAAGGTATTATAAAAAAGGAAGGGACTGTAACACCTCTAGAAACAGTACAGTAATTTCATGACCATAAGGCGCACTGGACTATAAGGCGCACCCGCCGACAGCCAGCAAAATTCGCAACATGTAGATCAGATAA
>PYHW01010255.1:3159053-3173414 GCA_013186435.1 Turdus rufiventris
CCTGATCAATGACTGTCACTGTCTGAAGGGAGGGTGTCAAGAGGATGGACCAGCCTCTTGGTGGTGCAAATAGGACAAGAAATGGGCAGAAACTGATGCACAGAATATTCCACCTGAACCTGAAGAAGAATTACTTTATAGGTGACTGAGCACTGGATCAGAGAGAGATTGTCCAGAGAGGCTGTGGAATCCTATGTAGTATGGTCTAGGATGACCCTGCTTGAGTGGGAACTTGGACCAGATCACAGAATCACAGGATCAACTTAGTTGGAAGGGACCCACAAAGATCATCGAGTCCAATTCCTATCTCTGCACAGCACCATCCCTGAGAATTCCCAAATATCCAAATGGTTCTTGAGCTCTGTCAGGCTGGTGCTGTGACCACTGCCCTGGGGAGCTGTTCCAGTGCCCAGCCACCCTCTGGGTGAAGAACCGTTTCCTGATATCCAACCTAAACCTCCCCTGACACAGCTTCAGACCATTCCCTCAGGTCCTGTCACTGGATACCACATCAGGGTCTGCCCCTCCTCTTCCCCTCATGAGGAAGTCATAGACCTCTGTGAGGTCTCCCCTCAGTCTGCTGTTTTCCAGGCTGAACAGATGACCCACTGCAGTTCCTTCCAACCTGACCCAGTCCGTGAATCTGTGATTCTGAACATACCTTACATGATTTTGTCCCTTTATATTTGTGTGGGATACTTTAAATACATGACAAAAACCATAAACAGACAGTATTAAGATTCTATTCTTTATGATATATTAAAAATATATATTCCCTTAGCAATATTTTAGTGTTAACTCACCATTTTGAAAGTTTGCTTTGGTTATAGCTATAATTGGAAAACTTTCACCTCTGTTCATTTTGGTTTTTTTTTTCTTCCAGGCTATTGCAGACCAAAAAATATTTCTGTTATGTGCAGGTGTAAAGTTCCATCATGACTAATATCTCCAGGTCTTCAGCAACAAGTAAACATATAATCCCACTCTCCCTTCTCATATCAGGCCAAACACTCCTGTTTATTGAACCTTTCACAAAAGCTTCTCAGGCTGGTCTTTCTTGATTAAGTGTTCTGTTTCACTCTTTCTGTATGCACACACACAGACTGGGTGGTTCTTTTGGAACTGTGTTAAATTTTGAAGCCAGATTTTTACAGATCAAATCAAATTGTAGAGACTTAAATCTATTCTGCATAAATTTCTGTCAATTTTATACATAGCCTATGCCTAGGATCATAAGAAAGACAAAAAAGTTGTTCATGTTTGCAACTTATCTTTAAAAGAATTGTCTGATCTAAGGGGAGCTAAATGTCACTTGTTCATGTTGATTTACTTAGATGCAGAGAACTTTTGAAATTTTTACCTTTTTTCTGTATTACCTTTAAACATAGTCACAGCATCCTACCTATAAGCATCCATTTCTGGAAAACTTGGCCAGAACATTTTGAAATCAAATCAGTTTTTATGGGGAATCTAAATTTATCCAACACTTCAGTCTAAAAGTTCATGGGAAACCATTTGACTTTTTAATTGGTTCTTGCTCTTAATTTAATTAGAAATACTACAAAGAAAACCTCTTGGGCTTTTCCCATGCCATAACTAATGTAAGAAAAATAAATAAAAAGAAATGGTAAGCTTCATTCTTTGGAAAAGATTTTTAGTTAATTTCATCCAATATTAAGTGCAAATAGTTCCTCAAATGTCAGGAGTGTATAAACTAATGCACACTAATCCTTGTGCTAGATTGATATCCACATATTATATATCTGCTTTCCACTATGTAATGCTTTACCTACATCTGGTATTTGACAGTAAAAAGAAAAATTCTGATAATTGCAGACTGCAGAGGAATTCTGCTGTCTGCCTTGCTAACATGAGCCTTTGCATCTGCCTTTATAAAGCTTATAGGTAGCACCACTTTCGTGTTCTTTTCAACAGTTCTTGAGCCTTTTACCGGGGAAGATTCACATTCCATTTGACATTCTGAAAGAGGCAAATACTCCTACCATGCTTATATACCTATTTCTAGCCTTTGGCTTGAGAATTTGTTTTACACAGGAGTGTCTCTTACAAGCAGAGCAAGCAGCCTGGGCAGGGCCTGGAGGAGCTGAATGCTGCATGGAAGATCTGCCTCGCTGAAGACTGAGGAGCTGCTTTACTTCTCCAGCCTGAGGACATTGTCTGTAGTGGTAATAGGAGCCTGAAGGGCATTCTACCTATACGAAGTGTTTCCATGGACTACTTGAATACAATTTATTCAATTAACAAAAGCGATAATCATAGTTAATTTTATGGTTTAAGAGGTTTTGAAGCAAAGAGTTTCTTCTCCTTCCTTCTCTTCCACCTGTGTATCATTCTCCAGTCTACTCCTGTGCTATGTGTGGCCAATCAGTATCTGACCTGCTGAATGCCTGAGGACTATGTCTGACAGTGTCCAAGGCAATTAAACCTAACCTTACCATGGCCTCCCTCTACGCTTCAGAGTAATGCTAACCACTGTACCACAAAAAAAAAAAAAAAAAAAAAAAAAAAAAAAAAAAAGGACTAGTTACCTGGCTTTAGCAGCCTAAATTCACATATCGTTCCTGTAAATTAAAATTGTTGCTCTGTCAAACCAGATATATGATCTCACAATAAACATTATTAGCCTTTAGAGTTTCTGAACAGTCTGTTTTCACAATATTGCAGTGCCTTTTTTGCTTTCAGACATTTTAATTTTATTTTCCAAATGCAAATGCTAATCAAATCCTTTTCCCCAAGACTTTTAAATCTTTTTAGATTCTAATTTCATGCCAACTAAATGCGAGTTTGTGCTTCACAATAAATTTAGATGATGGTCTTGAGGGAAAAAAATAAAGCACCTGGATGTAAAAGTATTGTTGCACAATGACAGTTCCAGCTGCTTGGGAGACATTTTTGGTTACTAAAGTATAGAGTCACTTAAATAGGTGCCATTCTGCAATATTTTATCACCTGCAGAAATTTTGGTCAAAACTAACTATTTTGAAGCAGAGGTGATGTCTGTTAAAATACTGGGTCTAATTTGTCTCAAAGATTCTGTGGTGCTCATTTTTTGTAGAAACTAGATCTGCCTATTACCTTCTAAAACCTGTCTCAGGGTATTACTTGCTCTCAGCCTTGTATTCCCTTTAGTGTGTCTTGTATTTTAATTTTCCCAATTTCCTTCTGTCATGTCTCATGTCAAAATTAAGGCCTCAGTTAAGCCAGAAATTCAAAACATCAGTCTTTTATTGTAATTGGTTTCGTGTCAGCCATCAGATTCTTACAAATGTGAACCAGGACAAGCTGGTTTAAGATTTTGCAGCTGAAGATTGTATTTGGTATGTTTTGGATCACTCCTTCTGCATATCTGATTTCATGCTTTTCAGACTAACCCCTTCTTTTTGGGAATGCTGAAAATGCTTGGGCTCCTTCCAGCTGATTTTACATTAGTGGGATTCTTTTGGTAGCTTGAGGTATACTAAATGTTAAATGGTGCTACATTTACTTAAAATCTACATTACTCTCCTGACTTTACTAGGAGCCCTACTGCTGATCAAATTACAGTGTAAAACAGAGATTATTGATGCATTTTTAAGCCTGTGAAAACAATCCAATCAGTATTTTCTCTGTAGCCATCGCACTCTCAAACAATATGTTCTCTTAATGTAGGTTTCCAGTAGCTTACCAGAAAGTATCCTTGCTTTGCATCAGTCCATGCTGAGAATTGTTTTGCTATGTGCCATCTATGTGTTTTTCTAGTCAGTTACTTGTCCTTTAAAAGCCATCTCACATATTTAAAGCCTGTTGCATCCTAAGCTCTGAAGCAGCCTTGAGCTTGGCTGTTTCCTGTGCAGAGTGGAAGCATCTTTTCCTAGAGATCCCTTAGAATCTGGTCATGATTATGGCAGCCAAAGGAAAGAGAGTTTCTTTTTCAAGATTCCTAGTCACAATTACTATTTTCTTTGCATTAAAAAGGAATGTACGACATAAAAAGTAAAATTCTACCACTACCTCCTCGTTTTGCCTTCTTAAGGTTTGGAACATTACCTTAGCTTAAATTGGAGTATTTCATGACATGAAGAATTTCCTCTTGTAGCAGGGCTTTACCTTCTGATGCACAGAGGTATCCTTCTATAGTGTAGCATTCATTGCACAGATGATAAATGCTAAAAAAAAAAATGGAATCATAGAATGTCTTGGGTTGGAAGGGACCTTAATGATCATCTAGTTCCAAACCCCTGCCATAGGCAGGGATACTGTCCACTGGACCAGGTTTCTCAAAGCTCCATCCAATCTGTCTTTGAACACTTTCAGGGATGGAGCAGCCAAACTCCTCTGGCCAACCCATTCCAGTGCCTCACTACCCTCACAGTGAAGAATTTATTGCTAATACCTAATTTGAACCTACTCTCCTTCAGCTTAAGGCCATTGCCCTTTTTTCTATCACTGCATGCCCTTGTAAAAAAGCTCCTCTCCAGTTCTTTTGCAGCCCTCTTTAGGTACTGGAAGGTGCTCTAAGATCTCCCTGGAGCCTTCTCCAGGCTGAATAACCCCAACTCTTTCACAGACTGTCTTTCTAAGAGAGATTCTCTAGCCCTGATCATTTTATTGGCCCTCCTTTGGACTTTATCCAGCAGGTCCATGTCTTTCATAGGTTGGGGCCCCAGAACTGGGCACAGACTTCCAGGTGGGGTCTCAAGAGTGGAGTAAAGGGATAGAAGAACATCTTAAAAATTGCTGGCCATACTGCTTTTGATGCAACTCAGGATGTCTTTGTCTCTTTGGGCTGCAAGTGACATTGCTTGGTCACATTGAGCTTTTTATCCAACACCCCCAAATTCTCCTCTCCACAGTTGCTTTAAGCAATTCTTTGCCCAACCTGTCCTTGTGCTTGGGATCTCCCTGATCCAGGTGCAGGATCTTGCACTTGGCCTTGAAGTGGAGCGAAATATTCAGCACCAACCAATACATCATTCAAAGAGCACTTTTATTTTTGAACATACACCTAGATTTGTGCCATTGACTTCCAGGTACCTGTTCATAAATGTTTAGGAGTCCTCCCAGGCTGGATGTCTGTTTTTCCAAAGCAGTCACTTAAAAGAGGTAGGTTGCATGAAATACCGTCTAGAGTGCTTTCTGGAGTCTGCAGCACAGAAGATTAACTTGTTTTGTGAGACTGCCATCCTAATGTCATTTTGTAGTGAATCCCTCAGGATGAACTCTGTTTATAAATCCTTTATACTTGCATTTTAAAAATAAGTACAATTTTTTCTTCATGACCTGCTAAATTAAGGAAGGAGACACTATTTCATATCCTATTAACCAATGTTTGCAAACTGGAATGTGAACTGAAGCTATGGATCACTGCCACTGGGAATGAAGAATGAAAAATCTAAGAAAAGGAAAGATACAATTAACAGCAATATAAGTTCATATCTACTTTGGTAATAGGAATTAATATGGGATATTAATCTTATTTGATAATTTTGGCACACTCTAGCTATCTGCTGATTTCATCATTGCCTTTTTAGGTACTAAGACAAATGCTGGTTAAAAATATGTATCTAACTTTGTATTCAGAGAACTGAGTTAGATTAATTTAACACCCTTCAAGTTATTCTTCTTTGATCAGTTTTGAAATACTCCTGGCAAAACAAAGAGCTGGAAAGAGAACTTCCTGAACTGAAGAAAATACACATCCCATGAAAAATTGTTATTTATTAAAACAAATCGTATATTCCTAAATGGGTTATCTTAATTTAAAAATATTACTTGCTGATGATATCTAACAACAGTGTACATTCCAAGCCTAAGAAACTCAGGTAATCTGGAATATCTTTCTTTTTACATGTTATAATATATTAAAAATATATATATTTATATACTTCTCCTGAGGATGATGTTAGAATAAAAAGACTAATTCATTTATATTTTAAAAATGCCAGTTTTCTTAAACATGAAGAGTTTGCTCTTAACAACTGAGCTACAAAATCCAAATGAACAAATTGTTTAGCATGTAACTCAGCAGTTCCACATTAATAGATCCTGGCTGACAGTACGAAACTGGGACATTATTGATTACAGTTCCAATGAGATGCATTAGCTTTAATGAAGCCTACAAGCAACACGTGCAGGCAAGCCAGATTCAAAACTGAAACATTATCTAAACAGAGTTGATTTCAAATGTTTCAAATGTAAATAACCCACCGGGTGGTCCTTGAGACTGTCAGCAGTCATTATTTTCTGTAGCGTAAACAGGGCTGTCAGCTGGGATTTCTGTCACAGAGATAAAAAAGTCATTCTTCCTTTGCAAATCCCAGGCTGTTTTTAAAGCAAGTCATGCACTCCCAAGATAGATAGAGAGTTCCTTTCTGGATTTTAGTGAAAGTATTTTATAAGCTGCTGTGGAAACCAGAATAGGTGTCTGAACTGTGTAGTCTATGAGGAAAGTAAAGGTTAATGGAGTCAGCAGAGTAATAAGGCTTGAATTTCTCAAATGTCTAAATAAAAGCATAATTTCCATAGATTCTGCATGTTTGTTTTCCAGCTTTCTGCAGGTAGCAAAAGCTAAACCAAAAATCATAGATGTTAATAGATGACAAACATAGAACCTTGGATGGAAAAATCATTGTACATTAGAGGCCAGTGCCTCAATTAAATATAGCAACATGATCAGTTTGAGTGATCTAAAGTATTAGTTGATCACAAGGATTTTTTGCATTGGCTTTAAGATTTAAGTCAACTAATCTGATGCAGATATTTCAGAAGAGTGTTACTAGTTCAATGTCAGCTGAGCAATTAAAATATCTTAACAATCTGGTCTGACATGTCTTAGCACAAAATTAATCGTGCAGTACTATCTTCTGTATCAACAGTCACACATCTATTTGATAGCCACTGAAATCCACAACAGCATTGCCATTGGCTTCAATGGAAAGATGATTTTGGACAGAATCAGAATTTGTTTCCAAAATTGTTGAAGATTTTTCCCAACTGATTTCCAGGAAGACATTAAAATTTCTGAGTCCTTCTCAAGACCATTTTCACACTTCCTCCTGGAAACAGTTCATCAGGGGTCCATGTCTGCTTTCTGTAATGGCTCTCTGCACTGCTCAAAAACTAGAGAACCTCACTCTTTACTAAACCACAAGGATCTTTTCTTATTATGAAAGTATTTTCTTTGTGTCTGGGAAACTGAACATAGATTCTACCTTCCATGATAAAACCATTCCTTGCGACCCTTATTTATACTTGCTTACGTGGTGCAGTGAGTAGAATCAACAGAAAGCATGGACAATGTGGTTAATCCCTCCTGGTGCCTTGGCTTCTCAATATATATTACATCTATTAGCAATTTTTGGAAGAAGGAAAGAAAAAGTAATTCTTCCTCTGGAGTGTTACTTGAAACCTAAAATTCTAAGGAAACAGTGCATGATAAATGAAAGCTTTTGAAAGCATCCAAGGTTCCATGGTGAATATGAACTGTCATCCTCTCCTAGCAAGGAATATAATCACATTTTAATCTGAATTAATGAACTGAATCCCATGGTTGCACTTTGTTGCTTCTAGATGACTTGGCAAGATAAACTCAGCTGTATTTTACACAGAAAAAAATATCCCTTCATCTCAGAACCTATGACCAGTCACACAAAATTGACTTTCTTCAAGTCCCTTATCAGAGATACATGTAGAGAAGGGTTAAAATATCCAGAAATATTTATTCCTCTCTTCTACCTAAATCTTTATTCATGGCTTGTATGTCCTGCAAAGTCTGTGTTTAGTGTTGTCTATGTGCTAGTGGATTGCCTGACTCCAGTCTGTCTTTTTCCTTCCTCCTTTCTTTCAGAGCACTCCCCATGTCTTCTCAAGACTCCACCAAGTATTCACCTCAGCCTTTCCCAGGGGATTTTGTACAGTCCTCTTGAGCCTTGTGTTCTTATCTTGGAGAAACACCTGTATAACATGGCTGGCATCCCAAAAAACAGCATCTTCCCCTTAAAACCTTACTTATACTAAACTCTCTAAAATTGTCTGTAGCTTTCTTTATCTTTTTCTCACTACAGAACTTTTCAATTTGCATAATTGTGTAAAATACTGTGAGCATCCCACTTCTTTTTACTGCTAAGAGGAATTTGATGACTAACTCCCTCTGAGATCAATGCATTATATAAACATAAAATATTATGGAACTATTACATGTTTTTCTTTTGGGTCAGAATTACAGGAATTTCACGACTATAAGGTGCACCCTTTAGACTAAAATTTTGGCCCAAACCTAGAAGTGCACCTTATAGTCCGGTGCGCCTTATATAATGGACAAAGTTGCAAAATTTGCCAGCCACAATGGGGGGGCGGTGCCGCAGGAGCGCCGAGTCGCGAGGGGGGGGCGGGAGTGGGCAGCCACGGCTGGCAGGAGCTGCGTGGGGAGGGAGGCGGCCCTGGTGGCCGGGAGCTGCATGGGGAGAGAGGCAGCCAGCGGCCACAGATTCCGTTACTAATTCCTTACTTCGTTGCCCACGGACCCTCGCTGCAAAAAAAAAAGTGCACCCTATAGTCTGGTGAGCCTTATATAATGTACAAAGTTGTGAAACTTGCTGACTCCCGGAGGTGCGCCTTATAATCCGGTGCGCCTTATAGTCATGAAATTACTGTAACTTTATTTGAAATTATGGTATATTTTATACAGTTTTTTAGTTCAGCAGGTAAGGCCAGCAGATACTCTTGAGTACCTGAGCTAGATGTGTCTCCATCCCACAGATGTTTCAGGAGGTGCAAAACTTTCCCGTGTGACATTTTATTAAGCTTCACCCCAGACAAACAGCTATCACATACAATGTGACATAAATGAAATGATGACAGCAAGGGACTGTCCTTGATAAGCATGGAGAAGTGTATGGAGTCCAATGTCCCAGTTCCTGGGTGTTGAAAGGAGAATGTGCTTTTCTTGATATGTGGTATCCTCTGCTTCTTTAAATCACAGCTGTGGATTTTGTTTTTGCCAAAAGTCATTTTTTTCAACAGAATGGAATTTCCCACAAAACACTCCCTTCTACAAGAATTGCCCGTTTTAAAAATCTTTGAAATAGAAACTGTTTGGATTGACCAAAAAAAATTTTCCTCAAGTGTTTTTCAGGTGTTCCAGCCCCCTGAGACTTTTCTTCTCCTGTTCCCCATAGTTTTTCACCCTGCAGTGTATCTGTAATTTTCATACATATTGCCCTTAGGTTTGTGTTTGTGTGTTTCATGGCCTTTCACAGAAAACAAACTTAACTACTGAAATAAAAGGGATAGAAATTTCTGCAGCATAATTGTGAATCAGGGATGCCATAAACTGTAAATGGGTGTTCTATAATCATAGTACTCCCTTTTTTCTTCACCTGGCATTATTTTTCTCACACTAATAATACATTGGTCTAGTAATTGTCCACAGTAAAGAAAATGCACTGACACGTCAGATTTGAATGTTAAAAAACACATGGAAGCCACCTGGAACTGTGGTTTTAGAGTAGCAAGATTCTTACAAATCCTGTTCTTCAGTATCTTTTTATAAATACTCATTGTGGGTTTTTTAGATTAATGCCAAAAGGCTTTACTGTATCAGTCAGTAATAAAATGGAGGGACTGGGTAATCTGGGGGCAGATTCTGTGCAGAGGTTCAGCGAGTGCCTCTGCACGTGTGTGTATCCATATGTGGTCTTTGGTGAAGAAGTAATGCCAGAGTGAATGTCTTTGATTGGATTATATTGTGTCTTGCCCTTTCCATCATTATTATATTATTAGCTGACGTTTATTTTCATAACTGTGCTTTTACTACAGCTGTTAAAAAAAAAAAGGCTTCTTTGAAGTTCAAGATTATATTGTGCTGGGAATATTACATAGAAATTGGCTAAAATACAGCAATGGAGGGAGGGAGCTGAGCATGGGAATTTTAAGGCTGAGTGGAGCAAAAGCCATAGATGTTCTGAAGCCCTGGTCTCGTGACCTTTAATAACACAGCTTTGCTAGTCTTCCACTCCACAAACAGCACTGCTGATTTACTTGCATGAATAAGATTTAAAGGATCAAAACTATAATTGACACTGGTGAACTTAGAGGCATAGTTTGGTTTAGTCTGCTGTAAGATCTAATTTTGCTCTAATTCAGAAGAGAAGAATTAGAAGAGCAAACTCCCTACATAGTCATTGGAGAGAGGTAAGTGCTTCCAGGGGGGCCACTTAGGCAGTGTCAGTAAAATGGCTAAAGCAGACAGCATAGATAACATGCTTCTGAAATATAACCGTACCATGTGGTTCTTGGAAAGCGAGACAGAGACTTGGGCGCATGTTAAGATTAGTCAAAGAAAGATAAACTTATGGTGGAGTTCTTGCTACTTTCATTTGGAATGTTAATAGCTCAAATTAAACAGTGTGGAGTACTCCAAATACCAGAGCAATGAAAAAGTTTACAGCAACGATATCAACATTTGGAGGGTCCATATTTTTTCAAGGTCTGTTCACTTCCCATGACTTTCAACATGTTTGTACATTACCAAATATAACTCAGGGTACAGATATGATGTAGGCCTGATTTAACTTGAGTGCCTGGGTATAATTCCTTCACCAGTGTTACCCCATGAAACCAAAACAGAACCAAACCAAATAATGTTGCTTTCTATTGTAAAAGTATATTTTATCCCTGTATATGAAACAAACTTCCAGATTTGTGTACTCAGAAGGAGGCCAAGGAGTAAACCAGCAGAGAAAATTCTTCCTATGAGTAAGAATAAAGTGATTTTGTAAGGCCAGTGAAGAAATGTAAGTAACCCCTGCTAAAATTATGCCTTCTCTAGGCAAACAGAGGTACATTTGTTCTCAAAGTCTGAAAACCTTGTTTTTTATACTCTTGAATTCAGAAGTTTTATGCAACTCTTACATTAGAGATGGAATCAAGCACCATCTCATTAAAAAGGAAGATGAAGTTTTGGTCTCCCATTTTTGCAAACAGAAGTTATCAAGGACCAGACTGGGAAAATGGCAAAGCAACAGACAGAGAGCAAAGAAGCTGAGCATTTGTGTCCATCCAGCTCCCCAATCTGCCACGGGCAGGATGCAACTTCTTGGTTGAGCCACTTACTTTTCCCCAAGTGCAAGGGGAGGAACTCCCTGTGTTCAAAACACTGCAAGGACTAATACATGGAAGGAACTGAACATGGGCATGTTTGAGAGAAGGAAGCCTGTTTCTAAATCACTCTTGTTAGATTCTCTGTGTTGATGCCTTGGCAGCCTGCTCAATTTACTGCTTATGAACAGTGGGTTTGGGCTGGTCCCTACCTAAAGGGACAGCACAGAAACAGGCTGAGTTCACTGGGGTCTCCATGGTGTTAGAGAAAGCCAAAGCAAATTATTTGTAATATTGGTATATGCCCACACAATAATTGAAGCTGTATCCTAAAGATTTGCTGTCTTGGATGAACCCCAGCTGTCCTGGGCATCTACCACTCCAAAAGCAAACCTTTGACCCCTTTATATTTTCACAATTATATGTATATTATCAAAAACCAGTAAGAACGTGGGAAAAGGGGGAACAAGGTTAAAAATAAGCATCCTTACTGTGGGAACAGGGTGGGGGAAGAGTGGTAAATGCAGAAGCTCTCCTTCATATCAGAGCATCATTCCTTGCACAGGAATTTTGTGCAAGGTCCTGTTGCCTTCATGCCATTTTTTGTCAGAAAGACTCTCTTGCCTAAACACCTGCCTGGCTTAAACTAAAGCAAACAGACAGCAAATGGGTCTCTCTTAGGGCATTGGTAATGGTCACAGTTTGTCCTTACTTGGTCCAAAGCTAACAGGAGACCAGGCCAGGCAAGTGCACTTTTTGTTTGGCAAGTGTGGGTGCTGCCTGTTTGCTGGTGAGAGTACACAGATGCTACATGTCCTATCTGATTTGAAACATCTGTGGAAAGAAGTATCACATGAATGATAAATACGGAATTGATGGTTCTCATTGCCAATAGAAAAAAAATGCAATAAAAAAGCTCATTTTTGCTGCTTTTCTGTTGCTGTCCTTTAGTAAATACTAAAATGAAAACAAGCCAAAAAGGAACCTACATTAAAATACCTTGTATGCTAAAAAAGGTTTGATCCAATTGCTCTTGAAATCAATAGGAATTAACTTTAGAGAGCTTTATATTGAATGCCTAAGGACATTCTTTTTGAAATTAGCTGCCTCATTGAACATATTTGAAGAGTTTAGGATAAAGGACATTTGAATTACAGAGCTACTGGCTAATGTGTCAACAGCCATAGGGTGACAGCAGCCACAGTCCCAAGAAAATCACAGATGAAAAGAACCCATTGATATCAGCAAGAACATCAATGGGCTCTGTATTAGTTCAAGAGTATCTGTGTTTACCATCCTCTTATGTTTGGGTTTCTTTTCCCTAAAACTTTGTCCATTCCAAATGAAATTAATGTCCTTGGAACAGTATGAGAAGCTGACCAAGGCTTCTTCATAAGTTTTTGTGAGCATATAAGACATTAATGCCCCGATAGTTTCTCATGCACATAGAGCAGAAAGAGTCAAAGCCCAAGTCTTGTCAGACGCAGAGAAAGGAGTAAGGGATAGTTACTCCTGCAAGATCTTGTGATTCCAGATAAATAAAGAGGGTTAATAATATCTAACAAGTTAACATGGTCCCATTAGTTTGCTTCAGTAAAGAAGAACTGCAGTGGCATTGCCAGACAACACTGGAATGTGGCAGAAAATGAGAGGTTAGACAAGTTAAGGGAAGGCACGTCCTTGGGAAGAAGCAGTAGAACAGAGGGTGAAAAAATGTTTATATCAGAAGACTGGTACCACCAATTAATTAATCAAAATATTTTGTGGTTCATGCGTCAGCCTCATCTTATTTTGGGAGTCAGCTTTAGCAACTTCAGAGGAAGATTGCAGAAGAACTGAATTATCCATTTGCTCCCATAAACTAAGGATTAATGGAAGAGATGTCAGTTGTTCTTTTGAGTTCCAAGTTAAATTAAACATCCTTTTGTCTCTCCTTATGCTCTTCCCATAAAGCCAAAAACCTAAAATTGGCACAGCACAAATATTGGCAAGGCCCCCCACACAAAGGGCTGCACAGAAACCTGTGAAGTGGTGTTCTGTGAAGCCAGAATTATGGTTAAAATTTGAAAGCACTCTCAAGAAAAATGCTGTCACAGGCAAAGCTGTTTGTAATTTTTGGTAGCAGAAGTTTCCCTCCCGTGGATTGTTAAGACTCAAGAGCCTGCAGCAGGAATGGCAGCAGCAGCAGTTGGAAGCATGCAGCAGTGAGCAGCAATGGACCATGCACAACTCACTGAAGCAGTTCTTTTGGCCTGTGCACATCTATCCCCAGTGCATGATTGATTCCCAAAATCTACCAGAAGTGTAAAAACACTTATTTCTTTTCATTTGCTGTCCTGGAACGCTTGTTTTCCCCTTGCTTTTGGGCATCAGCTCAGCAGAATCAAAGAAAATTACACTTTTTTCTCAATACAAAATCCAATAAACAGACCAAGAAGAGGCAAAGATGTTCCTTGATACTTTTGTTCTGAGATATTTTTGTGCACATCACTACTGTGATACAGGGGCTGCACCAAGCTACCCAGATTTTTTTTTTTTTTTGCCAAGAAGCACGGAGTATCTTGACATCTCAGGTGATTCTGTAACTACAGAAATTCGACATAAGTAATTTATTTACATGACCTGGTGCTCCTTTCTGCAAGTTTAAGTGATGTTCAAATGCTAACATTAGTATGAGTTCCACAGATTTTAATATGCTTCTACATTTTATCTGATCATTAAGTGAGCATCTGTACCTCATGTTATGGAATAAAATTTACTGAGGAAATAATATACAGTAGGGAGAGCATTCATGAAAGAAGTACATTTTGAGTATAGTTTGGCTGACATTCAAAAATGCAGAACTCTGATGGCTTAGTCCATTTCAGTGGGATTCTTGCTCTCAGATGGGCTAAACTTTGTCAGTGGCAGCAACCAAGCAGTAGCTAACTTGGCTTTGATAGATGGAGGTTCTGCTTAGCTGGGTTAATAAACTGTTTAGAAAGAAATTTTTATCCACTTTTACATTGAAAAGAACCCTTCTATTAATTGAAACTGAAAGTCTGAATTAGAAAAGAAATCAATACAGACAGAAGTAGCTAAAGCAATTGATTTTGCTGCCACTAAAGTCAAAAGAGCTGAGCTGATAATAGAAAAACCTGGAGTAAGTGTTACTTGATAGGGGCAGTGGCAATCTAAAATTCACAGGCTGCTGTTCTATAGGTGAAAGATCTACAGATATATTCCATTTTTATTGAGAAATACATATAAGATGTTAAAGTCATA
>PYHW01010255.1:3173693-3190581 GCA_013186435.1 Turdus rufiventris
TTGAAGATAGAACAGAAAAAGTCCTCATCCTTTGTTTTAAACACTTTTAACATTTGCCCTGTAAATATATTATTCACCTAAAGAAAATACTGACTTCCTCTGATTCCTGATTTCTGTAATTGGTGTTTCACAGAAGAACAGTGTCAGTTTTATCATACACAGCTGGTAGTCATTGCAAGGAGAGAAGATAACTAACCAGATTACTTTTCATAGCATTTTCTTTGCAGATCTAGGCACTACTAGGTTCACTGCTGAAAGATTTGGGATGAAATCATGGCCAATGGGAATCTTGCCATCAGCTTCAAAAGATTCAAATTTCATCCTAGATCTTATTTGTTTAGCAAGAAAGTGCTTATTTTTCTATTCTTTTGTTGTGCACAAACTGTCAGCATTGCATGAAACAAACCATCCTGATTTCCAGAGTGCTTTTCAAAAGCCGAGTGATTGCCAAAATTGCAAATCCAATTTGTTCACAGACTGACCAGTGTGTGATCATTCCAATTATATTTGGCACATGTCAAGTGGAAGAATCAAACCTCCCTCTTTTTGGATCACTTATAAACACTTCAAAAAATAAACTCCCAATATAATTAGCTGCTGAAATGCTTGGAGAGCTGCCCTTAAAAAATCCCTGTCAGGAAACACACCCCCTTGATTCTTCCCGGGCACGTTCTTCAATAAGAGACTCGGGTCTTGTCCCCTGCACTGGCACTGATTAGTGTAATCCTCCTGACTGCCTGTGGGTACCCCCAAAAAGTAGTTTTCCCACAGCTGAGGTCCAGGAGCAGTGTTACATGAGAGCTGGGTGATGAGGCAAGATCTGCCCCCACAAGCTCCCATTAAGCACAAGCTGCTGCTAAGCCCATGTGCAAGCTGGAAGTGTGCAGCAGAGTGCACTGGCGCCCTTACCCTTCAAAAACTCTGCTACTGGTACACGTTGAGGTTTTTTGCAAAGTATCAGTGAAAATGCATTATCCTGTCAAGCTGTCTGAAACCCTGTGTAGGAGCTTCCAGGACAAATCTGCCTTAAATCTTAAAAACAGTTTGCATAATCCTGCCAAAAAACAAAGGAAGATTCAGCAAGCCAGTTACCCACTTTTGTTGCTATCTTGAAGCACAAGAAAGAGCTTTTCCTCTTAATTCTTTATGTGTTGTTCGGTGGTTTTTCTGGGTTTTTTTGTCTTCCTTTCCAGTGATTGCCATGAGAATCACTTCAGAAACTGAGAAAAAGAAAAATTCAGTGCTGAAGAAGGAAAGCAGAACAGCAAGTAAATGTATCATGGCACTTAAGCTCATTCAGCAAAACTACATTTTTGAGAACAGTTTGGCAAGAAAGAAAACATGCATTTGGACTTTTCAAGGTCATAAAGTTTACTCAGAACATTGGGGACCTCCCATGCCTCATCCAAAAAACATGTTACTTCTGAAGAAAATTCTACCTCTGCTCCCTGCTGGTTTTAGAAAGTTTGTGAGTGCCCACTTTGTATGGCAAGCCTATCAAATAAAATATTAAATCAGCCCCATCTCACAACAATCTCTGTAAAAGAAAAAAAGCACTTCTCAGCTCCATGGATACCCACTTGAAGCAACACCTCATTTTTTCCTGATGAAGTATTTCCTGATGATTGCTTTCCATTTTCCCCATCTTCCCCATCTCAGCTCAGTTCTCACGTAGGACACGACCAAAGGCATGTTTTAGACAAGTCCGGATGGTTTGGCTCTGGTTCATCCCCCTTACCCAGGAATAGCTTAGCACAAAAGTTGCCAGATAAGCCTTGCAGAATCCATATTCGGTAAGTATTGTTGCATTTCTTCCACATCTCTACTTATGTTTTTCTTCCAAAATGTTCAGAAATCATGAATACTGACAAATGGTTCAGTAGATGCCTGAGTTATGTTTTTCTTCCATTAAATATAGCTCGGAAGTTTATTATTCTCTAGTCAAAAGCTACCACAGTCAGTGTGATGGGTGTATTTATAATGGTTCCTACCAGACTTCTAGCTCTGTGTGCCAGTTCTCTCAGTACTCTGGGATCATCTGATCCCTCTGGCTGGACTGTGGTGAACTATTTAAGAATGTCTGCCATCTTGTAGTCAATAATGTTCATATCCATAGATCAGTTCTTACTGTTTTCGACCATAACTTCCCATTGAAAGATGATGAGCCACTTCATTTTGAGAGGAGAATTTATGTTCACATGCACCATATCATGAAGTTGTGCGAGACTGCTGCCAAAAAGAAAGCTCTTTAGGGAGAAAAACAATTGTACTTGGCAGGATATGCGAGAAGCCCTAACAAAAATATTATGAAAATAGTGTTCAAACAGGTGAACTTGATAAGAAACTGGATATTTCTTATCCTTTTTTACTTAAGGAAGACAGTTACTTCTAAGAGAACAGATAAAAAACTTCCTATTAACATCTTCTAGATGATTTTACTTTGCATTGTGCTTCTGCTTTTGAGGCATTGCAGCAATCCCCACTTTCATGTAGGGTGTTGGGACTTTCTGCTTCTTCTTTATAAATGTGTATTTCTGGATGTCTATAAATCGGCCACTCAAGATTGTTCCAGACAGATACTTGGCTTCCAGACTCTAAGTGCAGAGAAGAATGGTTTTCTTTTCTTCCTGTACTGACAAAAGTAGATGTGATAGTGTGTAAGCCCCACCAATGGAATGCAGTAAGTAAACAAATATTTAAAGAACATTTTAGCAGACTCAGCCAGTTTATTTACCTAGCTCTAACTCAAATGACCTCTGTTTAAAGCATAGTTCAGGCAGTCAACTGCACCCCAAGTACTTGCATCCTGCCCCACAGCAAGAGTAAGGAATGGGAATAAAGAGGGTCCTAACATTTGGGAGTTTGCAGGAACAATGGACACAAAGAAGCACCAAAGCATCAGGACTGCATGTGAACCTCGCACCAATGCCTGAACCCCACATATTTCTGGTGAGGCTTTGCTGACAGCTCCTGAGGACAGCTTCCACTGCCCCCAAACATGAGACTATGGGCAAGGAGACCCAAACCTCCCCAAACCAGGAGAAAGCTATGGTAATGCTCCACTGCTGTTCCTTTCTTGGGTAATTTTTATAACTGGAAGGAAATGCAGGTCACAAAGAAGGAAGGTAGTGCAACCAATATTACCAAAATTCCCCACAGTTCCCTCCTCGTAGAGGGCTAAGGCTCCAGCACTGCATTTCATGCCATGAAACACTCTGGTTGCTATTCCTCAGCTGCTTGGAGTATCTTTGCTCCAAGCCCTTCCTGGGGTCAGTGCTATCAATATCACCTCCAGCACAGCAAGCTGAGGCAGGCAGGAGCCACGGATGGCATTTGTCTTGGAAAATGTTTAGTTATGTGAACATCAGCTTTCGCAATCTGATTCATAGCCTGAATAAAGGTTACAAGTTTTCAGGCTGGTATGCACCACATTCAACATAAGATTGCAGCCTTACCAACTCTTATTTAATCTGCAGAGAGTCAAGTTACAAGAACATAACAAGTCTTTAGAATACTACACACACATTAATTTCCCCCTCCCCCCTTCTCCCCATTCCATGCTCCTTTCCAGCAGATAGGAGAAGTCAAGTTTTTAGAGAGGTAACAAAGGAAAATAAATATTTATGTATCAGTTGTTCCTCCAGGGCCACATGAAATTGATTGCTCTAATCAGCAAAAGAAGGAAAACACTGTCTGCTATCAATGAGTGAGTTAATCAGGAGTCTCAAAGGAAAACTTTGCTGTAGAAGAGTGAAAACATTCAACCCCCGTCCCTTCTTCCCTGTAGCTTCAACACCAAACCAAAGTCCTCCAGCTTTGCTTGGGCTTGTGTCTGGGCCATCCAAAACCCCTCCATGGCCTCACAAGGAAATTAATATATCTAGAGGACAGTTTTAGTGGTCTCACAGCATCTCAAGCCATTAGGTACTCAATACAGCTGATACCCTAAAATTAAGGAGAATTAGTTGAGATCACGGTTTAATGTAAGTAAATGTGTGAAAAAGACTGAAAAGTATCTTTAGTGCAGGCATGGGAAAATAAAAGGCATCAGCTTATTAAAATTTATGGTGTTTGCACCACAAGGAAGATTTTCTGATGTGATGAACAAACAAATGGGCAGTGTTTGTGTCAGAAGTGCATAGCTCACCCTGAAAAAATGCTACTTAAGTTTGGTTGAGTTTTTTGCCCTCTGAGAAACTCTTTTAAATGTAGCAAAAGTTTTTCATTTTCTTATGTATCTTGGTTTCTATTTCTCTCAAATTTTGCCTAGATCCTCTTTAGTGCTGTGTAGTGGAAAAAAAAAAAAAAAAAAAGAAAGGTTTGTTATTTAAACAGGTGTCCAGTCTTTATGGCGTGCACAGGTTATGCTGAATTTAACAAATGGCCAGGAAGTCATTGTAGCTAACAGTGTTGATCTAAAGGGTTACAAATAAACTTTTCCTCTTAAAGAAAAAAAAAACCAAGATAATGTGTGGGGGTGTCTTAGATTAAGGTTTGTTTTTAATGACTTTAATGACTTTATTCCCTCACAACAAGCCAAATGTGTAAGGATAGGTCCAAGTTCCTTCTGTGTCCTCTTTGCAATGCCTCAATGATGTGGTGAGATGCTGATGATCCTGACACCCCCTGCCAAAGGCTACCATCCATTTCTTTTTCTCCAAGGTGCATAAGGCTGTGGTGACTTGGGTGAAGAGAAGGAGGGGTTGAGTGGCTGGAGATGGCACTCACCTGCAGAGAGCCCTCCAGGACTGAGGCTGCAGAGGCAATGCAGTGTGACAGCAGTGGATGCCAGCCAGTGCAGCTTTCCCACATGTGCTGACCTCTTTGTGCAGCGAGAGCAGAGGTAAAGGCAGCACATAAAGCTGGAGCTGCATCTGTGTGGGGTGAAAGATGAAGTGACCTCAGTTTAAGATGTAAGGGCTGACTATGAGAGGTATTTAACACAGGCACTCTTCAGACATTGATACTTGCCTTTGGCTTTACTAGAGATGGTTCACGATGAATTCCACCTGACATGACTACCAGATGGATCTAAACAGCAAAACATTTTTGCAGAAGGTCAGCACAAGGCAAGGAGCAGTTTTTACCCTACTGTACCACAGCTGAAACATCTTTCAGAGCTTTAGTGACCACCAGCACCATGTGGCAACCTCTGAGAGCAAGTTTCTCAGCTGGGCTTCTGCTGCTGCTAAGAATGTAAGTTATTTATGAGGAGAAGGTCATGTACCCACATTTCAAGCTGTGAAGCAAGCCAGAAAAATCTCACAGTTTTGTGTAACTGTGCCAGAAGCTAAAGAATCTAATACATAGGAGAAATCACATTTCATTGGGCCTGAGAGAGGACCATAAGTTTATGGCTGTATCTGAAAATATTTGCATTTACTCTATTTAAGATAAAACACGACGTATCTTATCATTAGGCTATTTTGGTTGGTTGATTAGGGATCTTTGTTTGTTTGTTTGTTTGTTTCAGTTTTTTGGGGTTTCTTTTTTTGTGTATTGTTACAACCCTAGCAGACTGGAGATATGGAAAAGAGAAAACCTGTAGGAAAATATGCTGTACATTTGTGATGCAAAATGATGCCTGCTAAGCGCTGAAATCAGTCAACACCCCTCTGCAGCCATCACAGTAAGTGTCTCTTGCCAACAGAGCTAAGGAAAAGTACAGAAAAGTACAGACAAGTCACTGGTCATCCGGTCATCCAGGCATCAAGTAGAGAAAGAATAGTGGTATCAGGACACAGCTGACCAATCTGCATTCAACAAGGTGAACACAGCCTCACTAACATACATAAAGATCAGGTTAGCATTGGGAGAAACTTTTTCAGTTTGAGTTTTGAACACTGTTCCCCTTTAAAAACTGAACTTTAAAATTCAGAATTCCACTTGCTTTATAGACAATAGAAAAACTTAATTTTAAGCTTTCTCTTCCACAAATGCCTTTCTTTTTATTCCACTAGGACTATGATCTGTCCTCTTCTAAATCCTTTACCACTCTACTCCTTTTTTTCAAAGTGTCTCATTCATTAAAGAAATTCAATCAAACTCAGAGCAGTTGTTCTGTTCTCAGCCTTTCTGAGTCTGTTCTTGACCTTCCTTAACTTTACATTTGCTTTCTCTACTTCAGACACAAAGAAGGGTTTTTTACCCCATATGCTACATTTGTTTCACCTGTGCAGACACACTCAGGATCTTTAACTCTTTTTAGAAGAATTGCATTATTTTAATAGGAAAAAAGAAATATTTTCACAGAACAGTGGAATCACAGAACAGCCCGGGCTGGCTAAGACCTTGAAAGTTCATCTGGTCTCATCTTTCGTGGACAAGGGAGCCTAGATCTTAGTTCTTAGAATACATTAAGATTATAAAATAGTGAAAATAATGGAAATAATCTTGTAAATAGAACTTCCCTTGAGTAGGCAAAGTGATATTTGATGTTCAGATTTGTACTTTAGAGGCCTTCTGTTAATGATGATCAAAGATCTGGTTGCACAGTGCACTAAATGAACCATTAGTCACCATCTCTTTTTGAAGGAACATTTGTCTTGTCTTTCTAAACTGCTTGTTTCATGCAGCACAAAAATCTCTGATTGAGTTGTTATGCTGAGGCTTGATGTCCTGTACTTGGTATTGCCTGTGCTTCCATGTGTGCTCAGTCAGAAATCCCTAATGCTACTTCTTCTATTGCTGATCATCAGTATTCTTGAAGAGGACAGAAAATAGAAGTGTATATGTTTAAAACTTTATCAGTATCATTTCTTTCTTTGAGACTTGTCATTTCTCACTATGTTTTTCTGTGATAATCACCTCTTTAAGACATTTGTTTGTACTGATTTATTTTTCCTAGTAATTTCCTAATCAATGTCTCTTCATTCTGCTTTTCACATTGAACCCTAACTTATTTTTCCACTATTTTAGAAATTAGGGATTATGTCTACATGCAAAATTAATAATTTGGTTTAGTGGCTGACCTCTAAAATTTAGGTTAATGAAAGTTTATGGCTGGTCTAATAAAATTACCAATTTTTTCATTTTTTTTTAAGAGCGCTTTTGATGAAACCAGCCATTAATCCAACTCAAGACAATTTAATTTGTTTCGAACTAGGTTTTATCACAATGGCATTTTTTCAGTGGGAATCAAATTTTAATTCATCAGAAAATGAATCAACCTGGTGTTCTAGGTGACTGAAGAAACAATGTAAGAGTAAGATGTGTCTTCCTGAGGACGCAGATTTGTGCTGCCATCAGAGATGGTTTTCCTGAGACCAGTGTCTGGAGCTGAGAGAGCAGCCAGCAGCAGGACTGACAGCCAACCTGTCCTTTTTCTGTTGGGACAACAGAAGTAGAACCTTTTGCCACAAGGCATTCTCCATCTGATATGAAGGTGAAAGGTCTGCCTGGACTCAGGTGGGCTGAATAAAGCTACAAGGTTAGGTCACTCACTTCCATGCTCTGAGAATCACCTCAATGATTAGTAGCAAATTAGAGAACCTAGGAGGGAATAAAAAATCTGTATGAGAGGCTAGAGATCAAGTATTTTTCATGGAAAATGTCACTGGTGTTATAGCTTCAGGTTCTCTGGTTTGCACAGAGGCTTGTGGCTGTAATAAGGCTTCCCTGTGCTTTATCTGTTCCTGCTGTTATGGTGGCAAACATTTTTCCTCAAAAAATCAAACAGAAAAAACATCCTTGTGACTGTTACCTTGTTATAAACAGAACAAATTATTGGCAGGATTCTCTGTGCATTCTCTGTGGGTCTATCCATGACTTTGGAGATAAAAATGCTTCTGTCTCTGCCCCCCATTGAATTCAGTGAAGCTGCTTCAAAATCCCTCACTATTTCAGGTCACTGTCATTATTCCATGGATCTGAAAGTAAACTTATCTCCCATTGTTTTACTCGACTGAGACCATTCTAACCGTGTTTTGAATCAATAATTTTTCCCATCTTTTCCACATACAAAACGATTCTGTTTTCTCTTTTGTTTCCCCATAAATCTTAAGATATTGTCAAAATGAAATGTGATTTATATTCATTGTGCTTCATGTATGTCTCCCAAAGGTGCCAAAACAATAAACCCTGGATAATAGATAAGTTATTGCTGATAACTCAACCAAGAAATATATGACAACTGTGATAGCATGGTTTGTTCTTAGCAATTATTTGTATTCTCTCAGAGATGGAAACTATTGCAGAGCCTGGGAGCACAAAGCCTCTAATCCAGCTGTTAGGAAGGGAAGATGGATTCACTAAACTGCTGGGCCACAGAGATTGCTTATCTCTTTGTCATTACACTGGGGCAAAGACAATTATTTCTGTTGAGCCTGGGCACAGGTTTCTCTCTGAAGGAACCACAGATTGGGAGCATTTGATTTCTCCAGGGAGAAACATAATTTATCCTATTCACAAGCAAATAAGTAGGTTAGTAATTAACATGAGAAAAGCCTGTATGAAACAGATGGCAGAAAGGTGAAGAGCTGGAACCTCGAGTGACCACCAAACAGCAGGACAAGGGCACGTGGGCTGGCGTCTGCAGCCTCATGCCCTTGCCACCCCCATCCAAGGTCAGCCAAGAAGAGGCTGCTTCACTCAGGAAGCTGCAGGAGCCACGGCTGTGTGGAACATGGGCTGGGGTGAGAGCCACTCTCTGGGTGAGGCTGTCAGTGCAGCAGGAGGACAAGAGAAGGGGGGACAGCACATGGACCTGTGGTGCAAGCACTGCTCGGGGCTGGCAGCACCACCAGGCATGCACTGAAACCAGGGGCATGCTGTGAAGATGTGTGACACAAAATTCAAAACACAGCAGGGTTGTTTTATTAGCAGTATGTTTGTAACAGCACAAATGGCTTCCTTGTCATAAGCATGTGCAGTAAATGCTTTCCAGCAAAGCAGAATAACCACAGATCCAAAAACCTCAAGGAATGAAAGGCACTGGGATCCCTCCCAGCAGCGTAGTGTTACAGACAATATTAAAAAAACCACATCTGAGTTTAAAAATAAAGCAAATAAACAAGTAAGCATGTCACACTCCACCACTCCTCAGTACATAATCTCTTGCTGAGGAATGAACAGTCAGCAGAGCTGGCTGAGGTTGCCACACCATAAATGCAGGTCAGAGTTCACCATCATTTCTTTGGAGACCAAGGTACCAGCTTACACATCATCTCATCTGAGCTCCTTTGACAGCCAGAGGAAAGGCCATCCACAACATATGCAAGACGTGTTCTGCAGGAGACTCTTCCACAGCTGAGAACCACTGGAATACTCTGATATTCCCCAATAAATTGAGAAGGGGAATAGATAGAACAGGTCTAGCGCTCTTATATAGAGCCTGATCTTGGGCCTCAGACTACAAGGTCGTTTTGTGCTCCTCTCTCTATTTAACTAGCAGACTTCATAGCTGGAACAGCCTTGGGTACAGGTACCAGGGTTTGCAGATGCTGGCAACACAATTGCAGTGACAGTGTAAAGTCACTCTGGCCCAGGCTGTTAATTCCACCAAGCATGGACTTGTTTGCCTTTACAGCCCACCTGGCTTCTTAACAATGCAATCTTGATTTTGAATGAATCCTGTCACGAGAACTAAATCCACAGGGCATTTTTTCTGCAGAGCAGTATGATTCCTTTCGTATCCGTTTGTTTTTGCATTCATTTATGTAATCCCAAGCAGGTTTGTTGGAAAAAAGGGAGGAATTTTTAGCAGAGCTGTTTTAGTTTGGAACACACTGTGCCCTGCTCCTCAGCAGCCCATTTCAGGAAGGCACTGACAGCCCCAGTACCTGTGGTGCCCATGCCCTGATGCTCCTGCACTCCCAGGCCAAGCACAGATGCACCCTGTTCCTCCAAGTCAGCAGTTGCTTCCCCCATGGCTAATGCCTAGAAAAACCAACAGCAGGAACTTGAAAAGTAAATTGATTTAAAAGTAGCTTTCCTGAGTCTTGAAAGTGGGATTGAAAGAGGAGGAATGCTGCTTATGAAGCAACTGATGTCTATTCTCTTACAGTTGTTAAATAGGGAAAAAAGAAATCAACAAGAATCTTGTTTCTTAACCACTAATACTTAGTTCACAACATAGATACTTTAAAGTGTGACCAAGAACACACTGCCTGCACCCTCCTATATTTACTATATATTGAGTACACAAATCTCCCCTGGGATATGGGGCTTTGTGCAGGGCTGAGCACAACCTTTATGTTCAAATGAAGACCTGCAATATTTAAGGAGCTCAGAATGTTTCACTGAAAACATAAAGTCATGCCTCAGCACGGCCAAAGCAGACATATTTATTTGTTTCCACAGGTCATGATTATTGCATTTTTCAGTCACTGTGATGATGGAAATGTTTGCCTGCAGCCTTCAGCAATGGCCATCAAGCTGGCAGCGATGGTTTAGGGTTTGAGCTCCCAGCTGCAGTTTGAAGGAGACGTGGAGATGATGTCGTTTCCAGGCAATGCAATTCTCCAATGCAGTCCCTAGATGTCACTGAACACCACGCCTGGTTTAAATACAAACCAAGACATTTTACAGCAGGCAAATCCTTCTCATGCTAGAGACACGGTGTTTTTCTGTTAGCTAGAAGATCATAGCTTTCAAAAAAAATCTTTATGCATTCAGTCCTTCAATTTCAGCAGTGAAATTATTCCACACCGAAAATTAGGAAACTTGGAGCATAATAATGAGCTGCTCAGGCACCAGTGCTAGGTTTGCTCCTGAACTCCATCAGACCTGCCAGGTGCCTGGTGTCCCCTTTGGAGGTGACTCAGAGCCCATCCAGCAGCTTCTCCACTAATAGGGAAAACTCCTGTTCCTTTAGTCCTTCTGAAAATTCCTCTGTTTCTCTTTCTTGTATGAAATTGTTTTATTCACAGAAACTTTCCTATTCCTCATGCTCTTCTTTATTTTCTCAAAGGCACTTGGTCTTGTAGGAGTCCCTAGGGCTGGGCACGGGGTGGAGCAGCAGCCAGAATCACCAGCTGTGGCCCAGACCAGCAGCTGTGCTCAGTTCTAAACCTAGTCTGAGTTTTGTCTAAGTTTCTTGTGGTGGTGACCGTGGGAGCTGGTCTGTTCTTACCTTCTGAAGCCAGGGATGGACACAGCCTCTTCAGTGCCATGGCTGCCTGATGAGTACCACTGTTATAATACACCATTCCCTATGATGACTGTGAGAGCTGGGGTTGCTCAGCCTGGCAAAGGGAAGGCTCCAGGTAGACCTCAGAGCAGCCTTCCAGTACCTGGAGGGGGCCTACAAAATAGCAGAGCACTGCCCCTCACAGCCAGGACTTCAGCCAAGACACTGCCTTTGCCAAACAGAAGGCCTGTGGGGCAGATTTTCCAAGGTAGATGTGAGGTCATATTTTTGATCATCTGCTTTTATAGTGCAATACTATAAGCTCTGCTATATAAAAACTGGTATCATCTACACATTAGTGTCTAGTATTTCCTTGGACTCCCAAAGCAGCCCTGAAAATAGTGATCTTTTCTTGGCATGGACTGTGTTAGTCAAGTGACTTTTTCCTTATAAAAATGAAAAATACTTGCAAACATTTAAAACCCTCCCAAATGGGAAAGAGGTTCAATTTTAAATGGAAAGAGAGAACAAACTGCATTTAAACTAAGAAAGAAAAGCAACAAGAATAAAAAAGATCTCACAGGATTTGTGCTCACAGAAGAGAGGCTGTAAACCAGAAATGTGCTCCACCAGTAAATCCAGGTAGGTGTTGCTGTTGTTGCTACAGGTTTCCTCTTAGTCAAACAGCACTGCCTTCTCTGCCAGAAAAAACATCTGAGTCTCAAGACTTCTGTTCAAGGTTAGAAAATCTGAGATCTTCCTGCAGAATACATTAAATCATAGCTGAATTGATACTGTCTTGACTACTTCAGTGGTCTGTTCAGCCTACTGGAGTGGCACAAGTTTTGTTCCCTTTTAACTTGTCTTCCTTATCCCTCACAAGTAATTCAGCTACCTCTGCTCGTGCTTATTTAGCACTCCTGGAGCAAAGCTTTTAGTTCTTCTCTGACAAGTTTGAGTATAGATAGACAAAATTAGAGCAATTTATATAGTTCTTGCATTATTTATGTATCAAATGGAAATAAAACAATACAGTAGATGTGTGGGAAGAAGCAGGCAAGGAAACCATAGGAAATCAAAGCTACTGACTTCCATAGGTGTGCATTTACTGCAAACATCAGCAGTGCAAGACTATACACAAAGCATGGCTCTACTCTACAGCCCTTGTGCCATCATTACCTTCAGACACTGTAATTATTAAAAATAGTGACTTTTTGGGCTGTAATAGAACTAAGAACTCAATCACAAAAGTGGACCCAGCTGTTCTAAGAGCTCTATAAACAGAGGACAAAATGCCAGTTTCACCCATTAACCTTTGAAGCCTTCAAGGTCTCAGCCCCACAGCTGCATATTCTGCTGCTGGTGACACTGGCAGGTCATCCACTTGTCTCCTGGGCAACACTCAGGAGGTGTCTAACAAGCAACAGGGAAATTTTGAGGGTATTTCTGGGGAGTCCTGGTATGGTGGGTTCTCCTGGCATCATAGGAGAAAGACAGTGTTTAAAATAAAAAGAACAGATAATTGACTGAAATTTTTGGCTGAGTGAGGAAGGCTATGGAAACATGTCACTAATGCATTAGAGATGACATTTTTGCAGTTACTGAGAGATAGTGGGAACCTGAATGAAAAACTTGTCTGTCTCTACGTACAAAAGAGGTCTACCTTAACAGAAGCAGACCAGAGTCACAGGAATTCAGCAACAAGCTCGGTATGAATATATGGATCCAAAGAAGTAGAAGAAAACTGGTGTTAAGGGCCTGATTGACAGGGAAGATGAGCTCCCAATCACTGAGGGAGAAGATGGTGGAATGCACATGCAGGAGTGTGTGGGTTGGGCTGTACTGATTTCACACCTGTATATTCCCAGAAGATGTGAAAAGACTTGAGTTTTGAGTTTGGGCAGGCATGAAAGGCGTCAGAGCAGAGAAGTGAAATTTTCAAGTCTCCAACACACTTGTGTGTGTCCAACAACCAACACACACATTTAGGTTGCTGAGGGAGATTACTGGAAATTATTTGTGTGTACACGGTTTAAAAATGGGGTTATGTGAAAAACCTGAGGTGCACTCACAACTGGTGATTGTTGCCGGCTCCTGGAGAGCGGTTTTGAAAAGATAACCGGGTATTTGCAGTTGTCGCTCTGGCATGGTTGCATCCAGCTCTCTGACAACAGCTAGTCACAGACACTGGACCACAGGTGGAGGGTTTCTTCTGCTCCCCAGAACTCCTCAGTCTTCTACTTATTAAAAAACCTGTGTTTATTTTGAAACACTGAACAAGTTCACACCTTGCTCTTTTGATCTGTCCTGTATTGTTGATCTCCTGCCCGTAATTCAGGTTGAAATGATTCAAGTATTTTGTCCCAAAAGTTTTCCTGGTCATACATTAAAAAAATTGTATTTCATATTTTAGATAGGCAGTGCAATGAAAAAATAGAGAGCAATGAAGCAGAGTTGTGGCATAAAAAACATACGTAATATACTGATTAAAAATGTATGCAGTCAGTTTTTGTATAGTTATTTAATTAAAAGGAAGCATAAAAGGAAGAAAAAATCTACAGAATTAAGGGTTATTTTAATAGGGTGTTATTAGAACAGAAAACCTTGTCTCAGCTCAGCAACTTTATGGTTTTTTAGTATCTACAGATAAGAATATCACATGAGCACAGCTGTGAAGTCAGCGCTGGACATACTTTTCATTATCTTTAGCACCAATATAAAATTATCTTAGTCTATGTAATGTAAGTGAAAATGATAAGGCAAATGGGTACAAAATGGGGGAAATTACACCTCTTGACTCTACAGCAAACAGACTGGTTTTCTGGCTGTTTGCCCTGAGTCATTTCTGCCTCTGACTTTTGGAGTTCCTGTGGCATCTCATTTCCCATTAAGCTAACAAAAGCTGTGATGGCAGAGGGTGCTTGCAGTGGTTGCCCGTACAAGCCAAAGTACTGCTCACGTTGCCTCATTTTAGCACAAACATTGTTTCCTACCTTACCTCACAGTAAACACTTGACTTAAGCATGCTCAGAGTGAGGTGAAATACACGCACCTTGTGCTGTGGTGTGTGTGAGAACCCACCAAGGACAAGGAGGTGCTGTCAGACACAAGTAGCATTTCAGGGAGACATTTCAACATCAGGTGAATGAAGGAAGAAGCAAAACTGTGTTGTTACACATTTTGGCATTGCCTCTCTTCTGCCCTTCACCAACAGATTCAATGAGATTTTCCAAAAAGCGACTTCCAATTTTCTGTGGCTTTGGGAATAATGCTACCTGTGAACTAAGCATCCAACCCTGAAAAATGTTTGTATAAATCCTGAAGGCAAATTTCAGGTCCTCAACTGAGGCCGAAATAACCAGCTCTACAAATGGGGCAATGTGTAGCAGTCCAGAAAAAGCAGAACAGGGTCTCAGCAGCTCACAGGCTGAGACAGCAGTGTCTTCCCATTGCAGGAGAAGCAAACTCCTGTTTGCACAAGAGATTCACCTGCAAATAATCCAATGTACATTAAGGCCCCATCTAGAATTTTGACTGTTGCACTTGAAGATATGCCTTCCATGGAGATGGTTGAGAGAAAAGCAATGAGAATGATGAAAAATCTGAAAAATAAAATAGAATACTCGAGATAAGAAGATGCAAAAAAATTATTGTAAAGAAGACATGTCATCGTTAGGTCAGAGGAGGTGATTCTGCCCCTCTACTCTGCTCTTGTGAGACCTCCCCAGGAGCACTGCGTGCAGCTCTGGCGTCCCCAGCACAGAAGATGTAAGAACAATGTGGACCTGTCAGAGAAAGACCAGAGGAGGTTCTCATAAATGGTCACAGGGCTGGAGCACCTCTTCTATGCAGACAGGCTGAGATAACTGGGGTTGTTTGACCTGGAGAAGAGAAGGTCTGGGGAGACCTTGGAGCACCTTCCAGTACCAAAAGAGTACTGGGGAAAGGGTACAAGAGAGCTGGAGAGGGACTTCTCACAAGGGCATGTAATGAATGGCTTCAAAGTGAAAGAAGACAGGTTTAGACATTGGAGAGAATTTTTTTACTGTGAGCGTGGTGAGACACTTGAATATGCTGCCCAGAGTAGTTAAGGATGCCCCATCTCTGGATGTGTGCAAGGCCAGCTTGGATGGGGCTTTGAGCGACCTGGTCTGGTGGAAGGTGTCCCTGACCATGGCAGAGGAACTACAGCTGGTTGGTCTTTTAAAGTTCTTCCAACCCAAACCATTATATAAGTTTATGATTCTATAATGTGTTGAAGAGGCAGCAAGAAAAACTTACCTTTACCATTAGGAATTTCTTTTTTTAACCATCCCAGCAGTGAATTCTGTGGAGGTTTGTGAAGCCTGCATGATTAGACGTGGCTTGACAGAAATATCCGTGGGGAGAGGAGGATAGACTAGATAACCTTCTCCAGTCCCTTTCAAATTTAGTAATTATGATTCTGAAATTTAATGACGTCAAATAAATGTAAATTTAAAATGTTTTCACATTTCACTGTAAATCTCATAATAACTTGACACCACCTCTATATTTAAAGAGAGAAATATTTCAATCCAAAGGAAACTGATGTACAGTTTGCTTCTATTTATAGCAGCTGCTTTTCTTTTCATTTGGCATCCATATTACTAAAGCATTACTAAATCATCACTTTTGAACACTGTGCAAAAACTAGAGTGTTATATATAGTCCATCATTTGAAAAACATAATCAATACCCAACCAAGCCCCCACACCTCACCCCTTACAAGTGTTACCTTTCCTCTTTTTCACCACCAGGCCCTGCCAGTGCTGCAGCTTCACTGCACAAGGCACTGTACTTAAGGCTGGACTGTAAATCCTCAAATCTGCAGTGCCTTTTTATAGGCAAATCAGCCCTGCCACTTTGAGACTGCAGATGATCTGGGATCAAAGACACAACAATGTAGTGCCTTTACCCCTGATTGCTACACTGACACATTAGATTTGTCTTTCAGTCCCAAACTCACCATGCAAAGGGCAACATCATAATAAAAAATTCATTAAGCAGCTTTATTTTTTCCATGTAACGTACTTCAAAGGAAAAGAGAATTTGGAAGGAAAATGTATGATATAAGAAAAAAAGAATACAACTCTGAATTAAAGGCTACTATGGAGAACTGAGGCATGCCTTTGCAGAAATATTAAATGTCTGCAGCTGAGAACCACAGCATAACTTTGAAAATCAGGCCAGTGCTCTTTAACCAAAATAAACCATTTTCCATATATGATTTCCAACATGATTCATTGATCAGCATGAATCTGTAATAAACTTACCAAAGAGTAACTAGGTGCACAGTTTGGCCTCAAATATTTCTTTTGCAGTAATTTCTTCTGCTTTTTGTGGAGAGGCTATTTCTCCCTTTGTGATATTAATGTTGCCAAGAATCTGTGAGTCCCTAATCCCTAATGAGATTGAAGATGGCACAGATTAATTTGAAAGAAGACCACCTTGGAGCATTGCCAAGAATGACTGAATTTTTCTTTTTGGCTTTGGGGAGCTGCTAATGCCTTTTAGTTTCCTATAAGTATATTTCATGGGGTGAGGCATCCTAAGAATTGCTCTTAGATCAAAATCTCCAGAAGAAAACAGCTCAAGCCTTTATGACCTTATAGGTAGAACATTCACTCCGATTATTGCAATCCCCTGAATTCATGTCATGGAAGACTGGTTGCAGCAAATAATTATATGACAAAAAATTTAAAACTTGCTCAGAACCTACAACCCTTTTTATTCCATACTGTGCCCAGCTAGAAAGGCTATAGGATATATATTATGTCTCTCAGATTTTATTTTGTTTTT
>PYHW01010255.1:3190631-3208421 GCA_013186435.1 Turdus rufiventris
TTTTTTTTTTTTTTTTTTTTTTTTTTTAGGGTGTATATTTTTTGCTTTGCAAGCAAATGGAATGGTGTGTTTTTCCCCATACTTACTGGTATCTTTGTTCCATACCATTTCATGCCTGTCAAACAACAAAGAGTCTGCCTTGCAGATAATAAAAGGAAAGAAGAAAACCAAACTAAGACAAATAACAATATTAGAATAAAATAAAATACAGGCAGTATTTTTTTCCAGAGCATCCTCTGGCTAGTGAATATGGCCATAGAGTAACCTATATCCTGTCTTTCTGAACTGGCTCCAAGGAACAAATTAAATTGTTAAATTAAATTCCATTTAGCTGTTTCATATTTCAACAGTTTCAAATAAGAGAGATATATAAATATGGAAACAAAGGGGTTTTTTACATTCGCACACTAGAATTTTATTGCCTGCATGTATAGGAAGTACCCATCTAAGAGAGTACCAAGAGAGTACCCATCTACGGTTCATAACTACTGAAATTACACCAAAAGTGGCATTTAGACTTCTAATCTCCATCTGCTAAAATATATGCGTGATACAAAATCCCAACTAAATTTGAAGTGTAACAAAGGTGGAAAATCCTGTGGCCTTGGGGCATGATTTCAGTCTATGATTTCATTTCGCAAGGCGTGTGAGTACATGATTTTTTTTTCATGTTATTTGTGGAAAAACACTTGTGGTTACTGTTCAGTCTAAAAATCTTTTTGGTAAGCCTTGTCAGCAAGGACTAGTTTCCCCACCCTGAATATATACTATTCAAGACATGTCTGGTTCTAGTATTCAGAAGTCCCCACACCAGAAATTGTAACAGGGAGCTTTCCTGTCCCCCAGAAAGTATTTGTAAAATATCTGGTCAGTAGATACAAGAAAAGAAACCCAGACCCAAGAGAGGACATATCTTGTTGCAGAACTTCTTGAGATATTTTTCCTCCAGCGCCAGCCAGTACAAGAGCATTCCATGGTGAACTCATTATGTCTTGTTTGCATTTAAAGCTGGAACTTGAAAGGCAAATTTCCTTTAACACATATCAAATAGGAAGCCTATGCTGCATACAATATACCCTGAGCATAGTAAGTACATTTTAGGCAATTTAATGCTCCTGCTGAGCTCTACTCCTGTACTGTAATTATATAGTACTGCAAGAATTTTGACCAAGGATGAATCGTGTTCATTCCCTTGATTTTGTATATTGCAGGCAGTAGGTAATACTGTGGAAGGGTCTCTGATAATCCAGACTTGATCTGGTGATACTGGATTACTTTTGGCCTGACTGTACTTAGCAAATCTGATGTTCAGTCAGTAGCTTTTCCCTAACCATTGTTCTGACATGTGCAATACATTTTCTGCCATGCAATTCATGAATCTGGTGTGAGATAAGAAATTCATTTTATATAAGTTAGTTCTGACCTGATGGAAGTTTCTACTACCTAATCAGTCAGGTAAGCTTGAGTTTTGTCCTAAAGTTTTCTTTTTGAACTTCTTCCAGCCTCAAAGTTTCAAGAGTCAAGCCATCCACCAAAAATAGTTCTATTTAACTACTGGTCTTTTATTGATCAGGAGGTCGTGGCAGTTTGTTTGTTTGCCTTCTGCTGTTTTTGGAGTGTGTTTTGATCATATTTTCAGTTTTTTCTCTGAAGACCTAAGTCTTAAAAATTTCTGGGTTTTAGTAAGTGTTGGGTTGTTTTTGGCTTTTTTCCATAATCTTATGATTTCCATAGCTGAGGTTTAAGAAAGCTGTCATATATCAAGAAAACAAAGTAAAATTACAAGAGATGTTACCTCTTTAACTGTATGTACAAATAAGGAGATAGGCTTGCCATTGATACTGACTTCACAGTCTTCCTAAAACCATCCTCTAACTTGCCACTATGCCTTATTTCCAAGAGAATTATTTAGTATGGTCAATCACCTGTAAAAGCCATATTTATTATGGAGGTGATTTGTAGTCCATCCTTGTATTCCTGGGAGTTAACAGAAGAAAGAGTATTTATTATTTTTTCTTTACTCCTATATTTTTTCACCCAGAACAGAGTCTTACATTTTCCTGTGGGTTTCTGGGTCTGAGTTAGCCATCTATGAATGTGTCAGTCTAAATTTTTCATTTGAGACTGTGCTGTTCTTCCTGGACAGCTCACACTGACATTAAGATTCTGAGCCTTAAATATATTTCACACTTTCTGGTTTTAGTTNTTTTTTTTTTTTTTTTTTTTTTTTTTAGTTTTTTAGTTTTTTAGTTTTATTGATACTTTTCCACAGAAGCAGGAATTTACTTGAATAGGAATCACATTCTATAGGTGACTATTTAAACTAAAATTAAGGCTGAAAAGTAGAAAAATATACTGTCAATTTCATGTGGATTATTTCTAATGCTGATTTTCCTATGTCAATTATTTTCTTTAAGACAACTCCTGGATCTATCAGAAACTGTCCTGCTCCTTGGGTTTTTTGAGTTTTATGGGAAGGGAGTGCCTATTTTACATTTAGAGGAGGGAGGAATGTGCTGAGTCTGGGGTGATGTGAAGAGACCCCTCTTCCCTATTAGTACTGGGCTACAAAGACTCAGAGCTGCATAGTCCTGTAATTTAAAAGGAATTCAGATGCTGCTCTCAAGGTGGCCAGCTTCAAGTCATCTGCCAGCCTCAGAAAAAGAGATTCGTGCTTTCATGATAATTAAACTCTCTCTTTGCTAAAAATTTGATGACTCTAAAAAAAGGGAGTATATAATATACCACCTTTAATCAGAGCAAAAAACAGATTGTGGAAGAACTAAGCTCAAGGTCATTGCTGCTTTACCTGACCAGCACATCTAAACCAACTGTACTGTTCACTCTAGATTTACCTACTTCAGGCTGTGAGTTTGACTTCACATGAACATACCTTAGCTCTGCAGCTAGGAGGCAAAGTGGGGTGGCATCCTCTCTCCAACAGAGACAGTGATGGAGGAGACAATTTCTTTCTGCACAAGGGAAGCAATGGCTTCCCAAGTATTGGAATATTTATTGTATCCAGAACAAATGAATGCTGAATGCTGAAGGAGGTAGACAAGCCTAGTTCTGGAATATTCTTCCTGAGAAGGCATTGCAAGAAATGCAGAAAAAAATCCAAGTTAAGGAGACACATGGTTAAGTTTCATTCTTTTCTAATAGTGCCAAATAAGCACTCGTGTCTTTGTAACCAAAGCTAAGGAGTCAGCTGATGTCTCAGGAGAATAATCCACAAGAGCTCCAAAATTTCATTTTCTGAGCAGCAGCTCATTTAGAATCCATCACTATGCATGTACAGTTGTGAGTACTTCTTCCCATGTGAATTTCTTTGCATTTAATGACATTGAATTTCATCTGTGATTTTGCCATTTAACATAGTGAACTCCTTCAGTTGCATTCTGCATTCAATTTTGAACCCACTGAATAGTTTCTTATCCACTGCAAAGCTTCACCTTTCTGACAACACTGTTATTCTAGGCTGATTCTAAACATGTTGAACAGTACAAAATCAGATGATTTTCAGGGACTTCTCCTGACAGTTTCCAAAAGCATTTCTTCTTATCCTTTGTTCAAAACCTGATCTTTCTTCAAGGCCAGTAAGAACCTATTATGTCAAAGAGTCAATTGAAACAAATAACATAAAAATATTTTGAAATTTAAGGATCAGTTAATTTCTTATGACAAGTGTCTTTAAATTTTAAAAAATGTGATTTCTATATACCAGAGAACAAAAAGAAGAGGATGGGGGCTAGAGGCAAGGGAGAGAAATGCTTCAGTGGTTTATACCTTTGCTTACCACTAATATTCCTTGTTAGGAGTACCTTGTCTCATAGTGACCTCTTAAAACCTTTGATCCTTGCTCCCTCCACTACTGTGCTAGAAACCTCTAACTCCATGCCAAGTGTTGGGCTCCTAGCCCAACAACACCCAACACCTGCATTCCCTCAAACCATGGTTTCTCAGGTGCTTCACACATCTGTCCTTCCCAGGCCCCTGCTTCCCACCTGCCCTAGATGTCCTGCCTGGCTTCTTTAGCTCCCCAAAGATTCTCTCACTGCAGAACCTTTCCCTCCCACTTAAAGTGAGACAGGTAACTGCTTGAAAGTTTGTGAAGATCACTTTGTGCTGAAAATGAGAGCTCTACAGCCCTTGGCCACTGGCAGCTCTCCAGGTGCAGTCAGCACCAGTGAGCTGCAGTCCTCCCCACTGGCACCCTCCTGACCTTCAGAGAGGTCTGAATTTTTTCCAGTCCCTCCCTTGGTAGCTAAGCATTGCTTTGGAGAACATTTAGTCTTTGGTGCTGTTGTAGTCACAGCACTCACAGTGCACATCTTGAGAGAAGCTTCAATGAGAGATGGGAAAATCAATTAAACCAGGAGCAACTTTTCCATTTACAATAAGATCCTTAATTTTAGTGCTCTTAGCTCTTTATTTTACTAACATAAAACAAATATGCTATTCTGCTTCATAAATAATCAGGTTTAATATTTATAAACATAAAGTCTATAATTATTCCTTGTAAAACTGATTTTTCTTCTGAGATCCACTTTCAGATGAAGTGTTACTAACAGTAATTGGCATAATTCACCAATTTGCAATTTTGAAAAATAAAGGTTCTGCATTCTGTTTTCTAACTGCAGATCAATATAGGGTTTTACTACTTATGTTTCCCTAAACACTCTTTGACTGTACTTTTCTTTAGATTTTAAGGCCAAAAAGGAGCCATTATGATGCCTCTGCATACCATGGACCATTTTTTCCAGTGCTACTAGTTTTGGTCAGCCCATGGCAACATTTCTCAGAATGATCTGATCTCAGGTAAGATCTGATTCAAAATGGCCTACAGAAGAAGTAAGTGAGGGGTTGTATAAAGAGTTTCAAATTGTGTTACCAACCTAATATTACTAATACCAAAGAGAAGATTGATATTGATATTGATATTGATATTGATATTGATATTGATATTGATATTGATATTACCCCGACTACATGTTGATTTTATAGTCTTGTGATTAGCATCAGTGATCAAATTTTTTAATTTCTATAATGAACATTTTAAGATTAGGTCTGTTTAAAATTTGAACAAAACTCCCAGAAACACCCCAAGGCTTAATCTGAAAAGATCAAGAAATGTTTATGCAAACCCATGTGTTTTAGCAAAGTTTTCAAAGCTTAGACCCGGTGTGCAAGGTATGTCCATTAATATTAAGCTTTTAGGATGTGCAGATTTCACCTTCATTACAGACTTTGAAAATAAAAAAGGACTAAAATGTGATTTTAAGGATCTCCTAAGTGCAAAGTTGCATTTAGATGCTCTCAGTTAGCTCAATAGAATTCTGCACTGACTAGGCATGAAGATGCTCCGACCCATTTCTGCTGGCTCCCATTTAGGTATTTATAGATGCCTCTGCTCAGTTTTTATCTCACTGTATAAGAGCTTCTTTCACAACACTGCTTCTCTAATTCCTCAGAGCTTCATTTTGTCCTTTCTCAAATATCTTCATAAAAATACTGTTAAGAAAAAGCAATTGCCCTCTGATGTCTAAGTTCAGTATAAAGTCTGAACTGAAACCGTATCTTTGCAACTACGATTTAAAAAATGAGACTCATCTGTTCATAATGGTACTGCTGATAGGACTTTCACTATTGCAGTGGTAGAAAAGGCTGTTATGGGATAATACATATAAAACACTTTTCAGATAAATAAAAGATTAACTTCTCTATGTGGGACTGTAGAATACAGATAAATGAAGTAATAAGAATGAACTGAACCTGAAGCACATTTTTGTTTCTCCAACTTGCCTGATATAGAGAAAATACTACAGATCAAAAGAAAAGGGAATCAATAGGATTAGTTTCAAGAACACTGCAGTGTGTCTGATAATCCTCTCAAATAAATTGTTACTTTTTCAACCCTTTTCAACCAGGCTTTGCCTCCCATTTTGTGCCATTAGCCATGCTGATCCAGTGCCTTACTTACAGGAGTACTCTACATATCCCTTTTAAATGATGCCCCAATGGATTATCTGAACAATTTCCAATTGAAGGCAGTGAGTAACCACTGAGTGCTGAGGTAATATAATTTCAATGAATCAGTTCCATCTGAAATGTCAGATAATGGTCAAACTAGATAATGGAAATGGAATCCAGCCATATGCCTTTGTGAAATGGCAGTTTAATGTGAAATAAAAGCCATTCATCCTTTCCACTCCCTAAATCACATCAGTTGAAAGAAAGCAGAAATTGTCAATGCTGAAATTGGGGTGAAGGCGTAGATTTGGGGGAGTAGGTAGGTGACAGCAAGTTGAGAGCTCTGATATCTCTAAAGGGAATAAAGATTGGTTCTCTCACTGCAGGGTATGGGGACTGTTGAGCAGTCTGGAAAGTATTGGTCCCCATACTTATTTAGTGGTTTAATGGTTTTAACTGTAACCAATGGAAAAAAGTTTTGTCTCTGCCCTCCCTTTTTTTGCTAGGAGTGGAGGGCAAATAAACAAACAGATGTGGTCAAACCCACATCTCTGACCTCCAGAGGGAGTTCCCTAAGTGTCTGGCTATGGTGTGAAAAACAGAGCTGAAGATGCTTTCTTCTCTTTCCAGTGAGGAGTACAAATTGCACAGGAGAGAGGAGAGAGCAAGCAGAAGTCTCTCTAACCTAGGGCTGTGGTTAGAACACAGCTTGGGAAGCTGCGAGTGCTGATGTGAGTCATTTCAGGTACAGGGAAACATTAATGGTCCCTTCTTTGAGGGAAGCACCCACGTCATAAACTACAACCCAAAGTGAGGTTATGACAGAAAAAACTGTGAGCCACCAAATGATAATAGTAAGAGGACACATCACCTCTCTTCTTCGTCCAAGTATTTTCCTTGGTGCCTACTCTCTTGGTGTGGGGCTTGCCAAAGAAATTATATAGCAGAATATCTGCACAGGGAGATGGTCTAAAGATAAATGTGGTGCTGCAGAGATGGGACAGTTGAGGGCACTTGCAGAAGAAGAGTAATGGGTCCTCTGGAGGCTTCACAGTCACCTTGGGTGTCTTCA
The DNA here is from genome assembly GCA_013186435.1 of Turdus rufiventris. NCBI lineage: Eukaryota > Metazoa > Chordata > Aves > Passeriformes > Turdidae > Turdus > Turdus rufiventris. Next base: position 3,197,674 of record PYHW01010255.1, read on the forward strand.
GGAATAGGGGCTTTTGAGCAGGGGGGAAGGATGGGAAAGGAAGGGAGATTTGTGATTCACATCTTGCAATTTAGGTATCTGAAAGCTGCCTAAGTGCTAGTTTGGCTCCCAACCCAAGCTCTGCTCTGAATAGCAATCATGTCTGAATGCTTAATGCTGTAGAGCAAGACCTGAGATGATAAGAAATGAGTTCTGTGGAGTCTGGAAACCAGCATTTCAGGGCAGAAGATGGTGTTAGATGTGCAGTGATGATGGCTTTGATGTTGCTCAGATGAGCAGGCATGAAGAATATGAGAGGGTGCATTGTTGAGGCTGTGGTTTTCAAGCTGAGAATTCATTTTGGCAGCAAAGATAACTAGGAAGAAACACACTTTTCAATGTTTTCAATGAGACTGGGAAAACAGGAACAATATTTTGTAAAGTTTTTGCAAAATTTTTTGAAAAGTATGGTGATGACTAATGTTAAAATGAATATGCATGCAGACATCTTCCTGGGTGGAAGGGAAAGATCAGTCTTGCAAGCTGATCTTGCCTTGAAAACAACAGGATGACTCAGATAATTCCCTGGCTAATGAGACAAAGTTGTCAAGGGAGGAGTGATTAGGATAAACTCAGACCTATTAGGATAACCTTCCACCCTCAACATATTTCTAAGCACGGAAGCTCTATTTAGACAACTCACTGCACAATTACCAACCTGGCAATGAGTTCACTTGCATCTTACAGCCCGTTGATTGGGCTGGGATCCACACACCCACCAGTACAGCAGCAGCTTCTGGAGCCCAAGGTGCATTCAGTGCCATCAGCAGGGACTTGAAGTACCTCTGGTACACCATTTTATGGGTCACAATAAACAAGTGCAGGAAAGATTAAACTTACCAGTCAATAACTAGGAGTAGGCATTTGATGATTCCTTTAGGTTCTTTCAACTTCAGTACATAGGATTCTGTGATTGCTTTAAATAGAGTTGTGCTAAAAATTCATACATAAGTTAGCTTAGAAAAGTAAACCAGGCATTTCAATATGCACCAAAGGAAATTGTTTCCCCTATAGCTCCTTGGGGAAGATTTCAGTGGGATAGAGGGGGTTTCTGCTGCAGAAGTCACTGGTGGCTAGAAGGTTCCTGCAAAGCATGCAAAATCCCACTCGGGCACTTTTTGTTTAAAAAACAGTGTTTCAAAGGTTAATGCTGTGTCAGATCCTCCAGCTTGAGTCAAACAGGTGCATGACTGGAGTCAGTCTTGAAATCAGGATAAAAAATCAGCTGTAGAGGGAGATGAATGGAAGCAGAACTTGCCTCTACATCAGAGCTTTGAACTTTGCTCTCTAACACTTCGGTATTCTTAGCAAACTAATTGTCGTTAGCTCAGAAAGCAGGAAGTTCAGAAAATGAGAAGCACTAATCACAAGAAATTGATTTTAATGCATCTAAAAATAAAAGGCACAGTACTTCTTTCAGATACAGCTGCAGGGAAACTGATTCATTGCACTTAATATAAAATTGAAATTCTGAATTAATTCCTGAGGGAAAATGCAGCTAAGGAGCTAAAGCAGGATCACCACCTCTCTGCTTCAGTACTCCAAGGTGATGGTATTCCGGTAGCACTGATGTTCTGCAACAAGTTGTGCTGAGTTTGTGTACAAATGTATTCCTCTAACTGAGAGGAACTCCGCTATTCAAGCTGCCCTCAGTTTATTACACTTTCCCTTTCTGACTGAGGAGAAGTATTAAGTCCATTGCATCCCTGACAAGTTGTCATGACATACAATATATACTAATTTTGAGCAAAAGGTTCTTAGAAACCTTTTTAGCTCCACCAACTGATGAAACAATGAAAGATCTTATTGAAGTCAGCATGGTGTGATTTTCTTCTCCCTCTGAAATCTTCTATACCAGGATGTTAATTCTCATTTCTCATCAGAACAGTCAAGAAACACCTTGTACAAAAAATGCATGAAAATTCTCGCAATGCCAGGTTAATCATTCAAAAATTAATGGATTACAGATTTAAAATAATCTGAGTAAATTCTTGCAATATGACACAGCTATATGATTATTTCCTTTATCCCCTATCTTGGGGGCATATTTATTTACCCACATTAGTGGTATAAAATAGAAAATGGATTTATAGGAACATCTCGGTTAGAGTGGACCTCTGGCAGTCACCTGGACCCATCCTCTGTTCAAGTAAGTCTAACTCCAAAGTTAAATCAGGTTGCTCAGGGTCTTGTGCAGTTGATTTTTGGAAGCTTATGGAAATAATTCAACCCCTTTCCTTCTCCCAGCATCTTCAGGAGAATCTCATCTCTCAGAATGAAGCCCTGAAGCCCAACTTGAGAAAATTTGAAAAACTGAAGATATTAGAAAAGAATGGGGTATTGCACCTGAAGGTCATATAATGAAATTCATCACTTTGGATTCTATCAGCAAACAATTAAATCTGAAAATTTAACTCAGGGCAGCCAACATGGATTCATAGAAGGCAAATCCAGTGAAAGGGTCTTATTTTTTACTTCAGCATAGTACTTTAACCAAAATGTTTGCATTACAGAACACGTAATGTAAACAAAAGATATTTTATCTGCAGTGGCAGATCTCAGAAAATTCATTGTTGATGAAGAGGTGTTCAATAGTCAGACAGTTGCCAACAAGTTATCAGTTCTTTACTTAGAGTTGTTCATATGACTGAGATGACATAATATCGCTGCTGGTATATTTGCAAGTTAAAAAAAAATTGGTAAGTTGGTAAATAGTACGAATAAATTTCTGGTGTATAGGAATTGAAACTATAGAGTCAAGTATTTCAAGTTCCACAAAATGTATTTCAATTCAGTTATGTGCCAGATAATACAAGAATATCTATAGTTTGGAAGACTAGTTCAGAAAGTATTGTTTCAGAGAATGTTCAGATTGTCATCTCAGACATGAGATGATGAATGCAAGATATAATCTTACCTCATTCACAATAAAGCCTCCCAACATCTGAGCATTGTGATCAGCTCCTTGACAGTGCAAGGACTCCGGATATCTGAGGGACTACATTTCCTTTTCTTATTTGTTTCTTATTTCGTTTCCTCTTCCTCAGAGGTTATGAGAATGGAGATATGCTTTCTTATTCTTAGAGCTCTCTTCCTCTCTCTCTCTTTATCTCTCTCTCTCTATATATATATTTATATTTCTTTATATATTCAGTGAGTCATAATAATCTCACACATTGAGTAGTCTGTTCTGGGTTTAAGCTTCATGAAAACAAAGGCTAAAAGATTGTGCCACCTTACATACTTTATTTCCCTATCCCTGCAGGAAGATGGGACATATCCTGAACATTGCAATTTTGGATTCAGCACAATTTTTGGCACTCCACAGAGTATTCCCCTTGTGTGCATCAGTGTGAAGAACACTCTGACTACAGCAGAATTTGATACCCTCTACAAGCAGTGTATGCAGACATCAAAGACAGCCTTTTGGTTTTGCTAGAGACCAAAGTGTCTCCCTCTGTCCTTTCTGCCACCAGCCTTTCCATAAGAGAAAACCAGGATGCTGAAATCATGATACTCCTCATAACTCCTCCTTCCCCCATTCCTCTCAAATCACTTCCCATGCTTTGGAAGACCCTGGCACTAAATCAGGGCCCTCTTGCACTCACTGGCCTCCCTGCAGAAAGGCAAAGTCCCAGTGCTGTAGCAAAGCAAAGAGAGGTAAAGTCTGATAGAGAGATTCGACAATAATTCAGCTGAAACAACCTCCATGTGTCTTCCTGAGAAGCATCCACCCATTTTTTCCCTCTAGAGTAGAAAGTTTTAATTTTTCCTTTGCTTCAAGAGTCAGATTCCAAGTATTTATTAACTCAAAGCCAAGTACAAATCAAACGTTTTAGTCCAGGAGTCAAAGCAAAACCGAGAGTTTGCCAATACTACAATGACAGAAAAAGCAATCCCAGAGTCTTCAAAATAGCTTTGAGCCCCTCTGAGGGTCTGTTCTTTCCAGAATATTGATACATGCTGGATTTATAGTTGCCCCTTGTGTCCTGCTTGAGACAGCCCCAAAAATCTAACCAGGGATTTATGCTGGATTAAAACCAAGATCCTTTCTCTGCTTTACTGAACATTGAATTTGAACAGAGGACAATACCTGTAAATCTGTGCATGCTAAGCAAATGCAGAAGTTACATCAGAGGTAGTAATTCAGCAAGATTGCATTTACTAGGAGAGATTAGAAGCCTTAGGATTTTCCACAGTGTAATTTTCATGTCCCCATAGAGAATAAAATTAAAAGAAAACTCTCTCTTTTTTCCTAGTAAACACTTTTTTCATTGAGCATTATCTATTACAAAAGTGAAACAAACTTCTGAAAGAGGCAGAATGGAAACTTTAAGAGCACAGCCTTGGGGAACTAAAGCTAATGCTGACATTTAATTTTGCATCATTTTCAAACCAGTCCAATTAAAGACCAAATCCTGTGCCTTCAAGTGTGAGCTAACTGTGGATGTCCAAATAGAAACACTCAGTTTGGTTATTTTAAGTCTTACTGTGTCCTAAAAAATATATCTATATATAAAAATATAAAATAAATGAAACCTTGAATGCTTTTGGACAGACACTGCAAAATGGACATGGCAAAGATTACCAAAATCCACAAAATTTGTGACTTAATGATCTGATTTGAGGAAGTGCTTCAACTTTCATACATCTAAAACGCTGGTTTTACACACATATATCTGATAACAAATAACTGCAGGGTCTACTTCAGCTTCTTACTATGTTAAACCCCAAACCATATACGAGCAATGCTTGAAGAGTTACTGCAGGTGAAGTTCTGATATCAGTGAAGTCCTGCTCACTTTAGACACTTTGAGAAAAACAGATCAAATTTCAATTTAAAAAATTCTTTTTACTATTTTGACAGTTACAAATTGTTATTTGTGATATGCATGAAGCTCCTTCAGCTATTTCCATTGTTTTTTATAAGATATTTCTTCAGCATCCAAGGAAAGTATATTATAGTAAATTATATTCTGAGCTGAGTTCTCGTAACCACAGTTTCATGATTTTTCTATTAAATTCTGTTCTCTTTCCCCTTGGCTTCACCCTTCTCACTGTTGCTACAAAAGGAATATTAGATCTGAAAATGTGTTTAAATGGGATTTGGATAATTCACTGCCAAAAGTTTGGCTGTCCTATGCTGATGATTATTTCATACTTTGACCCCTTCATCCAGAGCCATTATTCATATTTAGGGAAACATTTCAAGCCAAGCAGCTGTTCATGTTTGCTATGTAGGAAAAGGAAGACCTTCACTTTCTTTAACCAGTCTACTGGTTATTCTTTTACTAGGGAGAGTAGTCTGAGAAAACACAGGTATATTTTTTTAACTTCAATTTTATACAAAGCAAGTTTAATGTCCTATCCACAAATCAGTTTTGATTTATTCTAAGCATGCACAGAATGAGATGAATGTCTTCCACCTCAGTACCACAAGTTTAAATAAGCCATAAATCACTTTTTGTTGCAGTTTGGATACACAATAGGTCAAACTTTCTTAATGTTTGTGTCAGTCTGTCATAAAAGCACTAAAAAAATCTTGAACCTTTATACCCACTCTCTCCGTCCAAAAATCTATATTTACTCAATAACCTTTTGTTCTTCTATTAGTTGCTCACCCTTGTGAGACAAAACATATGCAACATTTATTTTTAGCTTTGCCTTTGACAGTTCATAGTTTAAATCTCAAATGTTTAAATCATGATGTCCATAGAAAACCTTAAACAGTGCAATAGTCAATCTACTAGATTTTTGGAATGTAGCAATGAAAATATAATTTGAATTTTTATAGTATTTGTTAAAGTAATATTGATGCCTTTGTCCATTGAAATACAAATATATTCTTTCCAGAGCTTTGTTGCCTTATGATTTTTAGGAGATTTACTGAGTTAGGGAGCTGTGAAATAAAAATAAATGCCTGAGGTTACTACTGTTTACTTTGTCAACAAGTTGCTTTAACTGCATACAACTTCACCTCCAAAATAGTCCTGATTAACTGCCAGAGACGGTGAGCTATTTTTTTAACAAAAAAATGTTTTCTTTTGAACACTATCGGTGTAATTAATACAAACATTGCTTTGCTCCAGGGCTCTACCCATCATGTACCCCTAAACCTCAAAACCTGTTTGTGACCTCAGCTGCATTTCTCCTAGATGAAGAATTGTGAACTTGGCCCTTAAGGGAGATTTTCAGGATAAGGTAGTGTCAGACAGCACAATAATTCTGCCAATGTCTCTCTTTTGATAAAAAAGTCAAAATTGTTTTGGCAAAAACAAAAATCTGGATTTATTTCATAAACAGCATATAACAGACCAGCTCCCAACACACTTTAGAAATTTGAGGCTGGGAAGTCTCTGCCAGCCTAACATGTGGGAGACAGAAGGAGGAAACTACGTTGTTGACAGGTAATAAAATTCCCCTTATTTCTTCTTCTGGAAGAAAGCTGTGCTCAATTATCTCAAAACTATGGATGGCTCAAGTAACTAGGAAACAAGTCCTGAGGCCTATGCCTATGGAGATTGTGAGTTTTTTATTATTTTGATTGAGAAAAAGTTCCACTGTATGAATTTAAAAACAGAGATTTTGTATGGGAAGTGATGCACACTTTTTAAAAATCAAAACATCATTTCTTTATCTTCTTGGTAAGTTGTCATTTTGAAGTCATGCCCCTCTCCTCCCCCCATTCTGGGACTTCTGATACCATGATGCTTTCAGATCTTGCCTTCTGACAATGTCAACATCACAATCCAGTCTTAAGTTTTCCAGGAAACAGAAATAAGTAGAATTTGATACTAATATAGTTCTAGCTCAAGAAAACCAGCTCTTTATTGTGAATAATACTTTTATATTTAAAAAGAATTCGTAGAATATAATTTTTTTATCCTTTGTCAAAAAAAAAATTTATAAGACATTTTTCTGTATTAAAACTTATTCCACGGTCTGTTTTAAAGCTGTGCTTGATTCTCTCTGAAGTGATGACAGGCCATCATGCACACAGAGAAATCTTATCCAGGATAAAGTCTATCTCTAATATCAAGATTTCTCTAACATATATTTCTAGAATTAAAGAACAAATAAACTACACAGATAGTACACATATGTGAAAGAAATTAGGCTTTTTTTTTCAATAAATGCAATCAATTCGTTAGTATCTGTCATTTATTAATATGTAGGATAAAAAATAAGCAAAATCATTCACTCTATTATGTCATTTCATTACAATGAATTATAAAACATCCTGTGCAAGTTTTGGAATACCAACTAGCATTGCATAATACTCTCATTACTTTTCAGAGAACATGGTACATTTCAATTCAATAAACATAAATAATTTTGGTCCCATGCAAGGCCACAAAAGATCTAACAAATTGATTTCAGGATAACTCAGATGGATTTATTGAATCTGGCCCTCAGGAAGATATCTGTCATTGTTAAGGCAATAGCAGGACCATGGTGATGCTTGTGTAAGATCTCTGGGTGAAACGATCTCAGAGGTACAACTAATATTCATCATGCTTCTGGTGACTCTTCAAATGTACCAGATACTTTCCAAAACCAGAAAGGAATAACTTCTGTTGCTGGACAGCTTCTTGCCAAAGTTCACTGAAATGGGGCAGAGCTAAGGTGAGGAGAGGGAAAAAGAGGAAGCCTGACTGAGAAATAGAGTTGAACAAAGCTGTATCTTGTGGGTCCAGCTGACTCCCAGGAAGGAAAAGCACACTCCCACATGTACTGCAAGAAATCACCCAAGGAGAGCCCAGAGTTGCTTATGTGAGATCCAAGGGCATAAATTAACTTGTGGATGATTTCTAATCAGGTGTAAAATCCATAAAACCTGTTGAAATCTCTAGTAGGATCCCTGTCCTTGAAAATAATCAGTACATGACTACATGTGGCCCTCAGTGATATGGTCTAATATCAAAGGTGGATCTGACCTTGAGAACTGCAAGGATTGGACCAGATGACCTGAAGTGATACCTTTGCATTTGAAATTATTGCCTGACTCTGTAGAAGAAGTAAGATGGCTTTATTTATTCAGCTGATCTCAACACAAGGTCACCAGGCACTGTTCAGGGCCCTGGCCACCTGCATTGCCTGTTGCAAGCCTGGTGCCTCTAGCAGCTGTAGGCTGCTATGGGAGTCCATGGAGATCCGATGCCCCGACCCAGGAAGCTGCCAACCTTCCCAGAGAGAGAGCCCCACAAGGGACTGCCTTCTAAGGGGGTCTTCTGGCAGGTCTCCCAGCCACCAGATAAACCTCAGCAAGCTGTGGCCCGTGGCCACGAGTGATCAGCTCTGATCGGTGATTTCAGCTCAGTGATTCCAGCTCTGCTTGTGAGGCTGTCCCAGGCCAGCTCAGGGACAGAGAGACAGGAGCGTCGTATGGCGATCCCACAGAGATTCCTTTATTATCCAGTAGCTCTGTGAAGGGGGCCAGGGACGACAGCTTCCTGGAGAACTGGGGGAAAAACTGGGGTTTTTATGGGGGAAAGCAAGGGTGGTACCAAGGGGGAAAGACCAATAGGTCACAAAGGAATACCATAGGTACTAAGGCATCACTGAAGCCTTTGGGGATAACTCACCATGATACTGGAAGATGTGCCAACCTAAGAAGAATCTTTCCAGGAGGGATGAGATAGGCTAATCACAGCCCACTGAAGGGACAGCCCTCCAGGGCAGGGCTGTGGGCAGAGCCCTGGCAGGCCCATGGACCTCTATAAGCAGCAAAGATGGGTGCACTCTGCTCACCCCTTGAGCAGCCACGATGGCACAGGGATGCAAAGATGCCCAGAGCATTCCAGCTCATGGGGCTTGTTGGTGATGCATGAGAGCAGGCCAGAGCCGCTCAGCTGAGAACTCCTTGCAGGCATCACCCCAGGGACAGCTCTGCTCTGTGCTGACAAAGCACAGACGCAACAGCTGGTCTCAGCTCAGATCAGGAATTGTTTGACACTCCACAGCTTTAAACTAGCCCCAGGGTTCCGCCCAAAAGCTTCTCAGAGGGGCAGCAGTCAGCACAGCGGTGACTGCGGTCAGTGCAGCTCCACAGGCAGCCCCAGCCCCTGGGACAGCCCCAGGTCTTGGCACAGCCCCAGGCCCTGGCACAAGCACAGCCCCTGGGACAAACATGCAGATGCTCTGCAGGGCAGGCCCTTCCCTAGAGCAGCAGCCCAGGCTCCAAGGGCAGCACAGAGACAGCAGCAGGGAAAGGCCATTGATCTCAGCAGAGCAAAGGCTCTGCTGCCGGATCTTGACCTGATGTGCCGAGGAAAGCCTGGCTCTGACACTCGGGGGGAGAAGCTCATATACTGCCAATACGAATTCCTGCTGCTGCCTCTGCCTGTGGAGACCCTGTTAGGGGGGACACAAGAAGCTGTCCCTCCGTTTTTGGTCACTCCCACCCTGTTTCCCCCTTGGTTCCCATGCCCTAACCCCACCTTTGTGCTGCCCCCATGTCTCCTGGTAATTGGTCTCTGATGCTCCCCCTGCCCTGAATATCCCATCTACTGAACCTGGACCCTCATCACAAAGTCTGCCTTTGCCTCTGACCCTGGACTGTCCACCTGTGTGGCTGAAATAAACATCTCTGTGGAATCCATACAAAGGCCCTTTCTGCCTCTTTACCTTTGGCCATATTAAAGCTATCCAGGCCATGACATCTGCCCATCCCACCACAGCTGCTGCCCCGACAGGGGTAGGGATACCACTCACATGAGCACAGCTTGTAGCTGCCTTTAAATGAGCAAATCCTCACACCTGCAGTGGGGTGGAGGGTGACTCTACAGACAAGGAAACTGAGGCAGGTTACTGATAATACTGATTTACAAAGGGGAAATTAATGGCTGAATCTGGTCTCTTTGCAGGCAAGCCCTAGAGTTACTTGGAAGCACAGATATGCAAAATAAAAATTATAAAGAGAAGGATTCTAGGAAGAATACAAAGTTTTCTTTTATTTCCACTCCAATAAAAAAATATCAATTTTGAACAATTTGTTGGACTTCAGGCTAAGTGATACATCTAGAAAATCTGCACATTACTGATCCTGTGAGATACAGACAGTCTGAGTTCATCGTTGAATGAGTGCCCAATTGCATGCATGACTTTGAGGTATAAGGGAAAAAAGATTAGGCAATTTTCTTCAAACCAGTTTCCTCACTGGGAAAATATTCCTTTAGGTCATAAAGTACTTATTTACTCAGTCAATACTATGACAGTGAGATTTACAACTATGTCATTAATAACACTGATTGACAAAGAACTTCCCCAAAACTCTTTCAACTCTAGACAAACACGATTTATCAACAAAAGTATACAGTTATAGATTTACAGCCAAACACATGCGTTTGGAGCAGGAGTGGGTAGGAAAGGGGGGAAGAGCACATGAAAAACAACACCTGATTTTTTTCCCCCGTATGATCAGTGTTTGAGGCTGACTCATTTGTTTTGAATAGTTGCTTACTTGTTTCACTGGTTGCTGAAGGTTCTTTTGATCTCTTAGAGGATGAACTGGAAAGGGAGTCCTCCTTTGGAGAATTTGCCCAATTCTTCACACTCAAATAGGCTTATGATTAATAATGATTAATATGATTAATAGGTTATTATAAACACATTATTTTGTCCTTAGTGAATGAGCGAGGTGATAGTTCTCCTTGGATTTGGTTAAGGATCATCTTAATAATTTTCCCTGTTGTCTGAATTCATCTACT